>JAMPIV010014110.1:0-213181 GCA_024509875.1 Oreohelix idahoensis
GTGGGGGAAGTTTATCAATACTCATCCACGCCGTATTTTAAAATTTCATGTTAATAACCCGCCAGACCACTATTACAACAGTGCAGTCAACTCGTTAATACGGACTTCCGGGCACCTTGTCTATACCACTAGTGTGTGTGTGACCATGTGTTTTCTTGATATGATTCCTCCATATATTTCTATTCTCGACAGGTATCACTTATTCTCCTTTTATTGCGTGACTCCGCCAGACAGCTTGTTGGTCAGACGTTGTAGTTTTATTTTCACTCAGCTCGTGTCAACCACGCTCGGCGCCTTTTCCAATGGGGTCAAATGTTTGACGGCGCCGTTTCTCCAGGTGGTTCGGGCGGATTCCAAAGAGATAAGCCGGTGGGACCGGACTGACGACTGGGACTTGTTAAGATAATCCCCAGTTAGCTTAGCGGAACGTAAATCCGTGCTGAGGAGTTGTTATAGCAGATAAAAAAACCAGTCTCTAGTAACTACTTCTGTAGCAAATATGTAATAGGGGATAGGGGAGTGGCGTAGTTAGAGATTTCCCCATTGCCGATATCCCCAGGCCTCACAGCAAAATAGTAAAAAAACTAATGAAAAGGAGGACATGATTTAGTGCCAAATAACAGCTTAAAAAAAAAAAAAACCGATGAGTGAGAAAAAAATTGAAGAAAAAAGATCGGATATGCCGGATGGCTGAAGGTGTGAGAATCGCAAAAAAACGCGCATGTTCAGACGTTTTGACACAGTTCTGACCCAGTCTTTCATCTCCCTCGCCTTTTGTTTCATGCTCTGTCCTGTCACACAATGATAAGGGATAGGGAAAGTCGTTATGATATATGGTTCGTCAATGGTTAAGATTTATGGAAAGTTTAGGATTCGTGTGATTCAACACTGCGGATTATAAACGACATCGGGTTGTTTATTATGTTTTCCATAGCCATTACAATGAGACTAACGTGTTGGGATGAGAGATTTTATAAATGAGGAGGATCGAATATTTTATGCCATTCAAATTCATTATGCAATGAAAAGCTCTCTTTTCACTCAAGTTTAGGTGTGGTTGAGACAGTTGGTTATGGAACTTATGGTCATTTTTCGTGTCAAGAGGGGACTTGTGAATCACATCGTCTCAACTTTAGTTAGGCAGCACTTTGTGCCGGTCCAACAATAACAATTCTGTTATTTGCTATATGGCTGCATTTATTTTTATTTTTAAATGTAAAACTTTTTGCCATCGTTTTGCCTTTTTTTTTTTCCTCGGCATGAGGTTTCGATATTTTATTCCTCGCGATGAGGCGCTAATTTTTTGCCTCGCATGTAGGTTGCATGGCCCCAGGCTCAAACGGCTGGACAAGGCCCCATGCCCAACACAAGCAGACCACTGCAAAACATGTGTCACTGTAGAGAGTGATCTCTTGTGTTCTCACACAAAGGGCTAATGACCCGATGACTGTCCCCTGAATTGGTCCCCGTGCATAGACACTTTGATCTTAGCCAAAAGGCCGGAGGGCGCGTCCCGTTCAACGATAGTAGGCTATATTTTTTTTTTTTAAGGGGGGGGGGCGGATTGGTCAAAAATATGAAAGCCATAAAGCTAACTGTGTTATTACATAATTTACTGCGGTATGAGCCTCGCAAGCTTTTATTTATCACAAATAAAATGTAAAACTAACATCTTATATATAACACCAACCCACGACAGAAATAATTTTTTCGGAATTTGAAATCTATTGTTTTTTACCCTTCTTTGTACAAAAGGTCTAAAAACAAAATTATATAAAATGATGTTTCATTTTTTTATTACGTTATGCGTATCTTTTCCGATACTATTATTTCCCCTGTTATAAAAATTAGTCCCTTCAGATAAAACGCAAAAATGTATCTTAACGTTTAAGTATGGAGTGAAAATAAACAAAGCGATGGTCGTGGAACATTGATAGAGTACCCCAATGTAATGTCAGTAGCGACTTACAGAGAAAGTTAGTTAAAATAACAATTGTCTTCGATGCTTTATTTTATATGTGGGAATGACTTGGTTCCCTTACTTTTTCTTCTCCCCCCCCCCTTTTCCTCCCAACCGCACCACTTCCTATTCTTTTTCTGCAATGCGGTATGGATTCAAAATTGCGAGTTTGTACAGTGTCGTATTCTCTATGTGTGTGTGCATGCTGCGCCACTATGCGCGAAGGAAAATAAAAATTTAATTTTATTAATTTACAAAATATATTCTCTCTAAGTTCTGCATTACGGACCGCACACTCAGGGATAACGGATTTTTCCGCATAGAACTACGGAGGCAATATCTAGTTTAGGGATTCACAGACGCGGTTTTATAGTGCCAGTTTTTTATTGGTTGTAGCAATCGCCGAAGTTTCTCAGGGTAATTCCGTCCACAATGCGTGCTGGACAGTTCCGGAATCAGTCTAACGAGTGGATTGTGTGACTCGCGGGGACATTAGGGCGATAGTCAATCCAATACCGACCATGCTGCGGTGGTCTAGCAGACTCGGTTGTTAAAAATCGGCTGTGTCCGCCCGTGTATTTTTGTGATTAATTTTTTGTTAGGTTGTGGAATGCAGATTATAACGCGACCGTGAGTTATCACGTTGTACTTTAATTGTCTTTTCGGAGATTACTTGCCATTATACCGCTAATAACTAACGTTGCGTAAATGAATTATAGAGGTTTTTAAAATAAGAGGGGGCAAGAAGTTAATGTAGGGTACATTTTTCATTTTAAGTAGCAGCCACGCCTAGTCGCCTTTTACAGGATACGCCCACTGGTTTTGTAAGTTAAATAAACAAACTGCAAATCGGGATGGCAGGGGTCTTTATGTTTATAGAAAACTATCTAGAACCAACTGCAAAATGACAAGCAAGGAAGGAGACGGTCTATCATATTACCTACTCACGAAGTATTATGGACAGGCGTGATTGAAAGTGCCACCTTATGACCAAGGTCGGGAGCGCGCTGGTTGTTGTAATGGTTTAAAACACTTTGCGCTGGCGTTTAGGTTTTACAAGGTTTCAAGCCCGGGCGTAGCATTTGAGATAGTGCCAACGACCGGGATTTTGGACTGCATACTGCACAACGGCTTTGCGATAAAAACCCCATTGTATTGGGCCCCAAAGGGCTGACAGCCCAAGTGCGTGGTTCCATTTTGGCCAAAACAAAAAGATCGTATCAACGGATGGAAACTTTGTTCGGAGCGCCATTAAGGTTGTAAAACTAAAATAAGGATATAAAACCATAGTACGTTGTATTGTGTATGGGCACAAGAAATGGACGATGAAGAGCAGAGGTCAGGAAGAATTATAGATGCTGCTTCAAAGAAGTTGGAACGGACTGCCTAGTTGAACTTATACCTTCTCGGAGGATTTAAATGCAGAGTTGGACTGGACCGTGTTAGAGTTATCGGAAGATACGGAAAAGGTACTCTTAATGGACAATGGAAAGCGATGTCTTTGACTCTAAATCAGCAACAATCTGATGATTACAAAACAAAGTTCCATCAGCGCTCATGCCTACACTAGATGTGAACCCAACCAAAAAATGAGAAAACCAGTGATCGACCTCTTGCCATCGTTATGAGAGCTCTTCCGTATGTTCGGAAAGTCGAGTTTGAAGGATGGCATCAGATTTGGGGACGGTGATACAAACTGCAACAATTCCAAGAACAACTAAAAGAGTTGCTTGGACCTAGCCCTGGCCCTAAAAAACCATCAACACACACAGAAGTTAAGTAAACGAAGAGGCTAATGGCCAAACCCCACCCCCCCCCCCCCCCCCCACCCCCCACTCCACCCCCCCCCCATCCATGCCTGCAGAGAACCAGAAGCTCAACACCCAGATATCAGGGACTTAGTGCTACAGCAATGAGAAACCACAGGCGAAACAACCCTGATGACCAGGAAACATTCCAGCTTTAAATTTCAAGGACATCATAAAAGGCAGTTGCCGCCAGAAGCGTGTGTGGAAGTCCGACTTGGAAAGACTCGGAAAAAGGACACTACAATTGGTGGACGGAGGAAGTTAAAGAGAAACATAAGAGGAGACGAAAAGGGCATTTAAATAAATATTACAATCACAGCCGGAAAGACACAGAGCAATATTAGAGGAATTTGTGATGACTACTCAGACCTGATGCAAAGAACAGGGTGCTAGCAGTCCAAACAAAAGTCCGGGGAAGGATATTGGAGAAATGCTAGACAAAAGATGCTCCAAGAAAATCAGACAATGTTCTACAAGACCCTAAAGAACATTGGACGCAGAAAACAACAGAGCCCCCCCCTCCCCCATTTAAAAAAATTTATTAATGACAAGACAAGGGGCAAATTGCCTTACTGCTCCACCATGAAGTAATAGGAAAGATGGAACAGAATATTTATCAGAAAATCCTTGATTGGTGAGCAAGGTTCAAGCAAACAGAAAATTCTTAACCCCCCATAGCACACGAAGCGGAAACCAAGGAGTGCAGCAGATGCACCATAAATATGGACGAGCTGCAGGCCAGCTTCAGAGAAAGTCAAGATGGGCAAAGCAGCAGCGCATGATGGTATAAACACCATAAATGGTTAAGTACATGGGAGCCCGGAGCAGCTGGAATAATGACGACCTATGCTTATTACTTTTTTTTTTTTTTTAAAGGTCCTACAGGCAGCTTGGTGCAACAAGTACCATAACAATGGGTCTGGTGGGAGATTGCCATCATAACAACGATTTTTAAAAAGGGTGACAATTGGACAATGTGGAAACAATAGTGGCATAATCCCTTCTCATTGTCCTGGTAAATCAGGACTCAGTCAGAAGAGTTCGCAGGACCATCACTGGTGTAAGACAAGGTGATATCCTGTCCACCCTAATCTTTTCATACTCCTCCTAGACGATGTAATTAAGGCATGTGGGAGAGGATCGCTGAGAAAGAAAGTATTCGATGGGGGTGGGTACTGGGAAGATGAAACAGGTCTGTATGTTTCAGAGCTGGCATTTGATGAAGGAATCTTCATGGAGACAAAAATATACTGGGCGGGGGGATATTGATTTTAAAAATACTTAACCAATTAATCGAAATTCTGGTTATTTCAAAAATTAATCGGTCAGTTTTCGAACAAACTTGACAAAATTATTTTTAAAAATACATAACATAATTTGTTTTTTTAAATCATCATAAGCTCTGGCCTTTATTTTACGTGTTGTGAAGGCAACATTTTCTCTAATCGCAACATTGTCCTGAAATAATATAATGAAAATACTGTAAAAGTTACCAACCAATCCATATTCTTCATAAACCTTTTCTAACATAGCAAATGCTCTCACGTTTAAGCAAGAAAAGAACGGATAAAAAAATTTGTATAATCCAAATAACATGTTTTTATCAATTTCTTCTTCTTCTTTGATCCTTAGCCCGCCCAACTGTCAAAGCAGTCAGTGGCCATCACGCCTTTGGTGGCCTCTGGTAGGGCAGCATTCATGATTGCTTTCATTTTATAATTAATCGCTATTTTTTTTATTTAAACATTGCCCATTTAATCGATTAATTAATCATTAATAGTCCCCAGCCCCTAAAACTTAATTATTAAAAAATATTAAAAAAAAAAAATTTAATATAAATTTAAAATATTAATATTTAAAATAAAATATTTTATGTATTAAATTTTATAATATATAAAATTTATTAAATAATTTAAAAAAAAAAAAATTCCATGCAATAGAAAACTGACACTAGACTTTCAACAAGGAACCAGGAAGATATATGGTAGAGGGAATCCTACTGTGTCTGGAGAAGGAAACTCCATAAACATTATTATGTTGTTAACATGCAAGAAATATGAACAGCACAGAAAACCCACTCATGGAAAATACTTGAGAACACAAAACTCTCCATCACCATCGCTAGAAACTACTAACAATTGACCTACCCATGAAGCTACACAACAGAATTTAAATTGTACATATAACCAATACAAGAATTAACATTAAACTACCAGAACAGATGGCAGTTAGACAGGAAGATAAATGCACTAGGACAAAAATTCCCACCCCCTCCACCCCGGCCTCCACCCCCCCCTCCACCCCACACCCCCCCACAAAACCCCCCATTTCAGTATGAGAAGTAAAAAAAAAAAAAAAAACTACCAGAAACTAAAACATCAAAATATGTCCGGTAAAAAAACTAGTCACATAGCAAATACAGCCGTAGGGGAGTGGAGTGTTAAAGACTTCACTATACTAAGTCCAGCATCGATAGATCGGGGGTGGGGGTGAACAGTTCCCTTCCTCGCTGCCTTTTCATTCCCTAGCTCAAGAATAATCAGATACCCATTTACAGCTGGGTATACTAGAGCATGTCGATACCGTGAATCGCACTCGGCACCTTTACACCTCAAACCATCGAACGCTAAATGTCCAGTAGATACATTTAAGGTAATGGCAATTGCAGTAAGAAAAAAAAAAAAAGATAAGACAATACAGTAAAACAAAACCTACAACACCCCACAACATGGGTAGAGAGATTGGTCTTGGAACACGGAAGGGAAATACACCAAAAACACTACAGACATTGGGCAACATTACAACAGACGACAGAGATATTTCAGCCTGGAAGAAAACCAAAACAGACAAAAACATAAAATGTAAATATGCTAAATAGAATAAAGAACACTATATACCCAAATCATAACCCACATTGGGTTGAAGTGGGTATCCCGTGCATAGGACAAACAAAAGTTTTCTGGGCATGAACCAAAAATCAAAACAAATCTTTCAAGGGTGTCTAATTCTAAAGGTACCGGGTTCGCTTCCAGCACCAGGGAATATAATTCATGAATGTTTTTATTCCATTTTTAGAATACCAGAGGTTCCTAACGATGTTTATTTGTAGAAACTGGAGCACATTGTCGTAAATTTATTTTGAGAGAAAAGAGTCTTAGAAATAGTGGTCCGGTTTAGAGTGGAAAATGATGATGGAAAGCTCAGTGATAGGAAATGTAGAGATTTAATAGTTGCTTCACAGCGTGCTGGAGGAGAGTAAAGACAGACTTATTTACGACAAATCGTTTCTCTCAATCTTCTCTTTCACTCTCCTGGTCAAACAATTATTTGCCAGTTTTCCAGACCCGCATCTGCGCGCACACCGATTTGGTGTTTTCAAACACACAGGCGACGTTGATACAAACTATATTAAACGAATAGGGGAAAAGTTGGGCTTTGGGTATATCCAACACACAGAACTAAATGAGTTTAGGTGATTTTATTCACTTTAAAACATCAATCACTAAAAATATCAGATATTACATAAATTATCATAAGTACACAAATGCAAATAACAAGTTTGGAAGGGGTGAAGAAGATTGGTATCGACTAAGCCCTTCCCGCTTATTAGACAAAGATAAACCCAGTCCAAAGATAGATAATATCAGGAACATAGGTACGTTAACCTAACAGTGAAGTTAATTACTCTGAAAGAGGTGTTACAAAATTAGGTATAGGTGATAGAAAAGAAAAAAAACCTGTTCTTCCCAGCTGTTCTTCCCTTTACTAAGCAAATGGAAAGGAGGTGGTTTTAAACAGAGTTAACAAATTATCCACTATCCCACTTAAAGGAACAATGTAGGGTATACAGAAAAGATATATATTACCAGGTAAGCAAGTTAACAAAATGGTCACACAAAAGAATTAATTTCCTGTCATTCATACACGCGCTATCAAAGGCCTTCACTCATCTTGCTCTCACTTACCGATTGTGGAAAAATCTTGCACTCCATAGAATAACACAACAGCAGTTACACCTCAAACTAAATGTATGAGTGTTTGTTCAAGTTCTAGCCCCAGATTAGCGGGTAGGCGGTCAGCATATAAAAGGATCCCGTAATCGCTGGAAAATGAATCTGTAGTTGTGTCTCTTTTCTTAATAACAGTTTCTATGGGAGGGCACGGTCTCTGATACCGGGGTGAGGATGGTGTGGTCTATTAGACTATGCCGCTGATAATAAAATTCTTACGCGTGCTGGTACACTTTATCCGTGAGGTATGGTTTAAGTCCAGTGAGAAAACTAGTCACATCACTGTTCAGGAAATTATGAATTATCTCTCTGTGTCGGTAAACTAACAAAGCTCGGGCCAGTGTTCTTCTTCCCATTACGACTTAAGTTGTTTGATGGTGCGTTAAATTTGTCTTTGGGTGTGCTTTCTTTGCTATAAGTTAGATAGCGGAATTCCAAACATAGAATCGCCTCAAAGATTAAAAATTTACACAGTCTCAACAAGTTCTGCGTCAGGGGAACTCTACACACTGTTTATGCTTTGCCTTGCTTAGATTGATTTCTTTATTGCTTTCTTAATGCTGGGATCGCACAGGTTACGATCACTCTGTATGAAAGAAAAAAGACATGTAATATACCGAAAACAAATAACCTTCTAAAGCGCGATGAATTTCCCGTTAAGCCTATAATACACTCGAGTATTTAATTATGTATTTAATAAACACTGCGCGAATTCTAGTGGTTAAAAACCCACATCTCTAAAACTAGGACTTAACTGAATTTATTAATTATAAATTCCTTCGCGACTTTAAAAGTTAATTTAAGCATCTATTATCTTTTGAAATAATATAATAGATAGATCATTATATTTACCACTGGAACTATTGAGATGGTTTAATTTAATAGATTTAAATTAACACAAAATCCATTGAAATAGAATGACTGAACTAGACCACTGATCACTTTACACAATATATATTACCGCTCTGCACAGAATAGAAAACACTGCAAATATATATATAAAATCCAGGGGAAAATCTATAACCAGATTTCAATAAAGCTAGTGCTTCTGTAAAAGTCTGGCCAGCGAGTGATAACGTGTCTAGTCTTAATGGTCTATTTAGCTAAAATGGAATGTAAGTTGAGTGGGACATGATAAACTTGACAACTTATTTGATCTCACGAACTTTTGGGGATCTGACCGCCAAATCAAGAGAAGAAGCCGCCCCCTGGTCTTCGTATCCGCTCGCTGCTGCCCGTTTCGCTTTCCCCCGTTCGCTCGGTTCCTCGTTTGACACCGAGACGCGAAAATAGCGGCAAGCAACTGCGTCTCGTATCAGGGCCCACTACTGTCTTTGATAGCGCCGATAGTCTCCCCTAAAATCCCTCGGTCAGTCTCTTTGATCTCGTGCCGCCTACTAAATGAGTCCCGGTGGAATGAGTTCTGGCAAACGAAAAGTTACAACAAATGTTCAGGGGTTCTAATGTTATGAAAAGCTAAAAGTCCCTTTAAATCCTCCATCATATCAGGGAGAATTCACTTGTCAAACTAGACGTACGTCACAATCGTCCCCACTTTTAGACATGAAACCATTTTTCATGTTTCATTTTTTGACAATGGAGGTGACCTGATTGGTGATTTTAGGATGAGTGGTATCTTCAGTTTGCTCTTCTTCCTCTGTAGACCAGTTTCTACTCAGGAAATCAGCCCCGACATTCTGTCTTCCCGGAATATATTCCACTTTGAAAGAATAAACGCTTAAAAGAAGCGCCCAACGCATGAACCTTGCGTTAAATTCTTTATTGGCACCAAGAAATGCTAACGGAGCGTGGTCTGTTTGCACCGTGAAAGATGTACCATAAAGAAACTCATGATGGCGTCTGATACCGTCAATCAGAGCAAGACATTCCCTTTCAACTACGCTGTAGTTCCGTTCCGCTTTATTTAATTTCCGACTGCCATAGGCAACTGGAAATAGCATGTTCAGGTCACTGTCATCGGCTTGAGCAGTGTTGACCCGATGCCCTGACCTGACGCGTCGACTCTCAGTACAAAAGGTTTCTTGAGGTCAGGCAACCTCAAGATGGGGTATGCAGACAACTGTCCTTTCAAAGTGCTATACGCGTGTTCGCACTTTTGATCCCATATGACCTTATCAGGACAACCTTTCTTTGTGAGGTCAGTCAGCGGTGCCGTCAGTCCGTTGAAGTTCTGGATGTACTTCTGATAGTATGCACATAGCGATATGAAGGAACGTACGTCTTTCTTCGTTCGGGGTCTTTTTGCTGCCACTATTTTCTCCACGTTCTTCTTAATAGGCCAACTGCATCCGTGAGAAATAGTGTGCCCCAGGAAGTCTAACTGTTCAAACCCGATGAGACATTTGCTAGGTCTGGCTGTGAGACCCGTTTCCTGTAGTCTCCTGAGGAGCATAGCAACCGTAGCATAATGTTCTTCATATGTTTCCGATGCAATTAAGATGTCATCCATGAAATTATGGATATGGGGACTTTGCAAAGGTTGTAGAAGCTTCCTCATCATCCTGGTGAACACTCCTGGTGCGTTATGCAAACCGAACGGCATCACGTTAAATGTGTAATGTCCTTCACTAGTGCTGAAAGCTAACAAAGGTTTAATTTCCTCCTTGACTGGTACTTGATAATAACCTTTGCTGAGGTCAATCTTGGAGAAGATCTTTGCTTTGCTGAGCTTGGTGAACAACTCAGAAACAGTTTGGAGAGGTTCGGGCTGGAATTCCGTTACAGCGTTTAGCAACCTGTAATCAATGCACAGCCGAACTTCCTTATTGGGCTTCTGCAACAGCACTACACTCGAGCTGTAAGGAGATGTAGACTCACTGATAATTCCTGCCTGACGCAGTTTGTCTATTTCTCCGCGAAGTGCATCAGCTTTAGCGTACGGGATGGGGTAAACTCTGGTTTGAACAGGGGTCTCGTTTGTTAATTTCATATCAAATTCAATGAGATTTGTTCGACCAGGTACATCCGTTAAGACTGCACTGTACTGTTTTAGTAGAGCCCTGGTTTCTGTTTGTTGTTCTGGTGAGAGATTGTCGCCGAACTTGACATCTTTAAAGGATTCTGTGGGTTGCAATGGATACTCCATGCAACCATCATCATCTTCCTCGTCTCCCGTTGCTATGGCGACAGCCAGGAGATGCTCGGAGGATGGCACCGGTCTTTCCAAATATTTCTTTAGCAGATTTATGTGGAAGACCTTCTCCTTTCCTTTGATGGAGATCTTGTAGTTGGTACGTGAGATCTTTTTAAGGACGGTAAACGGTCCTTGCCATCCGATGCGAAGTTTATTGCTTCCGGTTGGAAGTAGCAATAGGACTTTCTCCCCTGGTTGTAGTTCTCTCTCTTTTGCAGCTTTGTTGTATCTTTTAGTAATTTTAGCGCGGGCTTTCTTAAGGTTGGTAGTAGCTAGATCCCATCCTAGCTTTAGCCTTTCCTTAAGCTCAGATACATACTTGCTTGCAGAGACGACTGTCTCGTCAGCCTTCTGGTCTGTCAGGGACCGAAGTAAGGCTTCTAGTGGCCCCTTAATAGGTCTGCCAAATAAAAGTGTAGCTGGCGCAAACCCGTAGACGCTTGGGGTACCTCTCGGTAGGCGAATAAGGCAGCCGATATATATTGGTCCCAGTCTTCCGGTTTCTCCTGACCCAGCTTACGTAACATCATGGTGAGGGTACCGTTAAAACGTTCCACGAGCCCATTTCGGCCGGATGGTAGGGACTTGTGTGGATATGTTTGGCCCTCAAGATCTTAAAGATCTCCTCCATTAACAGGCTACGGAATTGGGATCCATTGTCCGTCAAAACTTGTTGAGGGAATCCCAACCGTGTAAAAATTTGCACAAGGGCTTCTGCGACATGCTTGGAATTAGTGCATGGTAGCGGTACGGCTTCGGCCCACATAGTGCAAGTGTTAACTAAGGTCAGGATGAACCTGTTCCTTCTTTTGGTCTTTTCCAGAGGACCAATAATGTCGACAGCAACCCGTTCAAATGGAGTCCCTACTATTGGCATTTGCCCCATAGGTACTGGGGGTGTCAAGTGCTTGGGTGCTACCCGTTGGCACTGGGCGCAGGATTTCACATACCTGACAATGTCAGAGTTCATTCCTGGCCACCAATAGTGGTTTTTTATTCGCTGAATAGTGGCGTTTTGTCCCATGTGTCCGCTAAAGGGAAGAGAGTGCCCCATTTCTAAGATCTGGTTTCTGTACTGTGTCGGTACTAGGAGCTGGTTATTCCCCGTGTCCGGGTTGCCCGTTCTACGATACAATACACCATCCTTAGAAAAGATGTCTCCGTTAAGTCTGGGGTCCTTAGCCATGGGTTGTTTTTTAAAGCAGGGCGCCAGAGTAGGGTCCTTTTGTTGCGCCTCCTTCAGTTCGTTTGGCAACAAGTTTGGCGCAGGCTCCCTCTCCTTCTTGGCTTGCCCTCTTGTGGTTACTGCTGCCACAATCGGCTCCTTAGGTCTCCCAATGAACACATATCTACATCCCAGGATAACTGGGTAGATCGGATCATCCATTATGGCCCCTTTAATAACTCCTCTGACAAAGTCAGAGTGTATTTCTACCAGTGCGATAGGAAGCGTCCTGGGTGCATCACTCCTGAAAACTCCACTAAGTTTGACGGTTTCCTCTGTCTCCTGACCGGGTTTGACTAGGTGCCTAGCGACAATACAATCAAAACTTAATCCAGTGTCAAAAAGACAAGTAGTAGAGGTACCGTTCAAAATTACAGTTCCTCGAGTTGAGGGTCGGTCCCCCTCAGGTTGAGAATCACTGACATTGACTCTACCTTTCGAGGCTGTATGCAAACATCCAATGCGGTTTGCACCGGTTTGTTTGCCCTGATCAGACGTTCCTGGTGTAGGGGTTTTCCCTTTTCCTTGACCTTGGTGGCCGCGCTGCCACGTAGGCTTGTTGGGTTGATCAGAATTTGTGTTGGGGGGGTATCGGGTTTTGTAGAATTTCGATTTTTCCTGGGGGGGTTTCTGGGTATTGTTATCTCGTTGGTTATAATGTTGAGAGGAAGTGGAAGAATAGGATGCCTGCTCTAGATTCTGTTTTCGAGATGGCTCATCGGTGGGTTTACGTTTAGTGCTGGGAAGTTCGGCCATTGCATTGCTATAGCGTTCGGCTTTATTGAGTATGTCTTCAAGCCTGACTGCCCCCTGTTCCGCCAAAAATCTACGTGTTTCATTCGACAAAGTGGATTTTATCTGCTCCACAAGAACAAGTTCGAGGAGTCCCTCATATGAAAGAGGTAGGTCAGATAATTCAATGCACTTTGTCAGATAACCCGTGAGACGTGAAGAGAACTGGGGAAATGTTTCCGTGCTCTCTTTTCAGCTGTTTCTGAACAACTGCAGAAACTTTCGGGCAGTCATCTCAAACTGCTGTAGTAAGGCCTTTTTCAACATGTCGTAATCATGTTGATTCGGTCCCAGCTTTTTGTACACGTCATAAGCATTGCCTTTCAGTGACGTTGAAAGTTTGAGCGCCCAGCGGGTACTCTCTAACCCATAAAGATTCGCGAGTCTCTCGAATTTTTCTAGGAAGCTGTCAATTTTTTCGTTAGGGCTAGGAAAAGATTCTAAAGAAAACGACATAGCAGTTAATTGGGCAGATTGAGTACTGGAGAGGTCCATTGATTGAGACTGGGGCGAAGACGGCTCTCCGTTAGTCGAAGTAGAGGCGCCCCGACTCTCTAGAGCCTTAAGCGCCAGTTGATGCTGTCTTTCCTTGTCTCTCTCTCTCTGCGAGTTTCCATCTCTGCTTCAATTTTCTTCTGTTCCAAAAGACGTTCTACCGATTCTTTCTTATCTGCCCTCTCCTGGGCTTCTCTCCTCTCTGTTCTTTCTTTCTCTTCCTTCCTCTCAGCTTCTGCTCTCTGTTGCTCCGCCTTCCTCTCAGCTTCGGCTCTCTGTTGCTCCGTCTTCCTCTTAGCTTCGGCTCTCTGTTGCTCCGCGTCATATATTTCCAATTCCTGGTTAATAAACGCGTTTGCAGCTTCTGCATCTAATCCTGCCTCTTTCGCTTCCAGCCTCAAGATGGACCTCATCTTTATACTCTCTGCCATTGTTAAAGAATAAGATGAAGTATGCCTAGAGAACTAGTAAGAAGCAACGCGAAAGGGAGGAACTCTGAACCGCTACGAGAAAAAAACACAAGTATAAATTTACCCGTGTTACCTCCTACCTGTACTGTGCAAACTTATCGCTGCTATTATCTGGCAATTAAGGCTCTAAACGCAAGCGACTATGCCACTAAATGGTAAGTTACACTGGAAAAGAATCTACTTTTACTAACAGTCGAGAAAAATTTATATTAAAACAATTTAAAAGAAAAAAAAATTTCCACTAAATTTTTAATCTCTGACAACAAACTCCGTCCCTAAAGTCAATTATTGAGATGAGACGTTGTTAACTTAATTTTTCAAAATCAGAACAATCCGTCTTTAGCTAAGCTCAACTCTTTTTAACTTCAAAAACCTTTGTGACTGTAAAACAATCACGCAATCCCAGCAACTTTTATAAAGAAAGAAATAGAATTATCTCCGCCAGAGGATAATTATAATAGCAAATATATTTGTTTATCTGTACTTTCTACTGCTGTGGAGAGAAAACAACCTGTAAATATGCTGTGTGGACAACCCAAATACTTAAAGAACGTTTGTCTAGGGGTGTAATTATTTATTTATTTCCCTAATTCACAAAGACAAATCATTCACACTCTACCTAGTTAGCCCCAAACTAAATCAGACTCAAAATATCTTTATCCCGGCTATGCGATTGCCTCAAATGTAGCTCAAGATCCCAGAACCAGCCCACAAATATGTGTGCATCAAATGTATCTCAAAATTATCCCGGCGAGCCGGCCAAATATTGTGTAAAATTTATTTTGAGAGAAAAGAGTCTTAGAAATAGTGGTCCGGTTTAGAGTGGAAAATGATGATGGAAAGCTCAGTGATAGGAAATGTAGAGATTTAATAGTTGCTTCACAGCGTGCTGGAGGAGAGTAAAGACAGACTTATTTACGACAAATCGTTTCTCTCAATCTTCTCTTTCACTCTCCTGGTCAAACAATTATTTGCCAGTTTTCCAGACCCGCATCTGCGCGCACACCGATTTGGTGTTTTCAAACACACAGGCGACGTTGATACAAACTATATTAAACGAATAGGGGAAAAGTTGGGCTTTGGGTATATCCAACACACAGAACTAAATGAGTTTATGTTATTTTATTCACTTTAAACATCAATCACTAAAAATATCAGATATTACATAAATTATCATAAGTACACAAATGCAAATAACAAGTTTGGAAGGGGTGAAGAAGATTGGTATCGACTAAGCCCTTCCAGCTTATTAGACAAAGATAAACCCAGTCCAAAGATAGATAATATCAGGAACATAGGTACGTTAACCTAACAGTGAAGTTAATTACTCTGAAAGAGGTGTTACAAAATTAGGTATAGGTGATAGAAAAAAAAACCTGTTCTTCCCAGCGGTTCTTCCCTTTACTAAGCAAATGGAAAGGAGGTGGTTTTAAACAGAGTTAACAAATTATCCACTATCCCACTTAAAGGAACAATGTAGGGTATACAGAAAAGATATATATTACCAGGTAAGCAAGTTAACAAAATGGTCACACAAAAGAATTAATTTCCTGTCATTCATACACGCGCTAGCAAAGGCCTTCACTCATCTTGCTCTCACTTACCGATTGTGGAAAAATCTTGCACTCCATAGAATAACACAACAGCAGTTACACCTCAAACTAAATGTATGAGTGTTTGTTCAAGTTCTAGCCCCAGATTAGCGGGTAGGCGGTCAGCACATAAAAGGATCCCGTAATCGCTGGAAAATGAATCTGTAGTTGTGTCTCTTTTCTTAATAACAGTTTCTATGGGAGGGCACGGTCTCTGATACCGGGGTGAGGATGGTGTGGTCTATTAGACTATGCCGCTGATAATAAAATTCTTACGCGTGCTGGTACACTTTATCCGTGAGGTATGGTTTAAGTCCAGTGAGAAAACTAGTCACATCACTGTTCAGGAAATTATGAATTATTTCTCTGTGTCGGTAAACTAACAAAGCTCGGGCCAGTGTTCTTCTTCCCGTTACGACTTAAGTTGTTTGATGGTGCGTTAAATTTGTCTTTGGGTGTGCTTTCTTTGCTATAAGTTAGATAGCGGAATTCCAAACATAGAATCGCCTCAAAGATTAAAAATGTACACAGTCTCAACAAGTTCTGCGTCAGGGGAACTCTACACACTGTTTATGCTTTGCCTTGCTTAGATTGATTTCTTTATTGCTTTCTTAATGCTGGGATCGCACAGGTTACGATCACTCTGTATGAAAGAAAAAGACATGTAATATACCGAAAACAAATAACCTTCTAAAGCGCGATGAATTTCCCGTTAAGCCTATAATACACTCGAGTATTTAATTATGTATTTAATAAACACTGCGCGAATTCTAGTGGTTAAAAACCCACATCTCTAAAACTAGGACTTAACTGAATTTATTAATTATAAATTCCTTCGCGACTTTAAAAGTTAATTTAAGCATCTATTATCTTTTGAAATAATATAATAGATAGATCATTATATTTACCACTGGAACTATTGAGATGGTTTAATTTAATAGATTTAAATTAACACAAAATCCATTGAAATAGAATGACTGAACTAGACCACTGATCACTTTACACAATATATATTACCGCTCTGCACAGAATAGAAAACACTGCAAATATATATATAAAATCCAGGGGAAAATCTATAACCAGATTTCAATAAAGCTAGTGCTTCTGTAAAAGTCGTGCCGCCTACTAAATGAGTCCCGGTGGAATGAGTTCTGGCAAACGAAAAGTTACAACAAATGTTCAGGGGTTCTAATGTTATGAAAAGCTAAAAGTCCCTTTAAATTTTCCATCATATCAGGGAGAATTCACTTGTCAAACTAGACGTACGTCACACACATGACGTCAACTCAGCACGTTTCAGAAGGGCAGAAAAGGCCACAGGAAAAGCCTAGATCTACAACATAGATAAAACCAAGGAGTCTTCAATTTGGTATTGATTGCAAAAGCGCGAGAAGCTCAGCAGCCCTAGTAAAACAACAACAACCCCTCCCCCCCCCCAGATCTCCTGGGTAATGAGGTCGGATGCCTAACCTTCTTGGATAAGGGCGAAAACATAGGTCCCGCGTGCAAGTTGGGCACGTTAACAATCCTTCGGCAGTTGGGAATCGTTAAGAGTAGGCCTTAACGCCGCTGCCCTGGAAAAATTTAAAAATTAGGAAACCTACCCACCACAAAAAAATTTATAGAATGTGTGATTCCTGTGTGCACTCATTGGGATCCTCGCCGGTGCTACGGAGTTCGTGCACTGTGCTGAGATCCTCCTTGTGTGATGTAAGGGAGAAGATCGGAGAACTTATGGAGTTGTCTGTGTGCAACGAAGATAGTCTTTAACACCAAAACCAAACCAAATCTTTCAAAAGACAGAAAATGTTGAAGATTCATTACAGCCAATCTTTTCGTGCCGCGACGACACGTGATCTGATTAGTATGTTTTTTTTGCGGGGAAGTCCCAACCGCTCAAAAGATGACAGTTGTAATGATAATGTATGATTCTGTGACGTAGACTCTTATCTTATTTTGTGTGTGTCTGAGCAAAGATGTGTGTCATTGTTCTTATCTTTGGCATAAGTGACATTCGTGGATTGAATATGTGTGTACTTGGGAGACAAGTTAGGTTTATTGTTTTCTGTGTCATAACTTCGGTATTTCTGTACATGATAGTATTATTTGTGTGTTGCAATCAATCAATCAATCAGTCAGTCAATCAATCAATCAATCAGTCAGTCAATCAATTAATCAATCAATCAATTAATCAATCATTCAGTCAGTCAGTACCCCAAGGAGCATAGAACTTAAACAAACACCCCCCCCCCTCCCAGGCTTCCTGTCACGTGCCATCAGCTCAAGTTCTTTCTACAACTTCCTCGCCATTTATACTTTGGTCTCCAGTTATCTTCTCTACGGGTGTGTGTACGTTTTGTTGGTCTACCTCTGCCTCTCTTTCCCAGGTGATTTCAGAACAAGGACTGCCTCGTAATGCTATCAACAGGTTTCCTCAATGTGTGTCCTATCCATCGTCAGCGCCTTCTTCTCGTGTAGTGGTAGTTTATCGGCCTCCATCCTCATGAGAATGGCCAACCACTTATATATCTCCATGTTCCCGATGCAGGATGCAGCTCCAACAATTCCTCTGAAGTCATCACATCTCACCCGGTCTCTCCTGGCAACAGCAATGGCCCTTGTCAAAATACCTCATCTTACAGGATGTGATTTTACTCTCTTGGGCTTGGGTAAGGGACACTGTTTGGCACTGATAGCAAAGAGTTGGTAAGAATATATTAGTTATCGGTTGTCGTTAAGTGTCCGTACTGATGTTCAGATGTGTTTTCTATTTTTAGCAAGACAATATTTCTTAGGTATTTGAACTCTGGAACCTGGTTATGCCTGACATTGTTGACATGTATGTTAAGTGGACCCGGCGATCTCCTAATCTTCATACTTTCTGTCTTTAATGTGTCGATCTTCAAGTTGTATTTTCTACACGTTTAGTTAAGTGCGTTTGCATGTTTTTAGAATCTGTTTGATTAGATGATGTTTTATTGATAACACTGACTTTACAGACTTTAGCTTAAATAAACGTTATAAACTCGGCATCATCATCATTGAAACAGTGTCGTAATTTTTACAAGATAGGTCTAAAATATTTATGGTCCTGTCTGAGCAGAGGTGATAGTGGTAACTATGTGAGATTAAAGGTGTAAGAAATATATTTTCTTCACGAGGGGTGATAGTGTAAGAGGAAGTTTAGTCCCTGGAGTGAGTATTTTCTCTAATCCAGCCTATCTATTACGACTATATTTTAATCAGACGAACTTTCTCTCCGTATAATAAGTATAAGTTTCATTGCACCCACATACACACACAAATATCTGACGAAAACGCACAGACGTGAAAACAAACTATGGATAACAGATATTGGTAGGGATTTGACCAACACACACTAAATTAAGTTTTTGTTTAGTTTATTATCAATTTAAACTTTACAACATCGAACACACACACACACACACACACATATATATATATATATATATATATATATATATATATATATATATATATATATATATATATATATATATATATATATATATATATATATATATATATATATAAAACATATGATAGACATTGGAAAATCACCCCATAAAAAATGCCTTCCCCTCTTGTGAAGAAAGAAAGATCCTCAAAAAAGAAGTTAATAACCCAAAGGTCAAAGGTTAGCATTAGGGTATGGAATATTCAGTAAAGAAAAGAACAAGTTCCTAGTTAAGCTATCCCTAAATATTCAGTTCAGTGTGATAAATAAAAAACAAAGATGTTAGTATAATGATTGTAACAAAGGGAAATTTTTTTTTCTCTCTTTCCTACTTTCACTCTGTCATTCATGTGGCCCGGGCACAATGAGCTGATCACCTGTTTGCCAGTGACTTTGATTACGGAAACAACAACAAATAAAGATTAATTTGTGGTTGCCCTAAAGACGCCAGTAGGCGTGATGGGAAACTAAGGCAAATAAAATCAACTTGTTGTTGCCCTTAAGACGCCAGTAGGCGTGATTGGCCATTGTCTGTTTTGACGGTCGATGGCTAAGGATGGAAGAAGAAGATTCATATGGCCACCAACATACTCGCTTACCCAGTACTTGGCGTAGGTGTCTCTTGGAAAAAAAAGACCACTAACAATAGTATGACCTATCGTGTCCGGTTGATTGCCAGGTCTGGCTCCAGACTAGAATTAGTACTTAATAATAATGTCAACGTAATCATCAGAATTGGTCCGTTAATTGTTTTCCTAGATGAGTCCTGTATCACTGAATATAGTAGTTAGTGTAAGACGTATTCGGGACGGTCACAGTCATAGAAAGAAAAAAATTAGTTCCGGTACTGTCTAGCCTCTGGTTGCTGAGACAACTGTTACGTTATGTAAACTGGAAATGGTACATCCTATCGGCTTTTCTCTGAGTTGAGTGCCGGTTATGAAACAGTGAATTCTCATAGTACAATCCAATTGAAAGAAACTACTGTCATAAGTCGAGTAAAATGTTATATATATTTCTGCCGCAGCGGGCTTATAAAATGGGATAGAAAATCTGGGTAATTTGTAATTCCCTTTTTGCTTTATCTTATTGTTCATGTGGTAGTCTCTCTCATAAATGAAGAAAGAGGACGGCACAGGTCAAAACATCGAAGACCCGAATAATAAATATAATTGTTTCTGGTATGATTAGGCCGCTGGTTCGCTGGTTTTTGATCGAGCCTAAATTAGGAAGAAAACAGACATTTAACCCAAAATTACAACACTATGCTATTACGCGTAAAGTGTGATCTCTGATCCTGTCCATTATTTAATTAAATTAAAAGCACACGTGTCTTAGCCTATCTTATCACGCTTTGTTCACCTGTTTACAGGTTGGGTTTTAAGGTATGCGCCTTGTCACTCGCCCGTCCGGTAAAACGCTCAGCGCCCAATATCAGTGTTAATTTAACTATAACTACTGTACAAATATCGCTTGTCATTACTAGCTATTTGTTTCGCCACATGATATTACACCAATCACTTATATATTGTTACACAAAATGGATAGGAGTGAATTTAATTCCGTCAAGTATCCGTCGCCTAGTGTATTTATTTAACCAATTAAACACATCTCTTTCTGGGTGAGAGTGGGTGATTAAATCCACATTACAAACTGACAAAAAAAAACTAGCTGTATGATATTAAATACGTTAGTCTTAGCACTTATGAAGATCCCAGTGAATTATAAAATGATAAACTTAACACCTCGAATCACTTAAATGCTTATATATATATATATATATATATATATATATATATATATATATATATATATATATATATATATATATATATATATATATATATATATATATATATTAATATTACCGCAAATCAGGAAAATGAAACACAGTCCACGAAATCTAATAATCCACTTTTGCAATGGCTATAGTATAACGAGCTAGATATCTCAAAAATTCCTGCAGCGACTAGATACTGACTTAGGGATCACGGAGTATTTATATAAAAATGGTATTCTTTCACTAGCTAGTGCGAAAAGTCGCGCCTTCGTCCATATCAGGGAAATCTGAAATCTAAGTTTCCTCAGATGAAAGATTCTTTCGTAAACTCTGTAGGCCGATGCAAATCAACAACAAAGGCTTCTCGGTTAACAGGTTTCCTCCCGAGATTTTTTGTTCGCCTCTGATATCGAACGATTCTCTCCCCGTATGTATAACACATCAAACGGGTACGTCGGGAACACTTCTGCTCGTGTTTCCCCTGATCAAAGAACCGGTTTATATATCCGCGCGCTTCTGTCTGTTCAACAAAGATACTTGCCAAATCAGCGAGCGTGATAACTGAGATAGCGAGTCATGGCTCTCATTGACTGTTATTTTGCCTGTCTGAATGTAGGTAAACCTTGTCAGTGCATGTCAACAGAAACAAATAGGCGTGGCTTCAAGGTAAGTAATTCTGTCAGCGAATTTCATGGTTTCGCGTAGCCAAAAATATGAAACTAGATGGGGAAGCGAGGTGGACGGTCACTGCTGCACTATTTACATATATATGTGACACACAGCATGTTTTAAATAAAACAATCATGTGTCTTAGTCGTCTAGATAATAAACAAGAGAGTGAGGGATGGAGTAAACTCTAAATATAGACTCGTACGTCTAAGAGGAGAACACTATAAATGGTACGTGCTTCATCTTCGGACACCTTAAATTAATAACAAACTCGAGTAATATTCCAATCTCTGTCTAATGTATTCAGAAAACTATGAACACGAAGTTACAATAATATACAGTCAGCGAAGTGAATAACCTTTATTAAAATCCCAGATGAGTGAATACACAATATCAGCAATTATAAATACGCTGTCAATCTAGACACTTAAAGGCATCCATCACAATATATTCATCTTCTTTCGCCATCCCACATCGCCGTGCTTTCCCGTGCCTTTCCCTGTCCACCTCTGACCTCCCTTTGTCTTCTCCACCAATCAAAATAATATATAATAATAGCCCCTTCAATCATAACTGACTATGGGAATGCGCCCCTGAGGTGACAGCCCTGAAGTGACAGCCCTGAGGTGACAGCCTTCAGCTGCTTATTTTCCTGTTTCTCCTTTTCACCAATCAGAACCCCCCTTACATTCTCCCCTGACCTGTTGAACACGCAGTTTCGTGTCGTCAAGTTCACAACACTCTATTGACCAACCCTTATGACACGACTAACATTCCGTACCTGATCCCTGTGGAGCACATACAGTCCACAGCTGTTGACCATGTTATGACAATCTTCATTCTCTTTTGTGCTCCTCGTATAGCATGGGATAATATGGCGGCGATGGTTCTTCGAACAATTTGTTTTACGTGATGAAGTTACCATCCTCATTCACGACCTCGTATTAGTCGCTTCAACGACATGTCTGAATGTGCAGTGGTTTTATTATGTCTTTGTCTTTTCAAAGACCCCCGGGAACATTACGACATGCTCTTTAGATTATTGCTAACAACGTATTTGTAACAAGACATGTGATTATACACAACAGAAATGGAATCCAGTGGAATCTGTCTAAACGGCTTGAAAATCTCGATTTTGCAGATGACTTGGCTCTTCTGTCCCATAACAATAATCAGATGCAAGAGCAAATGAAAACTCTCGATGAGAGGTCACAACAAGTGAGCACAAAAATACACAGCGAAAAGACAAAGATTATGAGAATAAATGCAAGAAATGATAACAATGTTGAACTTGAACAAACACGACTAAATGATGTAGAAACGTATACATATCTTGGCAGTAATATAGACAACCTGCCATCACTGGTGTCAATACCTTGTCCTCCAGGTTGGGGGTTTTAGCATAGGGCTGACACCCCTGTCTATGTAAAAAGAAACGAAGTTACGGAAACGACAACAAATGAACACACTTTGCTGCGGGACGAACATCCGGACTCTGAGGCTCGTATGACTGTCAGTGGTGAAAGCCATTGTTGAACTTGCAGTGGTTTGTTTTGGGTTTGTTGTTTTTGTAACAGTTTTGTTAGGATAACTTTTTGTACATGTTCAGTTTGCAAGCTCTATGCACAAAACTCATTAGTTGTAATGGTGCAATAATTACTTCTAGATAATTCATGAGCACTTGAATTTTTTATCTTATGTTTTATGTGATGTATATTTTTTGAAGAGAAAAAAAAACAAACTTACATTTGTTAATGTGTGTCTGTTTAGAGATAGATTGTTCATACGTCCTTCATTTTCTTGAAGTCGATTTCTTTGTTAGTTTATTCATTATAGCTTTGAATTGGTTGTAAATGTAATACTATTTTTATGCAACTTAGTGCTACGAAACTTTTTTGTATTTTTTTGGAAAATGTATTTTTTGAACGGTGTAATATTTTTTCTCTGCCAATGTTAATCTGTATATTATGGTTAGTAATGTGTAGTGTCATTAGTGCCTTGAAATTGTTTTTTAATGTTTGATGTATTTTCTGTATTTAGTGCGTGACTTTGAGTCATTGCAAACCTTTTAATAGCGTTTTATTTTTGTTTGTGTAATACCTTATATAATTTATTATTAGTTATGCATAAGTTTTGTAATTTGGTTAAATTACTTACTATTCTTTTTGTCATAAGTTTTACTTTGTGTTGTTAGTATAGATATACTTTGTCATTTTGTGTTATAATTTTTGATCGTAATTGTATTAATTTATACTATATGATGTGTGATTTAAATAGTTATGGTAAGGTATTGTTACAACTTTTTCTACATGTGCATCTTTACTTTTCATCTGTCTTTGTTGACTATTCGTCATCTCTTTACATTTTTTCTGTTGTCTTTTCAGCATAATCTGATATGTTGTTTATACTTCCGTGTTTCATCTTTGTCTCACTTTATGCTTCGTGTATACTTTTTTCTGTTACGCTACTTAGACTTTCATTCTTTGTATTGTTCAAGTAATGATGTAACTTTAGATCAGGGATAGTTGTATTTGCTTTACATGATTTGACATTGTGATATTATTTGTTGTTTTTCATATGATGATTTCACATTTTACTTCTTTTCGAATTATACTTTGTTTACTTGATATTATCATTTCTATTACTATTGTTTGTTGCTTGTTTGAGTATTATTGTATATGCTTAACTTAGTTCTGTAATAGATTAATTTTGAGATACTTAGCTTGGTTTTCTAATAGATTAATTTTAGTAATCATACGTTGGATGATTGTTATTTACTTTACATTTACTGCTAATATTTTGTAGATATACTATTTCTGACTTATCATAAGATGAATTTTGTAAAACATATGTTAGAACTCCATTATCTTTTAAATTTTTTCGTTTTGGGAGTTAATTTTCAAAAAAATGATAGAATCATTTTTTTTCTCCTGGGTGTGTGGGAAACTGTAACAAGTTGATCCTATGAAAAGGGCAGTAATTCTGAATATGTTTTTGGGCATGGTAGATTGTGAGTTACGGTACTTGTGCGCTCAATTAAGCGGAGGCTTGTTTAACTTTATAATAGAAATATCTCCTTCTATTTTTGAGTGACAGAGTACAGGAAAGCGTGCGAACGCTTTTATCTCAAATGCTGAGATGTATTTATTCTGTACTGTTTTTGAGCTGTGTTCAAAAACAGCGGAGTCTCGTTTTGGGTTTTTTGGCGGGACTAGGGTGTGTGACCCGGAGAGGAGCAGAGGGATTCGGAGCGTTGGACCGGGAGTGGTCAACGCTGTCTGTGTGTGTTTTTCGAGGATGTATGCCTACGTAGTGCTTTGAATAATGTCGACTTAATGTTTTTGCTGTGTGGATAGGCCATATTATGTATTTGTGAAGCTTTGAGGAAGCTATTATGAGTCCAGGATTGGGACAGGCCATATTATGTATTTGTGAAGCTTTGAGGAAGCTATTATGAGTCCAGGATTGGGACAGGCCATATTATGTATTTGTGAAGCTTTGAGGAAGCTATTATGAGTCCAGGATTGGGACAGGCCATATTATGTATTTGTGAAGCTTTGAGGAAGCTATTATGAGTCCAGGATTGGGACAGGCCATATTAAGTATTTGTGAAGCTTTGAGGAAGCTATTATGAGTCGTGAGGACTTTAGGCCATAATTTATGTGAACTGCTGGGTGCAGTATTATAAGTCTAGCGCAGAGATGAGTCGTGAGGACTTTAGGCCATTATTTATGTGAACTGCTGGGTGCAGTATTATAAGTGAGTCGTGAGGACTTTAGGCCATAATTTATGTGAACTGCTGGGTGCAGTATTATAGTGCAGTATTATAAGTCTAGCGCAGAGATGAGTCGTGAGGACTTTAGGCCATTATTTATGTGAACTGCTGGGTGCAGTATTATAAGTGAGTCATGAGGACTTTAGGCCATAATTTGTGTGAACTGCTGGGTGCAGTATTATAAGTGAGTCATGAGGACTTTAGGCCATAATTTATGTGAACTGCTGGGTGCAGTATTATAAGTGAGTCATGAGGACTTTAGGCCATAATTTATGTGAACTGCTGGGTGCAGTATTATAGCGCAGTGTTATAGCGCAGAGATGAGTCGTGAGGACTTTAGGCCTTGATATAGATCTGCTGATGAATGTTGAAGAGTATTGTATTGCAATGACTTGTAATGTGACTGTGTGTATATCAATGTAAACGTGATCGTGCTGTGACTTAATAAATCGACATTTAAATTACACCAGATGTTTACGGCCATCCATGACTATTATTTACGTACCTGTGTTGTGAGTGACTGTTCTACCACACACTCACTAATACATACCTAACACAGATACGACGGCACACCTACGCCACCCATACACCGTTAATATTCATCCTCGGGGAGTATCAGCCATTACCTTAAATGTATCTACTGGACATTTAGCGTTCGATTGACAGAGTGGTTTGAGGTGCAAAGGTGCCGAGTGCGATTCACGGTATCGACATGCTCCAGTGCACCCAGCTGTAAATGGGTATCTGATTGTTCTTGAGCTAGGGAAGGAAAAGGCAGCGAGGAAGGGAACTGTTCACCCTCCCGCCCATCTCTCGATGCTGGACCTAGTATAGTGAAGTCTCTAACACTCCACTCCCCTACGGCTGTATTTGCTATGGGACAACTTTTTTACCGGACATATTTTGATGTTTTAGTTCTGGTAGTTTTTTTTTTTACTTCTCATACTGAAATGGGGGGTTTGGGGGGGGGTGGAGGAGGGGGGTGGAGGCGGGGTGGAGGGGTGGGAATTTGTCCTAGTGCTTTGATCTTCCTGTCTAACTGCCATCTGTTCTGGTAGTTTGATGTTAATTCTTGTTTTGGTTATGTACAATTTAATTCTGTTGTGTAGCTTCATGGGTAGGTCAATTGTTAGTAGTTTCTAGCGATGGTGATGGAGAGTTTTGTGTTCTCAAGTATTCCATGAGTGGTTTTCTGTGCTGTTCATATTTCTTGCATGTTAACACATAATATGTTATGGAGTTCTTCTCCAGACACAGTAGGATTCCTCTACCATATAACTTCCTGTTCCTTGTTGAAGTCTAGTCAGTTTTCTATTGCATGGAATTTTTTAGGGCTGGGACTATTAATGATTAATTAATCGATTAATGGGCAATGTTAAAAAAATAGCGATTAATTGATAAAATGAAAGCAACATGAATGCTGCCCTACCAGAGGCCACCAGGCGTGATGGCCACTGACTGCTTTGACAGTTGGCGGCTAAGGATCAAAGAAGAAGAAGAATTGATAAAAACATGTTATTTGGATTATACAATTTTTTTATCCGTTTTTGCTTAAACGTGAGAGCATTTGCTATGTTAGAGGTTTATGATATGGATTGGTTGTAACTTTTCAGTATTTTCATTATAATTTCAGGACAATGTTGCGATTAGAGAAAATGTTGCCTTCACAACACGTAAAATAAAGGCAGAGCTTAGTGATTTAAAAAAAAATAATGTTATGTACTTTTTAAAAATAATTTATCAAGTTGTTCGAAACTGACCGATTAATTTTTGAAATAAGAAATTCGATTAATCGGTTAAGATTTTTTAAAATCAATCCCAGCCCAGTATTTTTGTCTCATGAAGATTCCTTCATCAAATGCCAGCTCTGAAATACAGACCTGTTTCATCTTCCAGTACCCCATCGAATACTTTCTTGTCCTCTCCCCACATGCCTTAATTACATCGTCTAGGAGGAGTATGAAAAGATAAGGTGACAGGATATCACCTTGTCTTACACCAGTGATGGTCCTGAACTCTTCTGACTGAGTCTATTTTACCAGGGACAATGAGAAGGGATATGCCACTATTGTTTCCACAATGTCGATTGTCACCCTTTTTAAAAATCGGTGTTATGATGGCAATCTCCCAGACCTTTGTTATGGTCTTGTTGCACCAAGCTGCCTGTAGGACCTTTAAAAGTAATAGGTCGTCAGCTGCTCCCATGTACTTAACCATTTATGGTGTTATACCATCATGCGCTGCTGCTTTGCCCATCTTGACTTTCTCTGAAGCTGCCTTCAGTTCTTCCATATTTATGTCATCTTCAGCACCCTTGGTTTCCTCTTCTGTGCTAGTGGTTATCATTTCTGTTGCTTGACCTTGCTCACCATCAAGGAGTTCTGATAAATATTCTTTCCATCTTTCTATTACTTCATGTGGAGCAGTAAGCAATTTGCCTTGTTTGTCATTAATAAATTTAAGAGGGCACTGTTTTTTCTGCTTCATGTTCTTTAGGGTCTTGTAGAACAATGTCTGATTTTCTTGAGCATCTTTTTCTAGCATTTCTCCAAATTCTTCCCCGGACTTTTGTTTTGCTGCTAGCACCTTGTTCTTTGCCTCAGTTCTGAGTATCACAAATTCTCTATATTTCTCTGTTTTTCCTGCTGTGTTTTTAATATTATTTAAATGCCCTTTTCTTCTCTCTTATTTTCTCTTTAACTTCCTCTGTCCACCAAAGTGTCCTTTTTCTATTCTTTCCAAGTCGGACTTCACCACACGCTTCTGCTGCAACTGCCTTTTATGATGTCCTTGAATTTAAGCCGGAATGTTTCCAGGTCATCAGGTTGTTCTTCTGTGTTTCTCATTGCTGTAGCACTAAGTCCCTGATATCTGGTTTTACCTTCTGGTTCTCTCAGCATGTAGTTCTTAATGTTCATTTCTCCTCTTCGTTTACTTAACTTCTTGTGTGATGTTAGGCAATTGCTAGGTCAAGCAACTCTTTTAGTTGTTCTTTTAATTGTTAGCAGGTTGTGATCACGTCCAATCTCTGCCCCCTTCAAACTCGAGCATTCCGAACATACGTGAATGAGCTCTTCCTAACGATGGCAGAGTCGATCACTGGTTTCTCATTTTTTGTTGGTTCACATCTAGTGTATGCATGTATGCGCTTATGGGGGAACTTTGTGTTTGTAATCATCAGATTTTGCTGAGTTTAGAGTCAAAGACATCGCTTTCCATTGTCATTAAGAGTACCTTTTCCGTATCTTCCGATAACTCTACCACGGTCATTTCCAACTCTGGCATTTAAATCTCCGAGAAGTATAATTTCAACTAGGCAGTCGTCAACTGTCCTTTGAAGCAGCTCGTATAATTCTTCCTTGACCTCTGCTCTCTCATCTTCCTTTGGCCCATACACAATGACACGGTTGACTATGGTTTATCCTTATTTTAGTTTTACAACCATAATGCGCTCCGAGACAAAGTTCCATCCGTTGATACTATCTTTTTGGTTTTTGGCCACAATGTAACCAGCGGCACTTGGGCTTTCAGCCCTTTGGCCCAATGACAATGGGGTTTATCTCAGAAGCCGTTCAGGTTATTCAGTCAAAATCCCGGTCGTTGGCACTTCTTCAAATGCTGACGCCCGGGCTTGAACCTTGAAAACCTAAACGCCAGCGCAAAGTTTTAACCATTACACCAGCGCGGCTCCCGACCATGGTCATAAGGTGGGCACTTTCAGATGCAGCTCTATCATAATACCTCTTGAGTAGGTTAATATGATAGACCTTCTCCTTTCCTTTCTTGTCTATTTTGCAGTTGGTTCTAGATAGTTTCTCTAGAACAGTACATGGACCCTACCATCCGATTTGCAGTTTGTTATTACATGTACAAACCAGTGGCGTATCCTGGTAATGCGAGCTAGGCGTGCTGCTACTTAAAATGAATATGTACGCCTACTATTTAACTTCTTCCCCTCTTAATTTAAGAACCATCTATATTCAATTACGCAACGATAGTTATTAGCGGTATATGTCAATTATCTCCGAAATACTAATTAACTTACAACTTGAAACTCACTGTCACTGTAATAATCTGCATTCCCGGCAACTAACAAAAATTAATCACAAAAAAACACTGGACGGACACAGCCGATTTTTACAACTCGAGTGCTGCTAGACCACCGCACGCATGTTCGTATTGTATTGACGTATCTGCCTATGACCCCGCGATTCACACAAACCACTCTTTAGACGTGAATCCGAACTGTCCAGCACGCATTGTGACGGAATTACCCGAGAAACTTCGGGCGATTGCTACAACCAATAAAAAACTGCACTATAAAACGCGTCTGTGAAACTGAAACTAGATATACTCGTAGATTCTATGCGGGAAAATCCGTTATCCTGATGTGTGCGGTCCGAAAGCAGAACTTAGAGGAGAAATATTTTATAGAATAATAAATTAAATTTTTATTTTCCTTCGCGCATAGGTGTGCGCAGCACGCACAGCACACATAGAGAATACGCCACTGGTACAAACTCGGCAAGTATTGAAGTCCATACGCATTGCAGAAAAAGATAGGAAGTTGTGGCGGTTGGGAGGAAAAGGGGGGGAGAAAAGAAGGGAACCAAAGTCAGTTCCCACATATACAACAAGCATCTAAAGACATTGAATTTAACTAACTTTCTGTATTCGCTACAGACATTGACATTGGGAACTCTTATCAATGTTCCACTACCATCGCATTGTTATTTCCCTCAAACTTAAACGTTAAGATACATTTTTGCGTTTTATCTAAGGGACGTAATTTTTAATACAGGGGAAATAATATGTACGGAAAAGATACTCAAAACTTAAAAAAAAATTAAACAGTCATTTTATATAATTTTGTTTTTAACACTTTTGTAGCAAAGAGGTAAAAAACAATATATTTCAAATTCCGAAAAAAATTATTTCTGTCGTTGGTTGGTGTTATATAAATATGTAGTTACATTTTATTTGTGATAAATAAATGCTTGCTAGGCTCAATACACGTCAGTAAATATGTATAACACGAGTTAGGCTTAAGGGTCTTTCATATTTGGACATGCGCCCTAATATAGCCGACTCGGTTGAACGGGACGCGCCTCGCGGCCTTTTGGCTAAGATCAAAGTGTCTAGGCACGGGGACCAATACAGTGACATTCATGTGTCATTAGGTCCTTTGTGTGAGAACACAGAGGATCACTACAGTGACACATGTTGTCATTGGGTCTTCTTGTGTTGGGGCATGGGTCTTGACCAGGGCCGGGTTGAGCGTGTGCCATGCAACCTCATGCGAGGCAAAAAATAAGCGACCTCATGCGAGGAAAAAATATGCGACCTCATGCGAGGAAAAAAAAAAAAAAAAAAAAAAAAAGCGAAAACGAGGCAAAAGTTTTACATTTAAAAAAATAAAATAAATGCAGCATATAAGTCAAATAACAGAATTGTATTTTTGACCGGCACAAAGTGCTGCCTAAACTAAAGTTGAGACGATGTGATTCACAAGTCCCCTCGTGAGCACGAAAATGACCATAAGTCCATACCAACTTTCTCAACCACACACTATAACATGAGGTGACAAGAGGAGCTTTCATTGCATAATGACTTGAATGGGCATTAAAATATATCGAGTCCACCTCATATATAACAATCTCTCAACCCACACGTTTAGTCTCATTGTATGGCTATGAAACATAGAAAACAACGAAGACGTTATAATCCGCAGTGGTTGAATCACACGTAATCATACGTTTCCATAAATCATAACCATTGACTAACCATAAATCATAACGACTTGTCCCTATCCCTTATCATGTGGACAGGACATAGCAGTGAAACAAAAGGTGAGGAGATGATAGACGTGGACAGACTGTGTCAAAACGTCTGAACATGCTCTTTTGTGCGATTTCTCACATCTTCAGCCATCCGGCAGTATCCTTTCTTTTTCTTCATTTTTCTCACTCATCGCTTTTATTTGGCACAAATCATGCCTTTTCATTCGTTATTTTTACTATTTTGCTTTATGCTGGACATCGCATGGGGAAAGTCTCTAACACGCCACTCCCCTATGACAGTATTTGCTACAGAAGTATTTACTATAGGACTGTTTTTATCTGCTTTACAACTCCTCAGACGTATTTACGTTCCGCTAGCTGAACTGTGGTATTATCATAACAATACCCAGTCGTCAGTCCGGTCACCTGCTTATCTCTTTGAATCCGCCCGACCACCTGTAGAAACGTCTCCGTCAAACATTTGACCCCATTGGAAAGCGGCTGATCGTGTTGACACAAGCTTGTATGAAAGAAGACAACACGGTCTGACCAGACATCTGTCTGGCGGAGGCACGCAGATAAAAAGGATAATTAAGTAAACTGTCGAGATAGATATATGGGAGGAAGTCATTGAGTCAGAAAACACATGGTCACACTATTGTGAGAGACAGAGGTGCGCCGGAAATCTTATGTAACGATTTGACTTCACTGTTGTAAGTGGTCAGGCGTGGTTATTAACATTAATATTTTAAATACGCGTGTGATGAGTAATGAAAAACTTCCCCACCCAAACAGTGCTAGATAGATTTGATTGGTTCTACAGAATCCATAATGAATTATTGGAACATTCGGCGAAAACACAGCTGGGATTTGAAACTAAGGAGTGTGAGATATGCTGTAGAAATCAGACACAGAACAGACAGACTGCATCGCAGCGTCAACTAAACACATCCTACAAGCCAGGGGAAAGAGGATATGACTTATCATTCCACAACTATAAGTATCACATCGACTATCGGGCAACTTGGAATTTACAAGTAAATCCGCAATTTTAATACAAGACTGAAAACTTGGGAATTTTATCCCAAGAAGCCAGAGAGGAATTTTAACAAAAGATTTCCCAGACAGGATTCATAGAACACCAGCCGTCAGAGGAATTAACTCATATTTCCCAGACCAAGTCATAAGAGGAATTATAAAAACAGTTTTCCCAGGCCAGGAATTTGCAGAACACCAGCAGTCAGAGGAATTAACTCATATTTCCAGACCTAAGTGATTCGAACAGCATCAAACTACAGGCTGTGTGTCCATTCTAAATCTGTGCCAGGAGAAGTGTGTATTCCAAAAACTTTAGGGTAAGCGTAAAAAATTTATTTACCAATATAAATTCTACAGGTTTCTTGCTATGTGGTTATATTTGAGGCTGACAACCTCACCATACGAAAATAGTATATGCATGAACCACTACTGCAAGAGCTTGTGATGGTTTCTAACTAGTCGTGCGGGAAACCCGACAGCAGAGCGACCCCAGACCTCGACGGGAGTAGCGACGAGTAGTGAGTGATAATTACATCACATGTGCCTAAAGTGTAACATATTATCTTGTGAGAATTATATACCTTTTTAAATGTAATTCAGGCAAATCATTATTCATGCTCTCGAGACGCAATTTCCTAGTTGACACCCACAAGGATATTAGTGAATTTTCATCATATTTCCTGAGTTACATTGTGTGCTCGGGAATTTAATTTTTCTGAGAGGTTAACATTGGTGGGTGGAGCACATGAAAATGGGCCTTTTAGAGTGCGGAGAACTAATGTACTCAGCAGATGACATTTGTTTCTTTCTATTTGTCACAGTTCGTGGTTACAAGACATCATACTTCAGTACTGAAGTTCCTACGCCACTAGTGGGAGAGAAGAGTATCAATACCAACCGCCTACGGTGGACAAATTTAGTAGAGAAGTGTACTCATCACCAAAAAGAAGTGACGGAAACCACAACTGCAGGACTCATCTGGAGCTAGGTTTTGTGTAACAGGCTGCAGCAAAAATCAAAGACATTCTAAAGCCCATTCTAAACATCAGTGAGGAAATTTTAATTTCAATTTTCACGCAAATTTCCATATGTATTTTCCCATGTTAAAGACTAATTGACTATTAAATTTGTTGTATATTATTTTATAATAACTAATAATAGTTGAATCAGTTTATATGTACGAAAGCAAACGTATGAGCCAGTTCTTCTTGATAAATATATATATATATATATATATATATATATATATATATATATATATATATATATATATATATATATATATATATATATATATATATATATATATATATATATATATATATATATATATATATATATAGCCATTACCTATAAGAGGGCATTCGTTGGATTACTCCAACTGGGGACTTGACGAGCCAGAACCATTGCGTAACTGAAAAGATCTGTTTTACTGTAAAGAAACGCAGATATAAAAAACAGAGGCAGATATACAGAATTAGATTCTTATAAAAAATAGAGGCAAATATAAAGAAACAGAGGCAGACACAAAAATAGAGAGGAGGGCTTGGCATGTGTTTGTTGAAGGTCTATGTTCCTTTGGGATTGGAGGGTTATGATGATGATAAGGAAACAGAGGCAGATATAAAGAAACGCAGATATAAAGAAACAGAGGCAGATATAAAGAAACAGAGGCAGATATAAAGTATTAGATTCATATATAATAAATAGAGGCAGATATAAATAAACAGAGGCAGACACAAAAATAGAGACTGACCCAAATAAACTTCTTCTTCTTCTTTGATCCTTAGCCGCCGACCGACAAAGCAGTCAGTGGCCATCACGCCTAGTGGCGTCTTGTAGGGCAACAATCAATTTATTCCCCTTTGCTCGGTCGGTGGCCATCCTTCGTACAGTGCCCCAACTCTGGTTCATTTTTTGCATCTCAGCCTCCACAGTCCTCCGCCAAGTTGTTTTTGGTCGGCCTCTCTTTTGTTTTCCTTCAGGGGTCCAAAGCATAGCTGTTCTTGTGATGGCATCGTGATCTCTTCTGAGGACATGGCCAACCCAGCTCCAGCGTCTGACAGCTATGATGGTGTGCATGTCCTCTTGCTTGCTCCGAGTAAGCAGATCTTGGTTGGTGATGGTATTCGGCGAAAAGATTCGGTGATTTTTTCTTAGGCATGTTGTGTGAAAAGAGGACAATATCGACATGTCCTTCTCTGTAACTCTCCAGCTTTCCGCACTATAGAGAAGCACAGAAAGCACACAGCTCTGATATAATCTTAATTGTGTGCGTGTGCTGTATTGAGAGGACTTCCAGATGTTGTTTAGGCTAAAAAAAAGGCTGTTCTTGCTTTGTTAATTCTGTAGTTGATGTCTTTGCTTGCCCCGCCGTCTGGTGTTACTATGAATCCTAGATATGTGAAGGTGTCTGTCTGTACCAGTTGCTGATTCCTTACTAATATGGGCTCAGATTTGCTCACATTGCGAGTCATGACCTCTGACTTCTTTAAATTGATGTTCAAGCCCACCTGCTGGCTGGATGTGTTGATGTGAATGTGTTAGTAGGGCAATGTCATCTGCATATTCCAGATCTTCTAATGTAGAAAATGTAGTCCATCTTATTCCTGTTGGACTGCCGTTTGTTGTCTGTCCATCACCCAGTCTATGACTGTTAAAAATAGAGTGGTTGATAAGGAGCATCCCTGTCGTACTCCTGTCTTCACCTCAAGGGTTAGGTAAATAAACTAGGCAGGTACAAAAAAAAGAGGCAACCCTAAAATAGAAACTGACCTAAAAATATAGGCAGACTTATAAACCAAACTGGTAGATCCAAAAAATAGATGCGGAGAAAAAAATATAGGCAGACATAAAAATAGAGGCAGACATACATAAACAGAGGCAGACACACAAAAATAGAGACAGACGCAAAAAACATTTGGAAGGAGCAAACACTTAATATCGACTCGTACGTCTAAGGTGAGAACATTATAAATGGTACGTGCTTCATCTTTGGACACCTTTGTCGTAAATTTGATAGGTTTGAAATATATTTATGTTCCCGCCTGAGTAGAGTGGGTGGTGATAAGTACGTGAGAAATAAAGGTGTTAGAAATAAATTTCACGAGTGAATAGGAGATGATCTGTCTCTGGAATGCGTAGTTTCTCTAGTCCAGCATATCTATACGACTGTAATTGAGTACAAGAAATCTTTCCCTCCCAATACGTAAATATAAGTTTAACCACACACACAAACACACTCAACTATGTGACACCAAGACACACAAACGAGAAAAACTATGGTTAATTGGGTATGGGTCTGACCAACAAACAAAGTAAGTTTTATTTTCTGTTTATTATTATGTAAACTTGACACATCGAATATCTAAAGAAAGATCAAATAAAATCAGAATTACATACATATTAAATTAACCGAATAAATATGCCCTCTCCCTCTGGAGAAAAGAACCCAAAAGAGTAAATAACCCAAAGGTCAAAGGTTAGCACTATGTAACAGAATTGACAGTAAAGAAAAAAACACGGTTCCTACGAAATGCTGTCCAGTAAAAATAAACCATTTTTAAGCAACTAAAAGTTCTTACAATATTTGTAACAAAGAAAAATATTCACTCTTTCTGTAATACTCTCTCTCTCTCTCTCTCTCCCTCTCTCTCTGTTATACAGTGGCCACTCAAACGCACGTACCCTATTCTTGGTGATATCCCTTTGGAATTACAATGGTTCCTGAATATACAAAATGTCAGGGGTATTATCCAAGTTGGCCCCAGTCCTACCTCTATAACAAATAAGATTTTATGAGGGGGACGTTAAATTTGGTGATGTATTCCTGATGAACAAATGTCACCTCGAATGGTAGTGTAGAAACCGCGATCTTGTGTTCACAGTAAACAGTAGAAAATACTTGCCGTATTTTGAAACATCTGATTGCTAAAACAGTTACTTATGATGATAATGGTAATCCTATCGGCAGGCTCTGTGGTGAGCGCCGAATATGAAACAGCGTAACTTTCTGGAAAAGCCGCTGATACAACTGTCAAAAGTCAGATAATGTTGTTTCATACAGAAATTGGAAAAAATGTCTGGGTATTGATATCCAGTTAAATTTACTATTTAAATGTTTATTTGTCTCTTTGGCCAATCCTGTTCACAGATGAACTTGGGGACACATAAGTCAAGAAAAGATAACATTAACCATTCAGTATATGAAGAAAAGGACCAAAATAGACCGCTGGTCGCCCTTGATCAGGTCTGCTAGAAATAAACTGGACATTTATGAAAAAAAGCTACTATTCTATATATACACGGACGGGGACAAGACGATCTCTTTCCCACTCCGTTAGTCCTGATTAAAGTTAAAATTCACACGGTGACTTTATTTACAACTATACGATCAGTTTTTCGCCCGCGCTGCACTTTCAGGTCTGACGAAGGTATGCAACCATTCCTGCAACTTGGCGCGCGCGTTAACGATCAGTTCACAATGTCAATTATTATTTAATTATCCATTGGGGCACTTAACAAATATCGCCTGTCCTTAATAGCTATTAGATTGTCGGCGTCTGTTTGTTTAGTCGTATTATATTTAATAATAGTCACTTATCATAACTACACAAAATGAAATAATTATGAATTCTTTTCTGTCACTTATCAGTCACACCTAGTGTATTAATTAGTCATCTAAAACGCCTCTTCTTGAGTGAGGAAGCAGGTGGTAAAATTAACATTAAACTGAACAACTGGTAAGAAAATAGCTACGCGTTATTATTTCATTGGTCTTAATAGCTAGAACTTTAAGTGAATTAGAATGATAAACTTTAACACTTTAACACGTAAGCACTCATTTCTATTACCAGACAATCAGAATGAAATCCCCAAGACTCAATTAACACATCTTCCACAATGGTTCTAGACTACGTGTTTAGACTTTCCGAAAAATTCTGAGCGGCAACTGATATCTGGTTTGGGAAGCCATAGTTTATATATTATCATGGTATTATGATCTCTAGAAGATGTTAATTTTCACGCTATTCTGCATAGCAGAGAAATCCGAAACCTAAGTTCCCAAGATAAAAGGTTTTCACGGTCGCTCTGTCTGCGTTGCTAATCGACAACAGAGACTTGGAACCGTGTAACTGGTTTCTTCCGAGATTTTTCCCGCTTCTGAAGATCAAAGCGTTAACTCCCCTCTTTGTGTACGAACATCAAATAGTCCTCGGGAAAATATTTCTGCAAGAGCGTCTCACTTCAAAAGGTCCGGTGTTATTCACCCGTAGTCTCTCTGATATCCGATGATTGAGAGATCAGCTCGCGTGAGAAACTCAGGTAAACAAACGTGGTTCGCTACCCGTTATGACTGGCAGGTCGCGAAAGTTGGTAAACAACTTCGTTTGTTAACGCATCAAGAAAAAAAGGTGTGGATTAAAATGAGTGAACGTAGGCTGTCAATGCATGGCTTTGCTAGCGAATTATAGAACACCAACGAGGTCACGAAAGACTGTCAGATACTGTAGGCTATATTTTCATTATAAGTCACAACCTTAATGTAAAAACAAACTCGAGTACTATTCCAATCTCTGTCTAATATATTCAGAAAACTATGAACACGAAGTTACAATAATGTACAATCAGTGAAATGCAAACTTGAAATATATGTAGAAAAAGGTGAAGAAAACTTGATACGAGTTGTAACAGCTGGGGCATAAGGCTGTAAGGCAGAGAAGAAGATAAGTGAATGTGGAATTCAAAAGTCATGGTTTTTATTTTTGATGAGGTCATCATTCAAATACCGTCTCTCACATGATATATTCCAAGTGTTTTATGATATCCAGCCATTACCTTCTGTGATCAATCAGCTCTGGTGATCTGAAAACTGTTATACATTCATGGCGTCTGATACAGGGTGTCCCCATCCCCCAAATCTTCTCCTATTCATCACATACTACAGACCACAACTGCAAATAAATGTAACTCAAATGTAGAATAAACGTAGAATTTAAGCAGAAAATGAAAATATTAAAATTCCCCTATAATATCAGTTTATCCTTGAACTAAAAAGGAAACCAGTCTTGTTTAAAAAAAAATAATCAACGGTTATTGTCAAACGCGCCACATTTAGAAACATATGTAAATAACGTTTGAGCTTTGTCAATTTTTTGTTTTATTATAATAATATAATGATAATAATAGCCCCTTCAGTCATAACTGACCATGGGAAAGCGCCCCTAAGGTGAAAGCTTTCTGCCTTCGTGTCACGAAATTGGGCCGTTCAATTTTTCTTCCATTTTCCTCCCCTTTCCTTTCTATTATTTCTCATTTTCGCCGCACAGAACTCCGTACTCGAGTCTTTTTTTCCATTTGTCGCACTTCACTACGTATGTCCAGGCAAGGGTATCGCCCATCCCTGAGAGATTAATTGAATTACTAAACGTGTTAATACCACATTGGCTCCAGGTAAATGAGAACATTAAGTGTTTGCTTAAGATTGCAAAATCACTTCCGATTCGACTGTGTGGGACAGGTGATTAAAGATAAACGCAATCTTGGAAGACATTTGGAAGAGTGAGCAGGAAGTGTGATATAAGTCAACTTTCACAACATTTTACGGATATGCAGGCCGCCCTTCTCCTATTTCAGCCGGGATTGGGACTGGCCTAGGCGGAGTTCGTCCTCGAGACATGAAGCATAAAAAAACCACACCATAGCACGTTCCGATTTCTTTGAAGGGTTACTTTCTACTATCATTATAACATACGTGAATCTTTTGGATAAATACTTCATCTCTTACATAAATAAATAAAGCTGAGGGCCAGGGCGAAGCAAAAAAAAAAAAACAAACATAAATCCGACAAGAACAATGGCAGATCTAATATGATCCCTAGTTTAAAAAAAGACGTCAGGACTTGTGATTATGTTTAGAGACGACTTGTGATTATGTTTAGAGACGACTTGTGATTATGTTTAGAGACGACTTGTGATTATGTTTAGAGACGACTTGTGATTATGTTTAAAGACGATCCAGAGCAAAAGGAAAATTGACAAGCGGCGAAAAGTCTTAAAATCAAAACATCTAAACTGAAGGAGATGAAGAGAAATTGACAGAAGTAAAAAAACAAGAATTAGCAAAAGAAGAAAGGTGAAAGCAACAAGAAGAATTACGAGAAATACGAGATTTAAGAAAACGATAAGAGGACAGCAGTACCAAGACAGTCAACATAAATACGAATAATAACAAGCAGGATAATGCGGCCATCAAGAAGAGCAATAGAAAATAAAAAATGAAAAAGATAGTACTTCAAAATAGTATTAAAAACGCAAGAATAAAGGTGAGTCTAGCAGCAATAACGGGAAGATAAAAGGATTCACGACAACCTATAGGTTATCTTTCGTTTCTTCTGCCTTGGAAATTTTTGGAAAGTCGCTGTGATCGTGTTCGTAAATTTTGTCATTGTTTTTTTTTAATGTCCTGTCTACGTCTATTATTTCCTCACCTTTTGTTTCACTGGTATATTCTTGTGACGGGATTGCCTCCCCTGGCTTTGCAGTAGTGGTCCAATAATGGTCACAACGCAAGCGTATCTAAAAGTAGGTCGTCCAAGGTATCTATATTCTCGCAAGATTACTCTTGGCACAGATGTAGATAGAAGATGAATGGCTCTTCTACCGTAGGGGAACCTTCACAAGATATTCCCAGAAGTCAAGAACAAACGCTACTTAAGGGATGAGCAAATTTGTTAACTTATTATATGGTCCTTCGCCTTTTGTGAAGGGGTTATGCAATGATTCTGGTCCGTCAAGCCCCCAGTTGGAGTAATCCAACGAATGCCCTCTTATAAGTAATGGCTCTATATATATATATATATATATATATATATATATATATATATATATATATATATATATATATATATATATATATATATATATATATATATATATGTATTTATCAAGAAAAACTGGCTCATACGTTTGCTTTTGTACATATAAACTGAATCAACTCTTATTGTTTAGTTTAAAATAACATACAACAAATTTAATAGTCAGTTAGTCTGTAACATGGGAAAATAAATATGTAAAATTGGGTGAAAATTGAAATTAAAGTTTCCTCACTGATGTTTAGAATGGGCTTTAGAATGTCTTTGATTTTTGCTGTAGCCTGTTAAACAAAACTTAGTTCCAGATATGTCCTGCAGCTGTGGTTTCAGTCACTTCTTTTTGGTGATGAGTACACTTCTCTACTCAATTTGTCCACTGTAGGCGGTTGATGGTGATACTCTTCTCTCAAACTAGTGGCGTAGGAACTTCAGTACAGTCACTACAACGTCCGACCGCATATACGTCCGTGGTCACATAAGGTTATAATAGAGTTCAGAAATTCAGAAATCCCGATCGGAGAACAGGACGATGCGGACGTAGCGAAAGCAACAGCTTCCCGCACGTAACACGTGTATCTCATGTCTCTTGTATACAGTACAAAGCGATTGCGACGCCAGGAGTATAATGGTACAGTACATATATAACCTATAATACAGTACATATATAACCTATAATACAGTACATATGTCTTTATAGTCATAATACACGCCCACGATACTGGCCTATGACTGTCCTGTACTGTACTTACTATCGTTATTTTAATGTGAACTTTCGAAAATACATTACCGTGAAGTGCATCATGGCTCCCAAGCGCAGCAAAACCAGTTCTAGTGATAGCAGCAGCAAGATACAAAGGAAAAATATCGATTTCGAGTGAAACAAAAGGTAATTAAAAATCACGAAGGTGGAAAACCAGTGAATGCTATAGCTCGTGATTTGGGCATGTCGCACTCAACAGTCACGACGATCGTTGAGATCAAAGAAAAAATTATCCAAGCTATTAAAGGATCGGCTCCACTGAAAGCTACAAAGCTTACGAAAATGCGAGAAGGGCCTATATCAGATATGGAAAAATTGCTAATGACCTGGACTGAGGGCCAAACACAGAAGCGAATCCCTCTCAGCACGTTGACGATCATTACTAAGGCACAAAGCTTGTTCGAAATGAAATGCTATTTTCGTTATTAATTGCTGGATTTCAATGAAAATGCACAGACTTTACCTATATCAATACTAGATACGCAAAATGAAGAGTTTGATGGCACGGCTCTACTGGTTGCGATAGAAAGGGTGGCCATATTGGATTATATTGTTCTATTTCAATTTGCTAAGGCTTTTTTATTTATTAAGCTATGAATACCAAATATGAACACAACGTTTATCATTATATTTTAAAACTTTTCCTGTGATGGATTTTTGATAGCTTTAATACAAAAAAGTTGTAGGACTTTGAATACAGTGTCTAAAAATAGTAACAAATTTTGATAAATTTTACATCACTTTTTGCAATAAATCAAAAGTTTGATCAGATACTCAAAATCCATCACTGTAAAAGTTTTAAAGGATTATGGGCAACATATGTGCCAATTCTTATGTCAATTAACACATAAGTTTGGAAGCTTTAGGGAAATTAGGATGAGAAAATTATATTTTGAGAAAATTGCATTTTTCTCCATAAATAGACTACAATTAAATAAGTCTGTAATATTGCCTCTGAAAAATTGCTTACTTGTCATTTAGAACATACTGGTAGCATAGGCAGCTTCCTCTGCAGCTTCCTATCTGGCTTTCTGTTGAGATTTGTGCCTAATTTCCTTCCTTGTCTTAGTGCAGTTTTCTGCCGTTTTAGAGCTGAGTAATATTGGATTCTTTGTTCTATTTCAATTTGCTATGGCTTTTTTATTTATTAAGCTATGAATACCAAATATGAACACAACGTTTATCATTATATGTTAAAACTTTTCCTGTTATGGATTTTTTGATAACTTTAACACACAAAAAGTTGTAGGACTTTGAAAATAGTGTCTAAAAATAGTAACAAAATTTACTAAATTTTACATTACTTTTGTCAATTAATCAAAAGTTTGATCAGATACTTAAAATCCATCACATAAAAAGTTTTAAAAGATTATGGGCAATATATGTTCCAATTCTTACTTTTCCTGTGATGGATTTTTGATAACTTTAATACAAAAAAAGTTGTAGGACTTTGAAAAAAGTGTCTAAAAATAGTAACAAATTTTACTAAATTTTACATTACTTTTGTCAATTAATCAAAAGTTTGATCAGATACTTAAAATCCATCACATAAAAAGTTTTAAAAGATTATGTTCAATATATGTTCCAATTCTTATGTCAAGTGTGGAAGTTATAAGAAAATTAGGATGAAAAAATAGATTATGAGAAAACCGCATTTTTCTCCATAAGTAGACAACAATTAAATAAGTATGTAATACTGTCACGGGACGCGAGTAAGTCTGCAATTAAATTCCTAAAACCTAATGGTAATATTTTGTCGGTAAATTTCTCACTGAATGAGTGTGTATTTCGACTTTCTATACTGATTGTCGGCACAGACATCGTTTTCATCAGTCGTGAAAAAATGTTGACATAACAATAGCCATCGCTCGGCGTGAGTCTTGTAAACGTAATAACATTCACCTGTAGAAAGTCATAAATGTCACCCAACAGGGAGACATTACATAAACAGTCCATCGCCGGACGTCGCGGGTGTGTTTACACAAAGCCAGTAATACCCAATTATTATTTTGGCTAGTAATAGAACATAATGTGCAGTCGGCGACAGAAGGCCAAGTAATTTTACAATGAGTATTGTGGTCAGTCGTTCAGACAAAGTAATATTGGATTAAAGGAGACTGAAAGTCTGAGCCAGGGACAACATGAAAGCAGTATGAATACGAAATTATAACGAGAAGAACAACACTGTACGTGCCCCAAAAGACGAACGCAGACAAGTTGTCTCGGATAAGCAAAATATGAGAGCGACCATAGCAAAATAATACAGGAAATTTTACACAGTTTGAGGACGGAATGTCTGACTTTAGGAAAACAAACGAAATTTCACATGACACAGGAAGCGAACCCGAAAAAATCGCCCTAGGCGATCCAGACGATATATAACCCAACTATATTCATTGCTTGGCATTGGTAAGAGAAACCATTCCGCCAACCAAGACTTGGGGTTCTAGATTTCACGAGAAAGAATCAAGACATTGTGTCAGTGAAATTCGTATAGGGACACCAAGGTTAGTGTAATATATTTTGTACTTTATCATTATTATGTCTTAACTTCATTCAGATAATATATACATATTTTCCATAAATATAACACTGTAAATACCAGTCACGTTTATTATAATATTATATTTCACACTAATAAGTACAGGTTGCAATAAACGCCATGCAAAGAATGATTATATTTATATGATTGCACAGTTTCCAGTAACTATAACGAAGTAAATACAAGACACTTTTATGTGGCCTTTTACATTACCGGTTAAACGTGCAGTAAACACCGCACAGCCCTTTCTTATAGTGATAAGATTTCACATACAAGACACTACAGGCGTAGCATAGTTTACGGGATACTTACAAAGGGTTCATTATTTTATCCATCACAGTGGTAGAGACAGGGACCATTTGAGATACTCATCCTTAGTCTACTACGTGGTTGGCGTTAATCACAGGACAAGCTTTAGAGTAGGGCCGACCGAGATACTGCGACGACACGCATCTCACACGTAATTAACGGCAACAACCTACCAATACTCCACGGGGGTCAGAAAGGAATTTACCAGGCGGTGAAGGGTCTTTCTATCATCGACTACCCACCCAAAAAGAAAGCAGAAAATACCCAGAAGGATTGCTGCATTTCTAAATAGCTGTCCACGTGAAATTTAATGATCTGAAGTGGCAGTCGCCAACGGATGATTTTTTACAACAAGTGCCTTTGAGAAACTATGATCAAAAGCTGCAAGAGCAGACGGGAGATTTTGTAACCCCAGTGCCTACCAAATTTATCGAGATCCTAAATTACATGCAGTAATGGACAGATTCTCCCTGTACAATTGATGCACCAACAAATACGAATATACAACATATTTCCATCATCGTCACCACATAAGCAAAATACCAAGACAACAAAAGGACATCTGCATAACAGACGAAGTCTCACCCGCCTAACATTGTGTTCAACCTCACCCATGAATAAGACACCTCGGACGCTCGGGACAATGTCAACACAGGCATTGTGAAAGACAAAAATACAAGCCGTGGACACCTGGCGAAATCGAGTGAACCGTCCAATGTTATTGTAGGCAGACAAAGACTTGTCCATTGTGTTCAAACAACCAGAGTTTATTGACAGTTAGCAAGAGACCAAGAAACACAAGATATCCTTTTTGTTAGTATTTAGGAGTTACTTAAATTCATCATCATCACATAGGGTAGACTTTAGATTCATTTGTGTATTTTGCATTAACTAATATCTTTCTTCACAGGGATAGTTAATGTTATTTCTAGTTGCATTTGTATCAGTGTAATTGAATGTTGTTATATTTCAGAACATTAATAAATGTTGTAGTTGTGTTTACCAACACACGTTATCACATATATATAGAGAAGGAACGAAAGTGTGCGAAAGAGACATACTGTTCTTCTTCTCTTTCTCTTCTGTTCACTCAGTGTAATAGGGGAGTGGGGGCTCGTTAGTATATAGAGGGGGAGATAGAGTGGTAGGAGGTATATGTCACGAGATCCAGAATCACTGGGGCTATATGCTGGGAATTCATCCCAAAGTCTTATATTCACCTTCTCCACTCCTGCTGCTCATCTTCAACCGGGTGCCAGGCGAATCTGAGCCATTGACAAAGCCGGCACCTCACAGATAACTCTCTTTGGTTACCCTCACAGGGGTAACTTTGTGACATAATTGTGGGCTGCAGTCCGGAATATACCTTGGGACTTGCCCTAGACTAAAACATTAAATAATTCTTTTTTGCAAATTTTGTATAAACCTATTCACTGTCTTCTATACTGTTCCTTATTCTACTTAGGTAGAGGGAAAGAACACAGAATAGAGTATTAGATAACTAGATATTCATATTAGATATTAAGATTAGATATTCATAGTATATTAAGAAAGACATTGACACATGTTAGAAGATTACACCGTATTAATTTATATGCACTTTATTACTGCATCTGGTTACCAATATTGATTTGTTGTCATCATTATAAATTTACCTGGATTTTTGGTAGTACCACGTGGGACTCGATCAAAAGGCATTGTTGAAGTCGGACGCTTTGAACGAGCGACCCGACATTGTGTATTCCTTTTGTTCACAAGTGGACAATAGCGACTAAGCCACTGAGACGAAACATTTTAGTATTGTTTTCTTGGTAGGCAGGCAGTTGATGGTCAGAAATATTTGACTGGTATTCTTAGCAAGCCTTAGAATTGTATTGCCAAGGTTTTCTTTACTATTGTCATTTACCTGTACGGCTGTAAAGGTTATAGCGAAGCATACGGGAAATTTGTTTTGGTTCTCCCTTTGGCCAAGGGCACAAATTTTTTCTTCGCCCTATATTTTTTTTCTCTCACATAATTTTGAGTAGCGATAGGCAGATTGAATTCTAGCTTGATCATGGCAGATTTGATGCAAATTCGCGCTGCGATTATCCAGGAAGCAACTAGTTTAAAACTAGAAAAAGGAGAACTTATGGAATATGTGGAAAAAATGTTAACGGCGCACAAAGAAGAGAGAAAAGACAAACTTGCAGAGCAAGAGAGAAAAGATAAACTAGCAGCAGAAGTAGAGCAAAGAAGATTGACATTAGCAGCGGAGAAGGAGGAGAGAGAAGCCAAGAAATTAGAAGCTGAGAGAGAGAGAGAGAGAGGCCGAGTATAGGAGATTCAAGGCAGAGTTAGAGAGAAATAAGGCAGAGAGAGAGCACGAACTTCGGATGAAGAGGTTGCTTAAAGCATTTGAACTATCCACAAGAGTTGAACCAGAAATATGTATTTCGGCCCATGAAGTGGCAGACGAGCTATCATATCGCCTAGAGGACACACCATCTTCGCCTTGCATTACGACATATGCAAAGAAATCTGCAGGAGAAACTGATTACGAGAAGGGCGCAGTTGACCGGTATCAGGGGAAGAAAGACAACTTGCTTTGCAATCCACATAGACAGGAAACTCAACACAACTCCTTTTCTCAGAACCAGAGGCAAGGGGAAAAATGGTGCCGGTATTGTCGCATGAAAAATCACTACACCAGTGAGTGCCGAAACCGCCCTCCTCTCCATCGCTTGGCGTATATAGAAACCCGAACAATGAAGGACAAAGAGTCCCGGAGAAAAGAGGGGGAAAAATCACACCCGGCGGTAGTTAATTCAATGGATTCCAGACACCGATGCAGAGATAACGGAAAGTTATTAAAAGGCACAGAAGAACCCACTCTAATTGCGAGCGGTACCTTCGATGGATCTTGCAAGGGGACTTCGAATAAAACAATTTCACCTGGCATCACAGGGAAGAAGAAAACAGGCACTTGTCTCCTGACATCAGGAGAACAATTATTACCTTACTCCACCGGCCCTTCTACGTGGAAAGAAGCGACCGGACAGGAACGGGCATTCGCTATTATCCACGGAAATAGACAGTTGCACACATCGCCTAAGTCTGCCTTTACCCAAGACGAGGAAAAGTCAGATCCTACCACTTTTAAAACTTACGGAGAGAAATGTGTGCCTTTAGAAGGTATAACAACACATACGATTATCGGGACAGGGTGGACGACGGACACGGAGGCACCCCCCGACTCTCTTCAAAAGGAGGTAGAAGAGGATTATGAGGAGAAAAGTGTGGTAGAGCCGGCGGGGATACAGCAGCTCAACACCCATGGGACTCCGATTCTATATGTAGGCGAGACAAAAACTAAGCGGATAGAGAGAAGGAAAGACACCAGGCGACACAAGAGGAAACAGCTTGGTGTACGCGCTTTATGCAAGGCACAGCGCAGATGCGCGAAATTTACAACACACTGTACCCGATATAAATGGACAGATGGGAGGCACCGTATCTTGAATTATGACCATTCCACGGGCAAGATACACAAGATACGTAATAAGGACAAACAAGGGCCAACTTTGATCCGTCGTCGGATTCAAAGATTGGTTAGCAGAAGAAAGAAGTGGGGAAACATTTTTTATTTCGACAGAGCGAAGAAAGACACACTGAGAGTTAGTGTCAATAAGAATGGACCACTCAAAAGAAAGAAGAGGTTTAAACCTGGCAACGAATATTACAAGGACCCTAATGCAAAGGGGCGGAAAAGGAAAAGTGATATTGTAGGGACGGCGACTAGCGCCCGGATTCCCTCGGAACACAACGTTGTCAATAGAGAAAGAGCGGAAGAGGTATTCGATTCCAGGCTGGAATTCGATTCGAAAATCAGTTCAAGACTGGTTAGATCAGAACAATTGACTGATGGAACTGTGGAAATTCAGGTCACAGGTAACGGCGATCCTCCAATGATGGCGGCTATCGCCCGGACTCCCATTGAAGGCAGATATGTCAAGGGGAACTACGAACGGCAGTTTTAAATGATCATACATACGAAGTCATTTTAGGCTACAAATATGTGAGTTTAGGAGACACTCGTCAATCAAGAGTCACAGCTGCAGTGCAGACAAGTGACCAAGCGAAGGAGAAGAGACAAGGAGACGAGGTTCACTTCCATCCGCAAGAGCTGAGACAAGCTCAAATGAACGATAAATCGGTAGAACCGTGTTTTAAGAAGAGACTGAAGGGAGACAATCCACCAGAACCAGGAGACTGCTTTAAACAGCAAGGACAACTCCTTAGGAAAGTAGAAAAGCGCGGATATGAGTATAAGCAACTGGTAGTACCAGCACGATATAGATTTTATATCTTAGGTATGGGACATGCTAGTGAATCTAGTGGTCAGGTCAGACAATACATCACTACGCAAAGAATCACCCACCATTATTATTGGCAGGGAATCGCAGGGGACATGGATCAATTTATCCGATCAGGTCCTGAATGCCAGAGAGGGGCATCAAATCATGGGAAAAGTGAGGAAGCCACTGTTAAGGGAAACAGACTACGTATGAAGAAGAGGAGGCGTCAACATGACGGAGAATATAATACGACTGGTCCTAAGTGTGAGCTAGAGATAGGCAAACAAGTTTTACTGTTTATGCATAGTAAACAGAACAGGTTACTGATTGGATGGCACGGGCCATACGCAATGGTCGAGAAGGCATCTCGAACCAATGATAAGATTCCAATGGAGAATCAGCTGGAAATATATAATATTATTCTGCTAAAGAGATACTTAGCCAGACACATAACTGAAGCGGCCAACTTCAGGACACGAGCAGCCACAAAGCATTTGAATAAAGGAAATCCGAACTCAGCACTGCAGCCCAATGCGGCTAGACAGTCATCTGCAGGTGTGCAGAAAATCACAACACACTCTACGAACGTAGTCGAGCAGGGGCGACAACTCTTGACTACGGTCACGATATTGAAACAGGAAAGGGAGCAGCTCTTTATAGCTGATGCAGGAGAAGCAACTGAGGAAGATTGCGAGAAGAACGATTTGAACGAGGAGAAGGATGGTGGAAACGAGGAAGATGAGGAGGATAGTGATAGCGAGGAGATAACATCAGCCGACAATAGGGAATGTAAAATGCATCCTGACTCGCAGGAGTCTTCCCAAGCTAAGACTTCGTGTGGGGGACATATGTCACGGGACGCGAGTAAGTCTGCAATTAAATTCCTAAAACCTAATGGTAATATTTTGTCGGTAAATTTCTCACTGAATGAGTGTGTATTTCGACTTTCTATACTGATTGTCGGCACAGACATCGTTTTCATCAGTCGTGAAAAATTGACCAATTTTACAAGGAATGTTGACATAACAATAGCCATCGCTCGGCGTGAGTCTTGTAAACGTAATAACATTCACCTGTAGAAAGTCATAAATGTCGCCCAACAGGGAGACATTACATAAACAGTCCATCGCCGGACGTCGCGGGTGTGTTTACACAAAGCCAGTAATACCCAATTATTATTTTGGCTAGTAATAGAACATAATGTGCAGTCGGCGACAGAAGGCCAAGTAATTTTACAATGAGTATTGTGGTCAGTCGTTCAGACAAAGTAATATTGGATTAAAGGAGACTGAAAGTCTGAGCCAGGGACAACATGAAAGCAGTATGAATACGAAATTATAACGAGAAGAACAACACTGTACGTGCCCCAAAAGACGAACGCAGACAAGTTGTCTCGGATAAGCAAAATATGAGAGCGACCATAGCAAAATAATACAGGAAATTTTACACAGTTTGAGGACGGAATGTCTGACTTTAGGAAAACAAACGAAATTTCACATGACACAGGAAGCGAACCCGAAAAATCGCCCTAGGCGATCCAGACGATATATAACCCAACTATATTCATTGCTTGGCATTGGTAAGAGAAACCATTCCGCCAACCAAGACTTGGGGTTCTAGATTTCACGAGAAAGAATCAAGACATTGTGTCAGTGAAATTCGTATAGGGACACCAAGGTTAGTGTAATATATTTTGTACTTTATCATTATTATGTCTTAACTTCATTCAGATAATATATACATATTTTCCATAAATATAACACTGTAAATACCAGTCACGTTTATTATAATATTATATTTCACACTAATAAGTACAGGTTGCAATAAACGCCATGCAAAGAATTATTATATTTGTAAGATTGCACAGTTTCCAGTAACTATAACGAAGTAAATACAAGACACTTTTATGTGGCCTTTTACATTACCGGTTAAACGTGCAGTAAACACCGCACAGCCCTTTCTTATAGTGATAAGATTTCACATACAAGACACTACAGGCGTAGCATAGTTTACGGGATACTTACAAAGGGTTCATTATTTTATCCATCACAGTGGTAGAGACAGGGACCATTTGAGATACTCATCCTTAGTCTACTACGTGGTTGGCGTTAATCACAGGACAAGCTTTAGAGTAGGGCCGACCGAGATACTGCGACGACACGCATCTCACACGTAATTAACGGCAACAACCTACCAATACTCCACGGGGGTCAGAAAGGAATTTACCAGGCGGTGAAGGGTCTTTCTATCATCGACTACCCACCCAAAAAGAAAGCAGAAAATACCCAGAAGGATTGCTGCATTTCTAAATAGCTGTCCACGTGAAATTTAATGATCTGAAGTGGCAGTCGCCAACGGATGATTTTTACAACAAGTGCCTTTGAGAAATTTAATGATCTGAAGTGGCAGTCGCCAACGGATGATTTTTTACAACAAGTGCCTTTGAGAAACTATGATCAAAAGCTGCAAGAGCAGACGGGAGATTTTGTAACCCCAGTGCCTACCAAATTTATCGAGATCCTAAATTACATGCAGTAATGGACAGATTCTCCCTGTACAATTGATGCACCAACAAATACGAATATACAACATATTTCCATCATCGTCACCACATAAGCAAAATACCAAGACAACAAAAGGACATCTGCATAACAGACGAAGTCTCACCCGCCTAACATTGTGTTCAACCTCACCCATGAATAAGACACCTCGGACGCTCGGGACAATGTCAACACAGGCATTGTGAAAGACAAAAATACAAGCCGTGGACACCTGGCGAAATCGAGTGAACCGTCCAATGTTATTGTAGGCAGACAAAGACTTGTCCATTGTGTTCAAACAACCAGAGTTTATTGACAGTTAGCAAGAGACCAAGAAACACAAGATATCCTTTTTGTTAGTATTTAGGAGTTACTTAAATTCATCATCATCACATAGGGTAGACTTTAGATTCATTTGTGTATTTTGCATTAACTAATATCTTTCTTCACAGGGATAGTTAATGTTATTTCTAGTTGCATTTGTATCAGTGTAATTGAATGTTGTTATATTTCAGAACATTAATAAATGTTGTAGTTGTGTTTACCAACACACGTTATCACATATATAGAGAAGGAACGAAAGTGTGCGAAAGAGACATACTGTTCTTCTTCTCTTTCTCTTCTGTTCACTCAGTGTAATAGGGGAGTGGGGGCTCGTTAGTATATAGAGGGGGAGATAGAGTGGTAGGAGGTATATGTCACGAGATCCAGAATCACTGGGGCTATATGCTGGGAATTCATCCCAAAGTCTTATATTCACCTTCTCCACTCCTGCTGCTCATCTTCAACCGGGTGCCAGGCGAATCTGAGCCATTGACAAAGCCGGCACCTCACAGATAACTCTCTTTGGTTACCCTCACAGGAATTCAACACGCTTTCGTGAATGGAAGATATGCTCTGGCACTTTACTCCAAATAACTGAATGAAGGCTCTCATTAAAGTTTTGGGTAGCCTTTCTTTCACAGCGACTCAACAGTTTCAGATTTGTCAGCCTGTCATACACTGGTGTCAAATGTCTGTTCAACAGCTTAAAGTCCAGGGACGTATGTATACATTTTTGATGCCCAAAAGCATACTCATTCCTAGATAAGGCTGCTTTATAGAAACACCAAGAGTCTTGGCCAGTAGGACAAAACTGATGCTGGGGATAATCATCAGTTGAATAGCAATGATGTAGGCTAGCCATAATAGCGTTCTTCATATCAGCTGCAGTAACATGTTGCCTGATAGCCCTGGAATAATAAATGCTAAGCTTTCGGATGGCTGTATCTGTCAGACGCCACGGCCACGTCCTCCAAGCGTAACTTTTCGCTTGCGGCAATCAGCAACTAAATTACGAAGAGCTGTATGCATTCTTTTTCCTACATGATTGATACACTCTTCTTTGATGATTTCAACATTAGGGCCATATGGTTTAATTTCCATGACCCTATTGAAGGCTTTGCTATCACCATCACTTAACATGGTAAAAGGTAAAGGAACCCGTTACACGCCCATTGAGGCATATTGGGAATATGGTGTTCGGCCCATATTATCTTGACCGTCGGCACACGAGGGGTGATGTGGTCGGCATCACGCCGGCCGCCTTAACCTTCCCAGAGTAGCTCTGGTACCCATTTGGGGCTGGGTCGACCCAGGAGCCGTTTGTGGCCTAAAAATCTTTCCGCCTCATCTGGGGATCGAACCATAGACCACTGCGCTAGGAAGCCAGTGCACTAACCACTATGCTACCGCGGCTCCTTACTTAACATGGTGGTGTAGCGAAATTTGTGTCGTGTTACAGATCGGCTCCATAAAACACTAGCTGCCTCAGCCTCCATCACACCTGAACTTCCTAGAAAGAAGAAAAGGTATGAATTAGTAACACTTAAAATAATGATGTAAGCAAACATTGAACACTTTCCTTTACAATGTAGAAGCAAATGTAGTACAATGGAAGCAAAGCAAACACATGTAAGTAATAAATTATGTTACTAAAACTGATACTTATGGAGAAACTAAAATTAGATCAGTTTAAATTTTTAGACAAGGAGAAGGAGAAATCAAAAATAAGATTCAGAAGTAAATACCTTCAAAATTTATATCACATCCTTGCTTCGCATGCTCCTCTTTCCATTTGCTGAAGTTTCCTGGGGCTTCCTTCTGGTACCAAGAACCAGTTGTAGCACATGGCTGACAGTATTTTGAAAGCACATGGGCATCTATAACAAGACCTGTCAAGATCTCCACAACACAACCAATACCAATTTTTGAACTGTGGCACCTTGTGAGCCAGCTGCCAACAAAACTGACTCTAATATCCATAATATATTCATGATATGGTTGATTGCTCTGAGCACAGTTTACGCTGCGTGCTAGCTTAGCAGCATGATCAAATATTAATTTTGCGAGTTCTGGTGTTTGCAAATACAATTTTTTTGCAATTGTGTTGAAAGTTTTTTGATGCAGGCCAGGCATATCCATGTTCTGTGCAAAGTAGTTAAATTTATAGGGTCCCATTCCTGATAACAATGATGATAGAACTGCAACTTTGTTCACACTGAATGAATTATGTTCATCAACCGATGATGTGTACGTTGATGCAACGGTTTTGTTGCAAACACAACAATTCACTTTGATGTGTTGAACAAGACTTCTCTTGGCCTGATTATTAATTTCTGCAGACAGCTTCCCATAGCATTCTGGACATGCAAGCTGACTAACAAGTTGCATATCTCAGACATATCAACTATAGTTCTGGAGACCGTATTGTTAGGCGTTGAAGTTTCTTGCACCTATGAGGCACTTAGTTCCAGCTTTTTACAGAACCATGGCGTGCTGTGGGGTGAAGAAGTAGAAGTTGTAGAGGAACTTGTGCTGGCTCCTTCATTTACAGCTGAAGCTGACAGTATAACCTCAGGCAGACTAGGCTCATTAGGGGGACCATTTAGTTCTGAAAAAAGTACATAAGAAATAATCACAGCTCAAGAAACATATGTCACATGCTTATAAATACCATGATAATTTATCGTATAATGTGGAATCATGTCATTTTGTCAAACCAAAAAAATGTGATCACTGTTTACTGCCAACGCGTTTACTAAAAGCTTGCAAATACATAAATTTAAAAAAATAATACCTTATTCACATGTGACATTTTTTTAAAAAGTATATCGTTGAACCCTTTATGGGTTATAATTAGGACATACTGTGTATTAATTCAAGAAAAGTAAGTCAGATTTCCAATATCCAAATATAGTTCCTTCTTCCCTCTCCACTCAGTCCTAAGAGTAAATCAAAACAAAATTTGTGTAGCCTAAAAAAGTTGTGCGTGCTTGGCTTTCTACAGTGATTCATTTTGTACCATTACCATAACAAAATTAGCGACTTTTACCTACACTATCTTGGTTCCATCTTTTCTCCCTGGCCGTTTAGATGACGAAAGCTATTCTTTTTTCGAGGCATTTTCACACAAAAAGTTCCGCAAAATGAGTCTAACTAAATATGTACACAGAATTTATCAATCCGACGCCATATTGTCAACACAGCTGTTACATGTCACGTGAATTCACGCAGCCAACGAACAGTTCAGAATAGTGAGCGGAAAAAGCCGATGTCAGCGAATGTCCGACGATTTCCATATATGGAAGTAATCGGTAAAAAAGCGACCCATAAATTCTCGATCTTGGCGGGTATAATTTTGTTACCAAAATAAATGAACTACATCACAGGATTCCCCAGATCTAGGCGAATCCAATGATGTATAATACGTAGGGGTGCAGGCTTGGTTGCTATGGAAAAAAACTAGGTCCAATTAGGCATATTTTCTCGAGTTTGAGAAAATCTCTCTGTACCATACCTTTTTCAAAGTCAAAATACATATTGTTAGAGTGCATTTTGACATTTAATTCTGTTATATTTAGATTCAGGAGATGTTAAAGTATCAGAAAATGGAATAATCCCAAAATCTATCATTTTTGTATTTTGACGTTAATTTAATGCCCGCTCCTCCCCTTACAGTAATAACAAACTCGAATAATATTCCAATCTATGTCTAATGTATTCAGAAAACTATGAACACGAAGTTACAATAATATACAGTCAGCGAAGTGCATAACCTTCATGAAAATCCCAGATGAGTGAATACACACTATCAGCACAAATAAATACGCTGTCGCACTAGACAATTAAAGTCATCCGTCACAATATATTCATCCATTTTCGCCATCCCACATCGCCATGCTTTCCCGTGCCTTCCCCTGTCCACCTCTGACCTCCCTTTTTCTTCTCCACCAATCAAAATAATATATAATATTAGCCCCTTCAGTCATTACTGACTATGGGAATGAGCCCCTGAGGTGACAGCCCTAAGCTGCTTATTTTTCTGTTTCTCCTTTCCACCAATCAGAACCCCCCCCCCCTTACGACTTCATTCTCTTTTGTGCTCCTCGTATAGCATGGGATACTATGGCAGCGGTGGTTCTTGAAGCAATTTGTTTTACGTGATGAAGTTACCATCCTCATTCACGACCTCGTATTAGTCGCTTCAACGACATGTCTGAATGTGCAGTGGTTTTATTATGTCTTTGTCTCTTCAAAGACCCCCGGGAACTTTACAACATGCTCTTTAGATTATTGCTAACAACGTATTTGTAACAAGACATGTGGTTATAAACAACAGAAATGGAATCCTGTGGAATCTGCCTAAACAGCTTGATGATCTGGATTTTGCAGATGACCGCTCTTCTGTCCCATAACCATATTCAGAGGCAAGAGTAAATAAAAATTCTCGATAAGAGGTCACAACAAGTGGGCTTGAAAATACACAGGGAAAAGACAAAGATTATGAGAATAAATGCAAGAAATGATAACAATGTTGAACTTGAAGTAACACCACTAAAAGATGTAGAAACGTATAAATATATATATATATCTCTTGGCGTCACTGGTGTCAATACCTGGCCCTCCAGGTTGGGGGTTTTAGCATAGGGCTGACACCCCTGTCTATGTAAAAAGAAACGAAGTTATGGAAACGACAACAAATGAACAAATTTTGCTGCCGGACGGACATCTGGAGTCTGAGGCTCGTATGACTGTCAGTGGTGAAAGCCGAAAGGAAGACACAGACACAAAAATGAACGTCCTGACTGCAAAACGTGAAACAAGAATAGGATTTTGGAATGTCAGGACAATGAACGAGACATGTAAACGAAAACAGGTCACAGCAGAAATGAGAAAAACGAAAGAGAGTTCGGCCGAAAACATCTTGGCGTAGGACTGTGGAGGCTGAGATGCAAAGAATGAACCAGAGTTTGGGCACTATACGAAGGATGGCCACCGACCCAGCAAAGTGGAATCAATTAGTTCCTGCCCTACAAGACGCCACCAGGCGCAATGACCACTGCTTTTACGGTCGGTGGCAAAGGATATAAGAAGAAGAAAAATATAGACAAAGATGGAGGGACAGACAATGTTATCAAAATAAGAATACAAAAAGGAAAAGGAGCTTTCATTGCATTGCTAAATATATGGAGGTCAAGAGAAATTGGATCCAACAAGAAAATAAGAATCTTCAAATCAAATGTCAAGTCAGTCCTATTGTATGGCTCTGAGACATGGATGTAGTGGGTTTGATGGTATTGTATGGTGGTGATGTTACCTAGTGTAATGAATGAGGTCAGTTGTGAAGGCTCTGTAGAATAATACACTTTGCTGTAGAATAAACGTGTTGCTGTGTGTTGGCCACTGTTGAATGTCTGGATGCGGATGTTATGTTAGGGTCATGCACTGATCATCACTGAAGAAAGTCTTCTTCAGTTACCTCTGCATCATCGAATGAACCTGTCATATCGACATTGAGTGGGAGTGTCAAGTAACGCGAATGGTGTAGTAGTTCGGTGTAACAGACCACTTGATAATATCTTTCACACACTCTCATGTACTGCAATGACGACTTGAACTGCCGCTGACATTTCAATGGTTTAATAAAGGCACGCACACTTGGACAGTTTGGATACAGTCATGGGTACATGTTGACATAAATTCATTGGTTATTTGAATCGTGGATGATACATTCATGTAGTAGTGAAATATCATTCAACCCAAGGTAGCATTCACTGTTCTGGTAACTAATCGCCGTATCCTCTACTGACTGAACGCGTCAATGAGAATCGGTAAACATACAAAAGTCATTGGCCGAACCTTCATTTCATGGCTAAGTTCTTAATCTGAGATATGTCCAATGTTTGTATAATAATCATAAACCACGATAGTGGGTTTTCACCTCATAACAAGATCTCGATACCACTGCCCGATAGTAGGATACATAATCTGTTCTCTTGACAGTGATCAAAAATATGATGACAGGAATATAACATGACCGCCTTCCTGAGTTGTCGCTCACTCACTCGCAGGAGGGTAGATATGAGCCAAAGTTAATTTAGAATGTGCATATAAATGATTTCATAAAGTTTTCCATACAGCTCTACAGTAATCAAGTTACTTCATGTAGACATAACTGCTGTAGGAAAGCCTGTCAACTTCGTCGATACAAACACGACCCTAGAGATACGAAGCACAATGTTCCATCTAGGTCTAACCGACTCGAGATCATCAAAAATAGGGTCTGGCATTACCTGGAGTCCGAATCACACATATAAGGAGGATCTCTGACAAATAGACTCTTGCAGAGACATAAACTTCTCCTGGAAAAACATCTACGAATCACTGTTAAACCTTAAACAGTGCCAGCACTGGAAAAAGCACTCAGCCATTCTTGGCGACATTATCGGAACTCTTCACAACCCAGTAGGACTACGAAAACCTGCGCTAGATTCCGGCAGAAAGAATATAGTCCGACCTGAACATACAAAGGTATACAATATACGACTGAATCTTCTTGCACTAGACAAGTAGTACACATGAATTCAGGCCATAAACATAACAAGCAAAATTAATCTATTTTCTGGCCCGAACAAATAAGAACGGACATGAATTCAATATCCATGCGCCGAATCAATATCAAGAAAGATCACTCATATAATCAAAAGTGTAAATCAATCATGAATTATCTAGCTTTACCAGAGGAAGCATTTTCATACACAAATGAATGCAAATATATATTTTCCATATTAAATAGCCATATCGTATTTTTGTAATAGTTCCAAAGGTTGTTATTGCCGGGAGTTGTAGTGAGGATAAGCTCTCACTGCAGATAAAATACTTCTATGGCACGCGCCTCAAACAGCCTCTGACAACCAAGTCCAGCTCCCGGCCTTCACGTGTGGCTCAATTTGAGCCCGGCGGAACTGTTTCCACTGACGGGAGAAGGGGCAAAGACGAGCGACTGGCGCCTTAAAACCAGCAGCTTCGGGCAGATAGGGCTCGTGATCCTTGGTAGGTAGCTTATCTAAGAGAAGGAACTCTGAATTCAAACCACCGCTGCCTTGCGGGAATATCCATTTATGGAATTGGCTTCGGGAGTAAACCCTGAGGATAAATCCGGAGTCGGAGTCCCTAAGGCAGTCTAATGTCGATTCGATATTATTCTGGCAACTCCTGCGACATGGCTGGTACCAAACTGTATCGGCTACTGCCGTTCCTTTGGATCTACCGGCTGTGTGGAGAGGGGGAACGTGCTGCATGGGCAACAGCTTGATCTCCATATAACTGTGCCCAAGCTTGCGCCCTGGAGAGGACACTCCAGCTTCACCCTATAGGTGTCGGCAAAACACGGGAAGTAGCAGTTACCGGTTATAAGCATTTTGCCCAATTGGCGTAGGGCATGGCGCCAGGGGCTACTTCCGACAGTGGGAGAGGTTCTAGGATCTCACTGGACAGCTACCGCCCGCTTCAAGCTGGGCAGCCCCCCAGTCAATAAGGTGTTGTCCCGCCACTGTCTGCTTTCCCCATTGGGTGCATGGGGATTAGGGTCAAACCCGAACTGTGGACAGAAAATTTTGCACCAAGCAATTATCGAAAAAATAGAAATAAGCAAACTCTCAGATTGGGATGCTGGAACGTCCGGACTATGTTGACTGGACTATCCGAAAACCTACAGGATGTAAACGATGTAAGGAAGACAGCCATAATTAATGATGAGCTTAAACGACTTCAGGTGGATAAAGCTGCACTTCAGAAAACGCGCCTGGCGGGCTCTGGAACGGTGAGCGAGAAGGACTACACATTTTATTGGCAAGGGAAAGACCTTAATAGGGCTAGAGAACACGGAGTAGGTTTTGCGGTCAAAAAATCGCTAACTAAAATGGTTGAACCAGGCGAGAATGAATCAGAACGCCTGTTAACGCTCCGCCTGCAAACTAGCTCAGGTCCCATCACCCTTGTCAGTGTGTATGCTCCTACTCTGTACTCTGCCTCAGAAGCTAAAGATGAGTTCTACGAGAATCTAACAGCAATTATCAAAAGCATACCTAGGCAAAAAAAATTCACCGCATCTTTTGGCCGAATACCATCACCAACCAAGATCTGCTTACTCGTAGCAAACAAGAGGACATGCACACCATCATAGCTGGCAGACGCTGGAGCTGGGTTGGTCATGTCCTCAGAAGAGACCCCGATGCCATCACAAGAACAGCTATGTTTTGGACCCCTGAAGGAAAGCGAAAGAGAGGCCGACCAAAAACAACTTGGCGGAGGACTGTGGAGGCTGAGATGCAAAAAATGAACCAGAGTTGGGGCACTGTACGAAGGATGGCCACCGACCGTGCAAAGTGGAATCAATTTGTTGTTGCCCTACAAGACGCCACTAGGCGTGATGGCCACTGACTGCTTTGACGGTCGGTGGTTAAGGATCAAAGAAGATACCTAGGCAAGAACAGCTTGTTCTCCTTGGTGACTTTAACGCTAGAGTGGGTGCCGATAATGTTTCATGGCCTTCATGTCTGGGCAGGTTTGGTATTGGCAAGATGAATGAAAATGGACAACGGCTCTTAGAGTTGTGCGTCCACCATGACCTCTGCGTGACCAACACCTACTTTCAGACAAAACCCCAGCATAAGGTGTCATGGAGACACCCACGATCCAAGCACTGGCACCAACTTGACCTGATTCTCGTCAGAAGGCCACTCCTCAGGTCTGTGCTCTCCACGCGCTCGTACCATAGTGCAGACTGTGATACAGATCACTCCTTGGTTTGCTGCAAAATCAGAGCACAACCAAGAAAACTCTATCGTGTCAGACATGAAGGGAAACCACGCATTGATACCAGCAAGATGTCAGACCCTTTCATGATCGCTCAATTCACTGCGACCTTCGAGAAAGTGCTCAGTAGCCCTCAGCATGGTGATACTATTACAGAGAACTGGGAGCATCTACGGAACACCATTCAAAGTACTGCACTTGCCACCTTTGGTAAGAAAACAGCGAAGTCAAATGACTGGTTTGATGCTTCATCAGATGTGATGGCACCTGTCATTGAAGCTAAGCGCAGTGCTATGAATGAATACAAACGTTCACCGAGTGCCAGAACCCTACAGATCCTGAGGGCTACGAGAAGCAAAGTTCAACAGACTGCTCGACGCTGTGCAAATGACTACTGGCTCCAGCTCAGTGAGAGCATCCAGATCGCAGCGCAAACAGGCAACATTAAACAAATGTATGACGGTATAAAGAAAGCACTTGGCCCCCATAAAAGTAAGACGACACCGCTAAAAACCATCAGCGGAGAGAAGCTAACCGATAAGGGTAAGCAGATGGAGAGGTGGGTCGAGCACTACTCTGAGCTTTACGCTAGAGACAATACCGTTACGCCTGCAGCCCTTGATGGTGTCAACAGTCTGCCAACTATGGAGGAGCTGGATGCCGAACCAACATTAGAGGAACTCAGCAAGGCCATTGATAGCTTGGCCTCTGGCAAAGCACCAGGCAGTGATGGGATTCCTCCTGATTTAATCAAATGCTGTAAGAGCACGTTATTACATCCCCTGCATAGGATGCTGTGCCAGTGCTGGGAAGAGACAACTATTCCTCAAGACATGCGAGATGTCAAGATTGTAACACTGTATAAAAATAAAGGAGACAGAAGTGATTGCAATAACTACAGAGGCATCTCTCTTCTTAGTATTGTTGGTAAGGTTTTTGCCAAAGTCATCTTAATGCGACTACACAAGTTAGCTGAGCGCATATATCCAGAGTCACAGTGTGGATTCCGAGCTGGCAGATCAACAACAGACATGATCTTCTCTCTCCGCCAGCTTCAGGAAAAATCAAGAGAGCAGAAAAGACCATTATATATCGCCTTTATAGACCTCACAAAAGCATTCGACCTGGTTAGTAGGGATGGACTCTTTAAAATCCTCCTGAAAATAGGCTGCCCTTCTAAAATGCTGGAAATGATAAAGTCATTCCATGACGGCATGAAGGGAACAGTCCAATATGCTGGAAGCACGTCACAGCCCTTTGATATACGAAGTGGCGTTAAACAAGGCTGTGTTCTGGCTCCGACCCTCTTCCGAATCTTTTTTGCCTTACTCTTGAAACATGCATTCAGAGATGCAACTGAATGAATATGCCTTCACATTAGGTCAGATGGCCGTCTGTTTAATCTTTCAAGGCTGAAGGCAAAAACAAAAATCAGAAGGGTCACTATAAGAGACTTGTGGTTCGCTGATGATGCTGCAGTCGTCACTCAAAGCCAACAGAAGCTTCAGAGCTTGATGAATCGCTTCACTAAAGCATGCAAGGACTTTGGCCTCACAATAAGTCTAAAGAAAACGAATGTGCTGAGTCAGGATGTGGGTGCTGCACCAGTTATCACTATCGATAACTATGAATTGGCAGTGGTGCACCACTTCACATACCTAGGGTCTACCATCAATGACAAACTCTCACTGGATACAGAAATCAACAGCCGCATTGGCAAAGCTCCAGCTACCTTTGCCCGCCTCACATCGCGTGTTTGGGGAAACTCTAAACTCACAATGAAGACCAAAGCTGCGGTATATAATGCCTGCGTCACCAGCACACTCCTATATGGCAGCGAGACCTGGACGACGTATGCTAAGCAAGAAAGAAGGCTCAATACCTTCCATTTGCGGTGTCTACGCCGCATCCTCGGTATCTCGTGGAAAGATAAAGTGACAAATGTCGAAGTGTTGTCACGTGCTGGCCTTCAAAGTATGTATACGCTTCTTAGACAGTGCAGACTTCGCTGGCTTGGCCATGTTCGCCGCATTGATGATGGTCGCATCCCAAAAGATATCTTCTACGGACAATTAGCAGATGGCAAGAGAACAGTTGGGCGACCACAGCTGAGGTTCAAAGATGTGTGCAAGAGAGATATGAGGGCACTGGACATGGATCCAGCAACATGGGAGGATAAAGCTGCCGATCGCACTAAGTGGCGATGCTATTTACGGCGCCACCTCAGATTGGGCGAAGAGAGGCTCACACAAGAAGCAGAGGTGAGGAGAAAACGTCGAAAGGAGCACCAGGAAAATAAGCAGCTGAGGGCTGTCACCTCAGGGGCGCATTCCCAAAGTCAGTTATGACTGAAGGGGCTATTATTATTATATTATTCTTATTTTTGTAATATGTGCGTCAAAATATGCACGCAACAGATTACCACACCCCTCGGGAAAAAACACAAAAATGGTACATTTTTTTTTTGAAATACATCTAGGAGCAACATACAATAGGCTCACAACGCAACAATAACAATGCGCAGATGATAAGCATTGAGAATATATTTCATGAACTTAGAGAAAGTATTTCTCTAAGTATAAATATTTCCAGAGAGGTGTCACCAACGCATACTACAATACTGGCAATGCCACACTTTCTACATCAGTTTATACATAAATTTCATCTTAGATATCTTAACATCATGATCATCAAAGACGAAAAAACAGTGAAAGATCAGCGGTGAATAAACATCAATGAACCGCTAAGTAGTGTTACAATCAATATATAATATATTACATATGTGTACACATTTCAACATAGGAACAACTGTAGCAAAGTTAGGCATATAATTTAACAGTTATGAATCATGTGGGCATCTAGACAAAATATCTGCCATCACATTTTCTGACCCACGGATAGATCGCACCGAAAAATGAAACGGCTGCAGAGCAATCGCGTATCGCGTTGATCTCGCGCTCTTCAGATTTTTACTCTGAATAGCCGTAAGAGCTTTCTGGTCAGTTTCCACAATGAAATGCGCGCCAAGAAGAAATCTTTGAAGTTTAAGGATTGACCAAACCATAGCCAATAATTCACGGTCTAGGACCGAGTAATTCTTCTCTGCGGCATTTAATTTTCGAGAAATATACATCACAGGATGCAGAGTTCCAGAGTACTCTTGCATTAGTGTTCCTCCAATCCCTGTGGATGAAGCGTCACTACGAAGAATAAATGTCTTATCCTTAGAAGACAATACTAGGATAAGTGAAGTAGAAAACATAGTTTTAACCTTATCCAAAGAGGATTGACATTCTTGAGTCCAATGGACTATATTAGGAGACCCTTTCTTTAGCAAGGAAGAAAGAGGTGACATAGTGGAGGACAGATTCGGAATGAATCGTCCATAAAATTGTATTAGACCTAAGAGACTTCGCACTTGCTTTTTAGTCTTAGGAATAGAAATGTTAAGTATCTTACTCGTATTATGGTCTTCTGTTTTTAGGAAACCATGACCAACACTGTGACCTAAGAAAGATATTTCGCTAAACCCAATACAAGCTTTAGATGGTTTCGCTGTTAGGTTATGCTCGCGTAAGATAGAGAATAGTTCGTTTAACCCGTTATAGTAATCTTCCCAAGTATCACCGAAAAGACAGATGTCATCAAGATATGCAATGACATCTGAGCGATGAGATAGGATTCGACGCATCATGCGTATGAATGTTGCAGGGGCGTTCATTAGGCCGAAAGGCATGAAATTCCATTGGAATAGACCCCTAGGCGTCGAAAAAGCAGTAAATGGTTTGGCGTGTTCAGATAATGGAACTTGCCAATATCCCTTAGACAAATCAAGTTTAGTAAAGAAATGGGAATTCGATAGTCTCGTAAGTAGCTCTTCTAGTAAAGGCATAGGTTCAGCATCAAATTTCGTCACCTGGTTCAATTTGCGATAATCAACGCAGAGACGTATGTTATTGTCTTTTTTTCGTACAGTAACCATCGGCGAAGAATATGCTGATGTGGATGGTTCAATAATTTTTAACTCTATCATCTCATTCAACTCTTTCTCTACCTGTGCTTGAAAATGTATCGGGATAGGATGCGATCTGACTCTTATAGGATTATGGTCAGTAAGAATAATGTCATGTTGAATGACATCAGTTTGACCAGGAATGTCAGTAAGGACATCCTGAAATTGTTCTAACATAGTAGAAACTTGTTTCTGCTCTCCTGGAGATAATTCAGGAGAAATCGCAACATCTTTCCATGATTCATTAGAGTGAAGCGGAATCATTGGAAAAGGTAGATTTACATCCGAGAAACTCGTTTCCTCATCCTGTATTACTGACAGTGATGAGTAATGTCCATGTTGGACTGGAAAATCGTCCGTTGCCTGGAAAACAGGTTGTAAATAATCCGGACGTTCATGGAATTCCGTGAGCATGTTGATGTGGAAGGTTTTATGCTTCCCGTCAATATCGACGATATAGTCAACATCGGAAACTTTTGATATTATATCGTACGGACCTTTCCAAGAAATAAGAAGTCTGTTTTCCCTACAAGGTAGCAAGACAAATGCTTTGTCACCTGGACAAAGTTGTCGCAAGCATCTCTTTTTATTGGCAAATTCCCTTGCCTTTTGTTTTGCAAATTCCGAAGAAGCGGTTGCCAATTTGCATGCTTCGATAATCTTATGTCTAAGTGCAATGACATATTCGTAAGAGGATTTTGTGTCATCGACAATATTATCAGCAGTTATGAGATCATGAAGTAAGGACATAGGACCTCGCGGTTTCGCGCCGAAGACAAGTTCAAAAGGAGAAAATCCTGTATGTTCGTTGGCGACCTCTCTATATGCAAAGAGAGCCGCGGGTAAAACCCTGTCCCAATCCTGAGGATGATCCTCAGTTATCTTACCTAGTAGGTTTTTCAGAGTTCTATTCAGACGTTCTACTATCCCATTGGACATAGGATGATAAATACTACTCAGAGATCTCTCTATCTTTAGAGTCGACATCACTTGAGACATGGTATCTGATATGAGTTGGGTACCATGGTCCGATAATATTTCTGCTGGAAATCCCAGACGAGAAAATATTAACCAAAGAGCATCTGCAATATCAGCAGTAGTTATGCTCTTTAGAGGAACAGCCTCTGGCCAACGTGTGCACATATCAACACGCGTCAAAATAAATTGGTGTCCTCTAGCAGACTTTATCTTAAATGGACCAATGATGTCTATCGCCATTTTTTGAAATGGTCGAATGGGAATGTCTGCAGCCTGAATAGGAGCAGCATGGCGTTAACCTCTGGATTTAACTTCTTGACATACTTTACAAGATCGACAATAGATTTGTATGTCCTTATTTACAGCAGGCCAAAAGAAAGATGCAAGAACTCTAGATTTAGTATGGGAGAAACCCATATGTCCAGCACACTGAGAATCATGAGCGTGCTGTAAGATTTTAACTCTCATATTCTTGGGCACAAGAACTTGAGAATGAATGGATTTAGCGGAGTCTTGTACCATACGTACAAGTACGCCATTCCTCATCGTAATCCAAGATTTACGATTTGTATCCTTATTCGGATCACCTTTTGTTGCCAGAGTAAAGAATTTCTTTAGAGTAGGATCATCTTCCTGCTGTTTTATAAAGGAGTCATGGGAAATCTTCAAGGGATCATCTTGGATCTGCGCATCATTATCTTCAGAATGTGAAGATTGCGGCATATTAAAAGCTTGAGCCCTAGTGATTACTGCATTAGCAGATTGCATATTAACATTTTCCCAATTAGAAATTTGCTGTGGAGTGCATTCTTTCACTCCATGAATGCGACCGATGATAAGATCAGCGATCGGATTCGGCAAGAGACATGCTTGCACATCTCCTGTAAAGAAAGGATAGCAATATTGATAATGGCAGTGGAGTACTTCTCCAATGTGCCACCAAATGTTACACATTTGACTACATTGCCTGTGGCTCGAGAAGGATTTACGAGCGACTGCCTCACTCCGATGGTAGTGCACCCCGAATCGAAAAGAATTGATACCGGAGTACCATCTATTAGACCTCTATTGAAGACAAGAGCACCCCTTCCATTATGCGCGATTGACGCAGGGAGAGCGGGAAGCGGGTGACCACAGCTTAAAGTAGAAACTGTGGTTGGATCGAATAATGTTTTGCATTGCGAACACTGAGATGCTCTATCAAAATCGAAAGCAGAACATCCTACATTATTAGAGTCTTTTTTATCATTATTCTGACTACCGGCCTCATGGAACTCTTGTTGTGCAGAGTTAGCCTGGTAATGAGATTTACCATGTCTTTTGCGTTGTGATCTACCTCGGTTATAATTGCCTCTATAATTATTATTTCCTCTGTTATAACCCCTATTTGGGTTTGAATCATAATATTCATGATCATAATCATCATGCTCATTATAATGAGTATCCCTGTAATGTTGGTTTTGTTGTTTCCATGAAGAACTTGGGTAGTTCCTATAGTTACTCCCTTTTCGGAAATTTCTATAATTATGGGCACCCCTCGCGTATCGAGGACTGTCAGCCCGATTCCAGTTCTTCGAAGAAGAACCCTGATTTGAGTGGTTACCTTGGTTTTGATACTTATTCCAATTAACCTTTTTTTCAAATTTATTTTGAGCTCCTTGGAATTTGTGTGAGTAATTATGATTATATTCTGTTGCCGAAGCAACTGGCATACCCTCTTTAATGTTAGTGTTACTAAGAATCATGTCAGGGTGTGCCGTGGCATACTGGTCACAATATTCTTCCATTTGCTTTATTGTACTAGGTTTACGCTCATGTAAAAACTCTAGGAATGGTTTATTTACCGAAGACATGACCTTGTCTCTTAGCAATAAATCCGTAAGACCATCAAATGTTTTCTCTATTTGGATAATTCAATCCATCGTGAGAGTGTAAGTCGTGCTTTTGAAATGAATTCATAGAATTCTACACCTACCTCAGGTCTCATTGTTTTAAACAAAAGACGATAACCTTCCTCTGACAGCTGATATCTCTTTATCAAAGCTGCCCTAATAGCATCATAATTATCCTTGTCGGCCTCTTCAACTAAACATAGCTTAGTCAGAGACTCCCCTTTTAGATTTTCAGACAACTGATTCACATACTGTGATTTGTCAACATTATGAGCTCGACAAGCACGTTCAAATCTAGAAAGCCAAAATGTTATATCATCACTGGCAGAGTTGAACGCTGGCACCTTGACCTTATAATTAAAGGGTTTACCATTACCACCAGATGCCTGATTAACATTAGTCATACTTGTCAATCTTAATTTCTCTAACTCAAATTCATGTTCTCTTATTGCTTTTCTCTCTTCAGCTTCTCTATCTAATCTTTTCTGTTCAGCAGCAGCAACAGCTTCTAATTTTTTTGTTCAGCAGCAGCAGCAGCTTCTAATTGTTTCTGTTCTGCCACAAATGTCCTTTCCTCCACCTGCATCTGCAATTTCTTTTGTTCAGCAGCAGCATCAGCTTCTCTTTCTAATCTTTTCTCTTCAGCCAGAGCTTTTCTCTCTTCTGCAGCAGCTTTTCTCTCTTCAGCAGCTAATGCTTTGTCATATTGAGCAACAGTCCATTCTTCTAAATCTTTCCCAGTCTTATCAAGGGCTTTCCTTGTGCAATAAAGTAATCTAAACTAGACATCTTGTCTAATGAGATCAGTAACTTGAAATAATAAAATAATTACCCTATTCCACTTCAATGGGAGGCAAGTCTGTACTATAGACTTGTATAGTCACCTCACTCTATTTTACCCTCTTAGTATTATTCAAAGAACTTGTACCAACCTCACTGGGAAGAAGTCTCTAAATAAGTTTCACTTTACCACAAGACTGTGTGAAACAAGTCTCTAATAAAGAGCTTGTATAATCACCTTTATAATCTAAGTACTCTATAGTATCAATAGTGTATGATTATATATATATTTCCAAGTAATGCAACCACCAATTTATAATAAGTTGAATAATCAGCTAACAATCACAATCTCTGTGTGAGACAAACCTTATGGTTATCTTTTTTTTAATGAAACAAATAATTACTTGAGTACCTGTGGAAAATAATATCTTTCTATCCCAACCAATTGTGTATAGAAATTAAAGATAGGAAAATGTTGCAAACATGCAAATATTCAATTAAGAAATTTGCTCCCTATAGAACGCTAGAGCAAGACCAATGTCACTTGGTATTTCTTGTTCTAGTCACCTCCCATCCAGGCCCGCAGAATACAAACTAACTTAACACACAACAAATAACATATGAACATAAATACATGTAAACCTTAATAGCATAAATGCATACATAATATGATTAAATAATATGGCAATGTGATGTTAATAGAGTGTCGCAGAAAGGATGTGTTGCAGAGAAGGCTTATCTTTTATTCAAAATAATTTTTCACTTTTAATAAGTTATTAAATTATTGAATTAACTTATTACAATGTTCAATTTTTTTGAGCATAAGAAGATCCAACGATGAAATATGCACTTTATGTTCAACAACACTGTGATTCTTCTGTACAGGATCAACAATCACTTCTTTCTTCTGTACGATGAGAAATGTCAACAGTACTGCTCCCGATATTTTATACACTTGATACAACTGTCCTGTATAATACCGTCTGTACAGCGAAAAACTGTCAACAAGCGCTGACCTAGATACAGCATCCGATCGGTAATACAGGTCAAGCTGACATCGACTGCCCCGTTGTAACTTGTACACTGGTGTTCATGCGTGTCGTATGTGGCGTCAGGGATGGTCTAGTTATTATAACACCAGGAATCTGGTTTACCACTGTAGAATAAACACTGCTGTAGAATAAACGTGTTGCTGTGTATTGGCCACTGTTGAATGTCTGGATGCGGATGTTATGTTAGGGTCATGCACTGATCATCACTGAAGAAAGTCTTCTTCAGTTACCTCTGCATCATCGAATGAACCTGTCATATCGACATTGAGTGGGAGTGTCAAGTAACGCGAATGGTGTAGTAGTTCGGTGTAACAGACCACTTGATAATATCTTTCACACACTGTCATGTACTGCAATGACGACTTGAACTGCCGCTGACATTTCAATGATTTAATAAAGGCACGCACACTTGGACAGCACGGATTTAGTCATGGGTACATGTTGACATAAATTCATTGGTTATTTGAATCGTGGATGATACATTCATGTAGTAGTGAAATATCATTCAACCCACGGTAGCATTCACTGTTCTGGTAACTAATCGCCGTATCCTCTACTGACTTAACGCGTCAATGAGAATCGGTAAACATACAAAAGTCATTGGCCGAACCTTCATTTCATGGCTAAGTTCTTAAGCTGAGATATGTCCAATGTTTGTATAATAATCATAAACCACGATAGTGGGTTTTCACCTCATAACAAGATCTCGATACCACTGCCCGATAGTAGGATACATAATCTGTTCTCTTGACAGTGATCAAAAATATGATGACAGGAATATAACATGGCCGCCTTCCTGAGTGGTCGCTCACTCACTCGCAGGAGGGTAGATATAAGCCAAAGTTAATTTAGAATGTGCATATAAATGATTTCATAAAGTTTTCCATACAGCTCTACAGTAATCAAGTTACTTCATGTAGACATAACTGCTGTAGGAAAGCCTGTCAATATCGTCGATACAAACACGACCCTAGAGATACGAAGCACAATGTTCCATCTAGGTCTAACCGACTCGAGATCATGAAAAATAGGGTCTGGCATTACTTGGAGTCCGAATCACACATATGAGGAGGATCTCTGACAAATAGACTCTTGCAGAGACATAAACTTCTCCTGGAAAAACATCTACGAATCACTGTTAAACCTTAAACAGTGCCAGCCCTGGAAAAAGCACTCAGCCATTCTTGGCGACATTATCGGAACTCTTCACAACCCAGTAGGACTACGAAAACCTGCGCTAGATTCCGGCAGAAAGAATATAGTCTGACCTGAACATACAAAGGTATACAATATACGACTGAATCTTCTTGCACTAGACAAGTAGTACACATGAATTCAGGCCATAAACATAACAAGCAAAATTAATCTATTTTCTGGCCCGAACAAATAAGAACGGACATGAATTCAATATCCATGCGCCGAATCAATATCAAGAAAGATCACTCATATAATCAAAAGTGTAAATCAATCATGAATTATCTAGCTTTACCAGAGGAAGCATTTTCATACACAAATGAATGCAAATATATATTTTCCATATTAAATAGCCATATCGTATTTTTGTAATATGTGCGTCAAAATATGCACGCAACAGGCTCCTGAGATAAATGTTGATGCGAATTACAGAAGGCCCTTCTTACTACCACTTACGACCTCAAACTTATCTTTTTTTCTAATGATTGTAGCTACGTTAAAACTCCAGGGTACTGAAATGTAATGTGTTGTAGTAGATTACCCACACACACACAGATATTTAATAAGTCTAATAATAATAATAATATAATGTATAACACACTGAACTAACTCAGGCTGTTTTAGTTTTAAATATTAAATCTTTTGGTAAATTTATTTGTTCTGATCCAAACGTTTGTTGGTCAGAACATATGAAATATTATGGAGTTATAAATGGAATGCATAATTATATGACATAATAAAATGGAATGTGATTACAAAGGTATGTTATAAGTCTACTTAATATTAATTATATTAGATTGTCCCAGGAGACTATTACTGAATGTACTGTTGGGGTGGTATCATCACGCCAAGTCTATGACTACCAAACATTGTCCATTGACTTATGGGATGAATACATGGTTTATTTTCCCTCAATGGTATGTCTTTATTTGATGGTGAATTAGTTGATAAATTAGTTGATAAATTCGTTGGTAAATCACACTTACTTGTCGTAATCATTTTATATGATATGGCAGTATCAATCACTCGAAATATTAAAATGTACAAAAGAATTGCTTTCATTCTTACCAGAATTCAGAATTGAGAACACAGTTAAATGCTAGCAAAACTCAGCTGAGCTGCTGTGTATCTGATGGCATCCCACTAAAAATTATGTATTATCTTCTTGAAACAACACCACAGGTACTACACCACTGTGTCTCTGGACAGTTTTGTAACGAATGGCAAAAATGCGCATCTCTGTCCTGCCAATATGATTTCATTCATCCAATCACCGACTCCCCCCCTAACTTTCAAATCTACAACCAAAAGTCAAATTTCAGTCAGCTCTCAGTCAAGTATGTATTACTGTCTGTTGGTCCGTCTGTCTCTACTTGTTTTTCATACAAAAAACACGCTTGGTTCTTGGACCCCTCCATGCAGTACCCTAAACACTTCTGCCTCCGAAGTTATTTTTAGCCACAACTCTCCACCATTTCCCCTCTCTTTAATTACAGCTCGATTTTAGCACTTGAGTCTCAAGGCCGCAAATTTTGAAAATTTAGTGACATTTTTTAACAGTGCAGTCGCTCGTCTGATATGAACAACACAGTCTTTTGTCAATATCTTCATTATTATCTTTCCGTCTGTATAATTTAAAGTATATTATGTCTCTGCTCAAGACGGGCTATCAAACTAGCTAGGTTTTATATTCCTAACATTATTATTAAGAAAAAGTTACTTTTTCAAGTTTAGTTGTTTTTTTGAAATATGTTCGAGAACCTTCTCCACGGCGTATTGCCGCTGAATTCAAATAACAATCAAGTATCGTAAAAGTCCAAGAAATGACTGTTTCTGACACGAGCTAAAGTCCTTTTTTTGTCCATTTCCTTACCCTCTGTCAACTAGTGACGTGAATATTTTTTCTTTTTTCTTACCAATTGCGTCTTTTAGCCTTGCGACCTTCAAACACGTGTTCGGTCATATTTTTCCTTTTGGTGTCCTCCGTTCTCTCCCGTCTACAAAGGGTAAACGTTTCGTCTGCACGTCTAACTCGTTAGTTTTAAATGGCGGTGGGAAAGGCTGGCATGGGCGAGCATGTCTCCTAGTATCTTACGGATTATTTTTAACCCTACATTTTATCGTTAAATTTGGAGATATTTTAACGTTGTATCATGGTAAATTCATCACACATCTCCCCACCTGAGAACATGCACTACGGCAAGTTCCAAAACCAGTGATACACATAGATAAAATTACTCCTCACGCCTGCCACTACTCTAATCTTGATCACAGGGGTGCCGACTGAGGACGACCCGGAGTCCGCTGGGAGGACAACATTAGACAATCTTTGAAGGACCGAGAGCTGGAATGGAGCCGGGCCGGGAGGAAGACGGCCGATTGGATAATCTGGCGCTCTCTCTTCCAAATCTCTACACCATATGGTAGAAGGGGAACGACTAAGTAAGTAAGTAAGTTAGTAACTGTATATGAAACAAACATAACAATACAGCGACTTACCTGTTATTTTATGACATAAAATGATGTGTCACATTAACACAACAGCGCAAGGGGAGATCACATGACATCGTGGCGGGAATTCATTTTTGCTCTCTATTGTAACGTTCAGTTTATTGGTCATTTTAGAATTTTTTGTTATTTTTTGTTGTTGATGGGAATATGAAATACAACGTATTTGTCAAATTTCAAATGGCAATTATTACTCCTTGTTTCGACATGCATGTTATGTACATCCAGTAGATACAAGTGCTGATAATAACATTTTAAAAAGAAGAAATTGACTTGTCAATCACTTTGTAGAAATAGTAAATCGTATACTGTGATCATTTGATCGACCTTGACATTTTATGGCAGCGGTCAACCTTGGGTCCTGGCTCTCAAGTGACATCCTTCTCTTGGCTATTCGGCCTCCGTTTTGAACTGAACCCATTTCGTTTAGGGGGCATCTCTAAAATGGCTATTTCCACAGGGTGTTGTAAGAGCCTGTTTTTGCATAATCGAAGGGAGCATCTCGACTTGCTGCGATCAGTACCTCTATCCTCCCAGAATCCTGGATTTATCTATTTATGTCTCTCTTGCACACATCTTTCAAACTTCATATGTGGTTGCCTTTTTTTTTTATTGGGGTTGGAAAAGGGGGGGGGGGGGGGGCCCGGCGCAAGCTTGGGTTCAATATTAAGTTTAATCCAGTTGAGAGAAATTTAGCACTTTCGTGCAACACGTATAGGCTATTTGTTTTTATTATGGCAGTCACATTAATGATTGTTAGTTACCTCCCTTGGAGTGCTTGGCGGGTTACATATACAAACTCGACAAGTATTGATTCCATACGCTTTGGAGAAAAAGAAAGGAAGTTGGGGTGCGGGGCGGGGCCAAAAGTCAGTTCCTACATATACGGCAAGCACGTAAAGAAACTGACTTTTAACTAACTTTCTGTATTCGCTACACAACCAGACATTGACATTGTGAACTCTTATCAATGTTCCACTACTATCGCATTGTTATTTTCCTCATACTTAAATGTTAAGATACATTTATGCGTTTTATCTAAGGGACGTAATTTTTATTACAAGGTGAGTAATATGTGCGGGAAAGCTAGTCATAATTTTAAAAAAATTAAACAGTTATTTCAGAACACTTTTGTAGCAAAGAAGGGAATGAATATATATTTCAAATTCCGAAGAAAATGTTTCTGTTGTTTGTTGCTATTATAGAAATATACAGTCGAATTTTGTATGGGATAAATAAATATACGTAAGGCTAAATACACGTCAGTAAATATGTATAACACGAGTTTCTTTTAATGAGCGGTAGTGGCACAATTGTATTTTTGACCGGCACAAAGTGCTGCCTAAATATCGCTTCTCGGCCTTTTGGCTAAGATCAAAGTGTCATAAATTTAGGGATTATTTCTAGAGTATGCCTTGTCTTAGCCAGGGCCGAGATCACACACCTTAACACATTAAACTTAATAAAGTCATTAGACCTCATTTTGAACCCCAGAAGGGGCAATTAAAAAAAAAAAAACTAAAGTAAAGTTGAAACGATGTGTTTGACAAGTTCGATTGTCAACCCAAAAACGACCATAAGTCCATAGCAACCTTCTCAACCAAACATTATAACACGAGCTCTCAAGAGGAGCTTTCATTGCACATATACTTGAATGGGCATTAAAATATATCAAGTCCAACTCAAATATAATAGTCTCTCAACCTACACCTTTAGTCTGATTGAATGGCTCTGAAACATAGAGAACAACGAAGACGTTATAATCAGCAGTGGTTGAATCACACGTAACCGTACGTTTCCATTGATGTCGTCTTTAGTGCGTTGCGTTATATCATCATCATCATAATCCTCCACTCCCAAAGGAGCATAGGCCTTCAACAAACACATGCCAAGTCCTCCTGTCACGTGCCATCATCTCAAGTTATTTCCACGTTCTCCTCATCATTTTCACCTCTGTTTAAAGCTCTCTTGTCCATGTGCTTCTCGTCTACCTCTGCCTCTCTTGCCCTGGGGGTTCTAGAACAAGGACTGCCTTGTAATATTATCAACAGGTTTCCTCAGTGTGTGTCCTATCCATCGCCATCGTCTTCTTCTCATCTCTTGTTCCACTGGCACTTGTCTAGTTCTTGTCATCAGTTCCACGTTGGTAACCTTGTCATACCATTTAAATCCCTCTATTCTACGCAAACACCCATTTATGAAAGTCTTTAGCTTTTGGTTGTTGTCTTTGTTGTTCTCCATGTCCCAGAGCCATACAATAGGACTGACTTCACATTTGAGTTGAAGATTCTTATTTTCGTGTTGGATCCGATTTCTCTTGATCTCCATATATTTCTCAATGCAATGAAAGCTCCTCTTGCATTTTGTATTCTTATTTTGATATCGCTGTCTGTCCCTCCAACTTTGTCTATATTACTGCCAAGATATGTGTATGATTCTACATCTTGTATTGGTGTTTCTTCAAGTTCAACCCTGTTATCATTATCTGCATTTATTCTCAATACTTTTGTCTTTTCCCTGTGTATTTTTAGACCAAATTGCTGTGACCTCTCATCGAGTGTTTTCAATTTGTCCTGCATCTGATTTCGGTTATGGGACAGAGAAGCCAAGTCATCAGCAAAATCCAGATCATCCAACTGCTTAGTCAGAGTCCACTGGATTCCATTTCTGTTGTGTGTTGTCGATGATCTCATAACCCAGTTTATTGCTAGTAAGAAAAGAAATGGAGACAAGAGGCATCCCTGTCGCACACCTGTTCTTATCCCAACGGTTCTGTGAGCTGTCCTTCGTGAAGAACTCTGCATGTCATGTCTTCATATGTTTTCTTTATTATATTAATGATCTTCAGGAAAACTCCATAATGCCTCATCAATTTCATTGTGATTCTCTGTCTACACTGTCAAATGTCTTTTCGTAGTCCACAAATCCGATGAATTGGTGGTGAATTCCATTCCAGACTTTGTTCAACTATTATTCTCAAAGTGGTTAGCTGGTCTGTTCATGATCTGTTTTGTCGAAAACCTGTTTGTTCATTCCTCAGTTTCTTGTCTATGAACTTTAAAAATCTCTCAATGATAATCCTGTTTAATACTTTTCCTGGCACTGATAGTAACATTATTCCTCTATAATTTGTGGACTCTTGTAAATTTCCCATCTTGGGCATCTTAACCAGATATCCTTCCTTCCATTCTGCTGGCATCTCTTCCTTTTTCCAGACTTTACCAAGTAATTTATATAACATCTCTGTAGCCGTATCGATATCTGCTTTTATGGCCTCTGCTGGAATACCATCAGGTCCAGCCGCTTTTCCATCTCTTAGAAGCTTTATGGCTTTCTTTATTTCTTCCTTCGTTGGTCTTTCGCCGTTAAATTGTAGCTCTTCTTCTGCTGGCTGGATGTCTGGTGGGTTTTGTGGAGCTGGTCTATTCAGAAGGTCACCAAAATATTCTGTCCACTTCGTCATTTGCTCTTGTATATTGCTGAGCAGTTTTCCATTCTTGTCTTTTATGAGGCAACTTGTTTGCTTGTATTTCCCTGTTAGCTTATTTGTGCTGCTATACAGTTTTCTCATATTTCTTTAGCTGCAACATCTTCTGCCTCTCTTGCCAACTCCTCAATATACTTCCTCTTGTCTCTTTTGATACTTCTTTTTACTTCTTTGTTTGCTTCTGTGTACACTTCTTGAGCCTTGGCTTTGGAACTTCTGGTTTTGCTTGTGTTTAAATCTGCTTTCTTGTTTTTTCTGTCTTTTATCTTATTGATGGTTTCTGTTGTTATCCATGCTTTTTGTTGTCGTTCCCTTTTCCCCAGTATTTCTTTACATGTCTCATTCCGTACAGTTTTGACCTGTTGCCAATAGTCTTCTGTATTCTCTACATCTTCTAGCCTTTGGAGCACTTGGAATGTGTTGGATACCGTGACCGCAAATTTGTCTCTTGTTTCTTGATTTCTTAGATGTCCTACATTAAAATGTTTTCCCATGACTTCTTCAAATCCGGTGTTGACTGTACATATCTGTGCATTCATGTCACCCATCAAAATTGTGATGTGTCTTCATTTTACTTTATCCATAATTTCCTGTAGTCTAGTATACAATGCTTTTTTCACAGACTCTTCTTTGTCATTAGTTGGTGCATAACATTGGATAACATTTACATGTATTTTCTTTTTTGCTGTTTTAAAAGTAGCTGTTATTATTCTGGGTCCAACAGCTTCCCATTCAATGAGTGCTTTCTTTGCTTCTATAGATAACATAAGAGCTACCCCTTCACTGTGGTCTGAACTTTCATCTTTATGTCCTGAGGACAGCACCAATTAACCTGTGATGAGTTTCTTCCTGTCTACCCCCTTCCACTTTGACTCACACATTCCTAGAACCTCGATTTTATATTCCCTCATTTCTGCTGCTACATGTGCCACTTTCCCTTGTTCGTTTAATGTCCGAACATTCCAGGTGCCAAATCTGAAATTCTCCTAGAAGAAAGAAGGTTAGCCAGCAACACAGAATCCTTTCGGCTTTCTCTGTGTTGCATCATACGCCTCCCTGCGAGAGGACCTTCCCCTGTCTTGGATGGCTGTGTTTTATTTTCCTTATTTGACTTCTCCATGGTTGTTGACGTTTTTTGTTTTTTAAATTTTTTACAGGATGGGGTAACCAGCCCCATGCCCAACCCTCCTTAGTCGCTTTCTACGACATGCATAGCAGGGAACAGTGTTACTATTCTTTGCTCCCATTTCGGGCCCCGGTTACACACGGGTGACCAGTTTAAGATATTCATTGGCTTTCCTCTATTTCAGACTTCTTTATTTCATTCGTCATTTTTCACGATCTTTCTGTTATGAAGTTTGTGTTTCGTTTCGTGTCCTTTTTGTGTATTTTTATGATTTATGTCTATATTTGTGTCCTAGTTGCCTGTATGTAACTGTGGCTGACGAAGGGTGAGACCAGAAACGTCCCCTCTTTCCTGTGTACCAATAATTTGTAAAACTGATTAAATATTGTTTTATTTGCTTATATATATATACATATATATATATATATATATATATATATATATATATATATATATATATATATATATATATATATATATATATATATATATATATATATATATATATATATATATATATATATTCCTGTCCTGTATATAATTCTTTTTATATGGGGGAATTACAGAAGAAGGACTTATCCTTGTGGTGTTGTCGATATATATACATATCAGTTTTAGAATCACTGGGTTATGTCACTCCATTGTGTTACCCTTTTGTCAATGTTATACCCGTTTGGTTCATAAGGAGCATGTGTCTTCAGTACATTCAAGCCAGGAATTCCTGTCCTGTGCCATCCGTTCAAGGTTTTCCGTGTTTTCTTAATTCTTTTTATTTACCCTGGGGGATTACAGAACAAGGACTACCTTGTGGTGTTGTCGAATGGTTACCTCAATGCATTTCCAAGCGCACTTGTCTGGATCTTGTCATCAGTTCCACATTAGTGATCTTAACATCAGTTCCACGTTAGTGATCTTCTCATCAGTTCCACATTAGTGATCTTATCATCAGTTCCATATTAGTGATCTTGTCATCAGTTCCACATTAGTGATCTTGTCATCAGTTCCCCATTAGTGATCTTGTCATCAGTTCCACATTAGTGATCTTGTCATCAGTTCCACATTAGTGATCTTGTCATCAGTTCCCCATTAGTGATCTTGTCATCAGTTCCCCATTAGTGATCTTGTCATCAGTTCCACATTAGTGATCTTGTCATCAGTTCCCCATTAGTGATCTTGTCATCAGTTCCCCATTAGTGATCTTGTCATCAGTTCCACATTAGTGATCTTGTCATCAGTTCCACATTAGTGATCTTGTCATCAGTTCCCCATTAGTGACCTAATTTCGTTTGTCATCTTAAAGTAATCCTGTCACATTAGTGATTTCTTGTATTATCAGTTCCACATTATTTGTGTGATCTTGTCTTATTCATTTTTCTTGTTATTTTATTCATACATTAGTGATCTTGTGGTCAGTTCCACTATTAGTGACCGAATCTTGTCATCAGTTTCCACCATTAGTGATCTTGTCATCAGTTCCCCATCTAGATTGATCTTGTCTATCTAGTTCTATCTATCTATCATTAGTGATCTTTTGTCATCAGTTCCTATCATTAGTGATTCTTCTTATCTATCATCTATTTCTATCATTCTATTAGTCTATCTTGTCTATCAGTTCCACTATTATCTGATCTTGTCATCAGTTCCACATTAGTGATCTTGTCATCACTTTCACAATAGTGATCTTGTCATCAGTTCCACATTAGTGATCTTGTCATCAGTTCCACATTATGGTGAGTGATGAAAGGTGTCATCAGTTCCACAATGTCAGACGGTGCGTGACCCAATCTCACAACCCTTTTAAAGTTCGCAATAATAGTGATATTTGTCATCGTTCGTTTCGTTCCACATTAGTGATCTTGTCATCAGTTAATCTTGTGATCTGGTCATCAGTGATCGTGGTCATCAAGTTCCACATTAGTGATCTTGTCATCAGTTCCACATTAGTGATCTTGTCATCAGTTCCACATTAGTGATCTTGTCATCAGTTCCACATTAATGATCTTGTCATCAGTTCCCCATTAGTGATCTTGTCATCAGTTCCACATTAGTGATCTTGTCATCAGTTCCACATTAGTGATCTTGTCATCAGTTCCACATTAGTGATCTTGTCATCAGTTCCACACTAATGATCTTGTCATCAGTTCAACATTAGTGATCTTGTCATCAGTTCCACATTAGTGATCTTGTCATCAGTTCCCCATTAATAATCTTGTCATTAGTTCCACATTAATGATCTTGTCATCAGTTCCACATTAATGATCTTGTCATCAGTTCCACATTAGTGATCTTGTCATCAGTTCCACATTAGTGATCTTGTCATCAGTTCCACATTAGTGATCTTGTCATCAGTTCCACATTAGTGATCTTGTCATCAGTTCCACATTAGTGATCTTGTCATCAGTTCCACATTAGTGATCTTGTCATCAGTTCTACATTAGTGATCTTGTCATCAGTTCCACATTAGTGATCTTGTCATCAGTTCCACATTAGTGATCTTGTCATCAGTTCCACATTAGTGATCTTGTCATCAGTTCCACATTAGTGATCTTGTCATCAGTTCCACATTAAAGATCTTGTCATCAGTTCCACATTAGTGATCTTGTCATCAGTTCCACATTAGTGATCTTGTCATCAGTTCCACATTAGTGATCTTGTCATCAGTTCCACATTAGTGATCTTGTCATCAGTTTTACATTAGTGATCTTGTCATCAGTTCCACATTAGTGATCTTGTCATCAGTTCCCCATTAGTGATCTTGTCATCAGTTCCACATTATTGATCTTGTCATCAGTTCCACATTAGTGATCTTGTCATCAGTTCCACATTAGTGATCTTGTCATCAGTTCCACATTAGTGATCTTGTCATCAGTTCCACATTAGTGATCTTGTCATCAGTTCCACATTAGTGATCTTTTCATCAGTTCCACATTAGTGATCTTGTCATCAGTTCCACATTAGTGATCTTGTCATCAGTTCCACATTAGTGATCTTGTCATCAGTTCCACATTAGTGATCTTGTCATCAGTTCCACATTAGTGATCTTGTCATCAGTTCTACGTTAGTGATCTTGTCATCAGTTCCACGTTAGTGATCTTGTCATCAGTTCCACATTAGTGATCTTGTCATCAGTTCCACATTAGTGATCTTGTCATCAGTTCCACATTAGTGATCTTGTCAGCAGTTCCACATTAGTGATCTTGTCATCAGTTCCACATTAGTGATCTTGTCATCAGTTCCACATTAGTGATCTTGTCATCAGTTCCACATTAGTGATCTTGTCATCAGTTCCACATTAGTGATCTTGTCATCAGTTCCACAGTAGTGATCTTGTCATCAGTTCCACATTAGTTATCTTGTCATACCATTTCAGTCCATACAACGGACTCATTTATGAATGTCTGTAACTTTCAGGTTGATGTTTCTTTCTTTGCTCTCCATATTTCTGAGCTATACACAAGTACTACCATTACATTTATGTTGAAGATTCTTATATATGCGTTGAACTTGATGATGATGAGGATGATATAGTCCATTTTTCTGTTAGCAGGTAGCTCTTGACAGCTCATTGCCTCTCTGACAAAGGTACAAGTCTTCCTCAGTTGTTGTGATGATGTGTAGAGTGTATTGTGGATGGTTGGGTGCGATATGAGTAGCTGGTGTCGCAGGTCAGTTAGTCTTGCACACTGAAACAGTAGGTTTTCAACTTATTCCTCATGGTGGTGGCAGTGCGAACAGTTTGGTTCACTAGTGGGTCTATTCTATTTAAAAGTTTATTGACGGGGGCATGGCCTGTTCTCAGCTGGAAAATTAGACTCTGATCTCTTCTTTTCGGTTGTTTAACTGGATCTTGAGGGTTTGGCTTCGCTTGATGTTTGAAGAAAGGACGCCCTATCTGGGAGGTAGCCCACTTGTTTAGCCATTCTGGCCTATAATTGTTTCTCAGGATCTATTGGCAGGTTTGCAGTGTGGTACTTGATGGGAACTGAGGCAGTGCTGCTTCCTTTTTGAATAGTTTATCGGCTTTTTCATTGCCTGGGACTCCAACATGCCCAGAGATCCACTGGAGTCTAATTTCGACGTCATATGAAGTGAACAGCTCATCTATTAATCTTCAAATGTTATTAACACCAGGAGACATTTTGCTTTCTATGGCTAGAAGTCCTGATTTTGATATAACGATGTCCTCAGGTGGAGTGATGCCACTTTCAAAGTCTGAGATTATCCAGCACAATGCTTTTTCTAGTGTTATTATTTCTGCATCATAGCTGGAGCAAATTTCTCTGCGAGAGGCAAAGATGCAAGGGTGGTCTTCTGCGTGCAGGTCGTGGTATTTTATTTCTGTGCCATATCCAGCGTTGATGGTAGCTTCAAAAGCAGATCCATCTGTGTAGACATGGATGATATCTTGTGGATATGAGTCTATAGTTTCTAAGGCGATGGTTTTCAGTAGTGGTGTTAGGGTGTTCTTGTCTGCTGAGGAGTCAGAGAGTTCAGTTCGTACTGTAGGAGTAGTTGCCTGCCAATAAGGTAGTTTATTATTGATAGTTGCCATTGGCTTTCTAACTGCTGGTAGGTGGTGTTTGATGCTAGCATCTTTTGCATTTTTAAGAAAAGATGTCTTTTGTATTCTGTGTTTTTGGTGCTACTGATCTATCATTTTCCTATTCTCATCCGTTGTGTCCATTCTTAGATACCTTTCGTATGTTTCCACAGCTGAGCGTTCTCTTCTTAGGTTTAAAGGTTCACTATTGGTATTAATTCCACATGCATCTGTCGGCGTTGTCTTCATGGCACCACTTATCCTCAGTAGATCGTGATTTTGGACTATGTCTAACTTTTGTAGGAAGCTTTTGCTTGCAATAGTTTGGAGGGGGAAGTAGTAGTCAATGACTGAGAGGACATATCCAGTATAGAGTTGACGTACTGAGTGCTGGTTTGCTCCCCACCCACAGAAGAAAAGGTACTTGATGATCCTAAGTCTTGTGGATGTTTTCTCAATCAGCTTGTCTATGTGAGGTTTCATGGTAAGTCTACGATCAAACTCGAATCCAAGCTATCTCGGGAATTCTTCGTATGCTAGTTTCTCTCCATTCATCCAGACCTCAATGTTTTTCTCATTAACTCTCTTGTTTTGACTAAACAGGCTGTACACAGTTTTCTGTACATTAATTCCAGGGTTCCAGAACTGACAGTATGCAGAGATGGTTGTTGTAGCAATAATTGTTTACAAATTCTGTTGTAGAATCGAATACGGAAATCGACAGTGTCATTAGCATATCACGCGTCACGGCAATGCAAGCGAGAGCGTCGTAACGCATAACAAACATGGCCACTACAGCAGTAGTGAAATGCGCTTTATTTAAAACTTCTGAAGGATGGTATAACCACTAGGATGGACGAATAACAGAAAGACTTGCATGTTTAGATTCTGGAAGTTTGCCTCTACGTTCACATAAGTGTAATTTGGCGGGAAGTGTTTTGGATCGGAAGATTTCATAAGTTGAAGGTATGCAACTATAAGTTGATATGATCAGTACACACTTTCGAGCGATATAGGAAAATGTTAAATGGACGGACGAATAAGAAAGTTAGAGGGAATGTTAGTTCTGGACTCTCAGGTTCTAACGAGACTAAAATGGACAGAATCGGATGGACAGAAGACTAGAACGACGAAGGAAGAGGTGGAACAGTTTGTACAGAAGTCACAATTTTATGCATCTTGCTCCCAAATTTAGCAGATCTACAAAACTTGTAACGTCATGCTCTCCACAAGGAACGCTTTGGCCAATAAAAAGGGGGAGCGCAATTTGAACAAGGGACATTGAAAAATGTTTTGAAACAGACTGGACGTAGAGTTGCCACTACGACTTTGCTATCTACGGTTGTATGCGGCCTGGCAAGCAATTAATGTCCAGTGTGATTTCGGAAGTCTGAGGGTAAGCTGGATTATGAAGACTTTCATGTATATATTTCATTTATTACATATTATTACCTGATGAATATTATTTGTGTGTTAATGCTAGGAATTGCATCAGTTTATTTGAATTTGTGCATGATGAGAAGGATCAAGCATATTCAGGAAAACTATAAGACCTGTGATTAATATCTGGAAGGAGCAAGCTGTAAAGTATTTGAGGATGTACAGGAGTGGATAAAACAAGATGGTTGTTAGTACATATAACTAATGGACATTGTTAAGCTTGAACTGTATTAATGAAATGATGTCGTTGCTTGCTATGACTTTATAACATCGACATCTGATGACTGACTGGTCTGACATCTGGGCTGTCACCTACAAATCTAGCCAGATACTAGCCAAGACCGATATGTTGTTTCAGGTTCATTTGACAATTCGATCATACTGTCAACTATCAGAAGCCTGTGTTGTTCATCAGTGGCAATCCCACATAAGTGGCGGAACCCAAAGTGTAAACTACAGCTGGTTCTTGGTACCCTACAGTTGGGTCTGCCAAGACTGATAATTCCAGTGACAGTTCGGTGTCAGCAATATCAAGAATCAAAGATAAGTGTTCAATAAAGGACCTGACAGAATCCAACTCTTGACTGGCATTCTATCCTTGTATCATCTGATACACCTGGATATCATCTTATCTATTACTTATGTAATCAATAAACTTTCGTCACAGTTGTCAGGTTCTTGTTCATATTTTGGTGGTTTGGAGATGTTTTCCTTTTGTCCAGATGACTAGATCATCAACAAAGAGTGCTTTTTGACAGGTGATGACATCTGGGAGGTCATTTATATATATATAAGAAATAGTGTACCTTAATGCTGATCCCTGGGGCAGTCCTTCCTCCAGGGTCCTTTGTTTTGATGTAGATCCACTGAATGTTATTCGGATTGTTCTGTTGTGGAAAAAACCTTTCAGCCAGTTGTACATTCTCCCTGATATTCCCATTCTTCGCACGGCCTATCCTCCAGACTCGATCACAGGCTTGTCTAAGGTCAATAAATGTTGCTAACACATTTTCTTTTGTCTTGGTAGGCATCAAATATCGCTTGGGTGAATCTTATCAACTGATCAATTGTCTGTTTGTTTCTTCTAAAACCTGATTGATTGGTATTTAAGATGTTAGTGCTTTCCAGCCACCAATATAGCCTTTCATTTATCATCCTTTCAGCGATCTAGCTTAAACTCATTTTAAAAAAAGAAGCAAATAAATATTAAATAATGCAATTAGTATTTTGGTTTTTAAATATTTTTTTTTAAATTCACTGCATTATAAATAACTTTTGCTGATAGCAGGAGAGGAAAGAAGACATCTGATTGAGCTGAGAGAACAAGTCATGGAGCAGGTCGACCACTTTAAATACATTACAGCTGTCATTGACCGGAAGGGAGGCATCAAAGAAGAGTTTTCTACACGAATAACTTTTTCAAGCCATAAATTGAGGATTCCTCAGCAAGAGAGAAGTTGGTAAAAAGACGAAAATGGCTGTATACCGCTCCACCTATGTCCCAGACTTGACGTATAGATGCGAGGCATGGGCAATGACTACAACCCACAAATGCCAGATCCAAACCTCAGAAATGAGGTATCTCAGGAAGGTGGTTGTAGTAACAAGAAAAGACATGGTCCGCAACCAGACAACAAGTCAAAGCCTAAAAAACTCAACCTTAGGAGATCGAAGTAGAACAGTCCCAACTAAGATGGTTTGGCCATGTCTGCAGAATGGGAGAAGATCGGCTACCATGGCAAGCGCGGGAAACTAAGAGCCAGGGATCCAGACCTCCAGGACGACCCAAAGTCCGCTGGGAGGACAACATTAGACAATCTTTGAATGACCGAGGACTAGAATGGAACCAGGCCAGGAGGAAGACCGTCGATAGAACAGTATGGTGCTCTCTCTTCCAAACGTCTACACCTCACGGTAGAAGAGGAATGACTAAGTAAGTAAGAATAAATAACTTTTCAAGAAAATGAAACTATAAAAATGTGTTTCTGCTGTTGTAGGCGTGTAGTGGTAGTTTATCGGTCTTCATCCTCATGAGATGTCCAAACCATTTAATCATCCGTATCTCCATATTCCCGATGCAGGATGCAGCTCGAACAATTCCTCTGAAGTCATCACATCTCACACGGTCTCTCCTAGCAAGAACAATGGCCCCTGTCAAAATATCTCATCTCACAGGATGTGATTTTACTTTCTTGGTCTTGGGAAATGACACTGTTTGGCACTGATAGCAAAGAGTTGGTAAGAATATATTAGTTATCGGCTGTCGTTAAGTGTCTGTACTGATATTCAGATGTTTGATTAGTGGTAACACTTAGTAAGTCACTGCACTGGTTTTTTTTTACATCTTGTTTCGATTTCTCTGTCACGTTTTCTATTTTTAGCAAGAAAATATTTCTTAGGTATTTGAACTTTGGAACCTTGTTATGTCTGATATTGTTGACATGTATGTTAAGTGGACCCGGCGATCCGCTAATCTTCATAGTTTATGTCTTTAATGGGTCGATTTTCAAGCTGTATTTTCTACACGTTGAGATAAGTGCTTTTGCATGTTTTTAGAATCTGTTTGATTAGATTTCAGTGTTTCTCAACGGGGGCGGTACCGCCCCCTGGGGGGCGTTTTCAAGATGTCTGGGGACGTTCTGATGGGTCGCAACGATTGGGGGTCGCTACTTCCATTCAGGATGGCGTTGTGTACATTTTTACAAGAATCAATATTAAACAATTACAAAAGATATTCCCCTTCGCATAGCTTGTAACACGATAGTTTTTATTTGCCCTGCGTCCGATGGAGTGTTTCAAGGATTCCAAACGCAAAATTTTAGTACCTGGGATGTTACCATTGTCAGGAGGCAGTAGAGTTTTTGGATTCAATCAAAGAAGAATTTAGCATCGAAAGTGAAGTATTGCGAAACGATGTGGCCTATCTTTCACATATATTTGAAAAGTTAAATGAGGTTCTTCTTAAGCTACAAGGAAATGAGATCAATCTGATCAAAGTGAAAGGAATTATCATGGGGTTCATCAACAAATTGACATTATATAAAAATAATCTTAGTCGCCGAGAACTTTCTCATTTTCCATGTTTACTGCAATTAGGTGGGGACAGGCTTAAAGATTCAGATTTAGAGGTTTATTGCAGTCATTTGGACGCTATTAAAAATGATATAAACATAAGATTTAAAGACTTGCAAGAACTAATAATAACGGATTGGGTGATTAATCCGTTTGAGTCAGACGTGGAACAAGTTAGTCAACATTTACAAGAAGAATTAATTGAGCTACAAAATGACTTCGAAGCAAAAGCACAATTCAGTCACACACATTACGAAAAATTTTAGATCCAGCAGAGGCTTGCGTATCCCGTTCTTTGGCGTGAAACTAAATTGCTAATTACTTCATTCCCAAAGTCCTATTTGGTGGAGAAGAGGTTCAGTGCAGTAGTGTTGCTACTACAATAGCAACGAAACCGACTGCAGATTTGTAACAGGATTTTAACAAACTTAGAACCAAATATTACAAAACTGGCTGAGTCACACTAAGCGCAAGGATCTCATTAAGCTTCATTAGTAAGTGAATTTTTATATAATTATATCATTATTATCAACTAATAATTTTTTTTAATTTTTTCATTTTTAAAGTGGTTACATAAGAAGAGGTTTAAATATTCATATTTGAAGATATATATGCAGTCATTTAGGCGCTATTAAAATGATATGATTATGATAGTTATAGAGTTGTAAGAACTAATTTTAAATCATTTGCTCCGCAAATTTGTAATTCAAGGATAATGAACTTGTGTGTATATAATTACGTACTTAAACACATATTTTATACAACTATGCTTTTATAAATGTGCTTTCTCTCTTTCTTTGCATTATAAGAAAAGATAACTCATTAACTGCATTGCTTTTTAAAAAGTATGGTGGAATATATGTATACGTGTGTGTGTGTGTGTTTGTGTATACACGATAAAGAGCAAGGGTGTGCTAAAGAGTAAAGGGGGAGGGGCTAAAATGGTGGGGGGCTTTTTAAAATATTAGTTGTCAAAAGGGGGCGTTGCTACTATCAGGGTTGAGAAACACTGGATTAGATGATGTTTTATTGATAACACTGACTTCACAGACTTTAGCTGAAATAAACGTTATAAACTCGGCATCATCATCATTGACACAGCATGTTTTAAATAAAACACTCATGTGTCTAGATAAAAAAACAAGAGAGTGGGGGAAGGAGTAAACTCTAAATATAGACTCGTACGTCTAAGGGGAGAACACTATAAATGGTACGTGCTTCATCTTTGGACACCTTAAAGTAATAACAAACTCGAGTAATATTCCAATCGCTGTATAATGTTTTCAGAAAACTATGAACACGGAGTTACAATAATATTCAGTCAGCGAAGTGCATAACCTTCATGAAAATCCCAGATGAGTGAATACACAAGATTAGCACAAATAAATACGCTGTCGCACTAGACAATTAAAGGCATCCATCATAATATATTCATCCCCTTTCGCCATCCCACATAGCCATGCTTTCCCGTGCCTTCCCCTGTCCACCTCTGACCTCCCTTTGTCTTCTCCACCAATCACAATAATATATAATAATAGCCCTTTCAGTCATAACTGACTATGGGAATGCGCCCCTGAGGTGACAGCCCTCAGCTGATTATTTTCCTGTTGCTCCTTTCAACCAATCAGAACCCCCCTTACATTCTCCCCTGACCTGTTGAACACGCAGTTTCGTGTCGTCAAGTTCACAACACTCTATTGGCCAACTCTTATGACACGACTGACATTCCGTACCTGATCCCCGTGGAGCACATACAGTCCACAGCTGTTGACCATGTGTCGTGAAACATTCTAAATCCACATATATAAATTAAAAAGTAAATGTAAAGCCTAATGCATTAATTCAATAAAAGGAAAGAGAAATGGTAAAATCACAGTGCTGTCACAATGGCGTACCAAAAATCCCCCTTTTTTTCTACTTGGTCTGCAAATTGTAACGTTTCCACGTGATAGTAAAGCCTATAGCAGCATACACGCGTTTCCACAAAACCATAAAACGTGTACTGCATTTCTAAGAAAACCTTGAGATACGCAAGCTGATTAATGACCTAGATTAATACTAGCATTAATTTCATTTTATACACTGCGTAATGAAAAGACAGATGGAATTAGGATAGAGAGAGGGAGGGCTGAAAGCAGGAACGCCGGCAACACTAACACGCGTCTCGCGATATACAATTAATGCCACCCCCAACGCGAAAGGCATGAAGCACTAACTTTTTTTCAAATAAACAGTGATAAAAAACACTACCCATACGAGAGTTAGGTTTAAAAACCTGTAAAATTCTTATTAGGAAACATGACATTCTACTGTTTTATGTCTAAACTCCTGACATTAGTCTGACAGTACAGCAGACACCCTAAAGTTTGGAAGTGAGGAGGTGGCAACAGCACGACTATCCTAGAAGACAATACATATTTTGAACGCAGCCACTTAGCTCCCTTAAAACTTATATATTTGGGTGCCTTAGGACTTGCTGACAAAGAATATGTTAAGTGTTACGCAAACAGTCTAGGATTTAACAAATTATAGCCAAAAGAAAATAGTGAGGGTGTCAGACAACACCAAATCAGAATCGCACAGTGGCATGTTTTGAAACCACCATTTTACGGGAAATAGGCCAACAAGTTAAATCCTATTTGATTGGATAGAAGTAAATGTAACCCGAAACACGATTAGTCGGCCTACAAATACTAAATTTGGTTGTTAGGGGAAACGTATGAAGGGTACATTTTTTTAAAAGCTTGTGTAAACATGGCCCTATTGGCTAGATCCGCTGATATAGTCAATTAGGAGCGTCAGTTCAGTGCCACATTTTCAAATAAACTTACTAAAGAAACAGTGCGTTGAGATCCAGCTCATATTTTTCTAAATAAAAGCCTGGGACATAGGCAGATCGAAATTGTGCCATATTCATCGCCAGTCAACGTATTTGTTTATTATTTCCATGAATTGTGGTAAGCTTGACATATTTGATATCTTTTTGATGAAAATTGAATGTGAATTGATAATTTGTGTCTGTATATATGTGTGTGGTTCAGTAGCAAACATGAGGCAAAGCCTAGATATTGCTCCAACCTGAACAGAACGTGTCGGAGAAAAGTAAAAACTGCATGGAATTGCCAAACAGTACTGTGACACCTATCTTATTGAATAGAAGGAAATAATGCTGGAATTGCAGAGGCGTAGTAACCATTAGGGAGGAGAATACTGGTGTAAATTGTTTCAGATGAAGCTAGCATTTGGTCTACCGCTCTGAACTCAGTGTTTGTTATGTGTTGTGCTCAGTGTGGAAATAGATTATAAATTAGTTCTGAAGTAGGAGGTACAACCTTCTTGTTTCAGGGACCGTGGTCCTAAGTTATTGAAGCAGCACCTGGTCTGAGTTTTGCTGAATCCAGAGACTGACAGCATACTCCTTGGTCCAGATAGCGACCAGGGAGGTGTCTCAAGAACGCAGTGAAGCAATCGAGAAGAGGAGACCTTCTCCTGCCGCCATCACGAAAGATAAGCTTCTGTGGCCAGAGCAGCTCAACATTATGTGCCCCCCTCTAAAATTGACATTATATTAAACACAGAGGGACAATAAATTGTTCAAATGACAGGAACTGTGAACTTTTCCCAATACTATTTCCACGATAATCAAACACTTGAAGTCATGATGACAAACAACAACGTAGCTTGAAAAACAAAACCAGTATTACCTCAAAGTACTACTTCACAACGTACACACATATGATAATAATAATAATATATATCAATACAAAGATTCTAATTATAATTGTGTGCATATAACTTGTGATTACATTTGATTGTGATTCCTGGTTCACTTTGTATTTGAATCTGGATATCTAATATTTGAAGGAATTAATACATATATTTTTAAACTTTAACACTGGACTCATTTAAGATAGTCTTATAGAGTGTTATATGTATGTGAGTGTCACAGTGTTGTAAAGTGTTGTGGAATAAATTAAATTGTTTATCTGTCTGTTGTTGTTGTGACTTACACTTCATCATTTTCATAACCCTAGACATTCAACGTAGTCATCATAATATTCCAGAATAATTCTGACTGAGGTATAAATGTGGTAGCAAGTAAGGTTATCTGTAAAACACTACACCTATTAGATACAGATACCTTCACAGCTGATCTCAGTCAGTACACTAAGTCCCCTATAAATAGTTATATCATCCCACTTTACCACATATATTGGGGTCTCGCTCCCGGGATATTGAACTTTCTCCTATTATATATATTGGGAATAATAAAAATTTAAAAGGTATCCTTGGGTGAAAAAAAATAAGGTTGAGCTCTCAGTGCCTGTGGTTGTCCTTAGATATTTAGTTAGAGATTGAATTGTTTAGTTAGGTATTGTTTACATTTGCCTGTTAGAAAATGGCCGACCTGGCAAAATTTCGATCTGCTGCTATGCAGGCTGCAAAAGAGTTAGGAGTGGACGGGCAAGTTATGATTGCCTATGTCACTACGGAATGTGACAAATGTATTGGACGTGAAGAAAGAAGATTAGAAAAAGAGGCTGAAAGAAAGTTAGAGGCTGAAAGGAAATAAAGAGGTTGCAGATTGAGGCTGAGGCTAAAGCATTGGAGGCAGATAGGGAGATTAAAAGGCTCCAATTAGAAGAACAAAAGGCAGAAAGAGAAGAAAAGAGATTAGCTGCAGAAAGAGAAGAAAAGAGATTAGCTGCAGAGAGGGAAGCAGAAAAGGAGGAGAAGAGATTACAAAGGGAACATGAGTTACGACTAAGGGAGTTGGAGTTTCAAGGCCATGCTCCTGAAAATGGTGCCAGTCCCTTTACCTCTGATGCTACTGCTAGTCAGGGAGCCTCAACCTCTGCTATGAATTTTCATTTAGATCATTTTGTTGAGAAAGACGATGATATCGAGAGCTATCTAAATAGATATGAACTATTAGCTACCACGTATGGGTTAGAGAGAGCAAGGTGGAGCTTAAAGTTATTACAAGGGCTTTGTGGTGCAGCTTATGAAGTTTTTGCCAAAATGAGCAGAGGTGATCAAGAAAATTATGACATGCTAAAGCAGGCTCTTTTGTTAAGATATGAAAAGAATGCTGAATTTTATAGAAAAAAACTTAGGAATGCTAAACTACTGTCAGGTGAAACCTATCACCAGTTCTCTGCACGGTTAGAGACATACTTGGAGAAATGGACTTCTCTGGGGAAAACCCAAGATCTTAAGAAAATGATCCTTATAGAACAGTTAAGAGAGTCCATGGCTCCAGACATGAGAACGTTTCTCATGGAACAAGGTGCAGAGAGACTGGGTGAGTTACTAAATGTTGCAGAAAGGTATCAAGCAGCTCAGGCTCAGGTAATAAAAAGAAACAGGTAGATAATTTTAAGGCACCACAAAACTTTAACGAATTTGATCATAGAGATCAAAACAAAAGTAAGCACCAATTTGATAGGCCACGGTATGACAATAAACATAAAACCCCACAATTCAGTGAAAGAAAATATTATGACAGGAAACCTTTCAGACAGGAAGGAAAATATTGTCAAATATGCAGGATGCATAATCATAATACTAGTGAATGTGGTAGGAAGGTTCCTCCATATCACGCGGCATGCATGATAACAGTGGACAAGGGGAAGAAGAAACTGACAGAGAATCATATAAATCTTCAACATCCCCCCATCTGTGAAGAAGTGACATGTAATGGTGCCAAGGTTAGGTGCCTTTACGATTCAGGTTTAGAATATGACTCAGTTGTGAGTGCAACCCTAGTGCACCCTGAACAGTATACCACAGAGAAAGTGGAGATACAAGGGGCCGTAAAGGGAATATCCACCATGACACTTCCCGTAGCCGAGATCAATGTAGAGACAAGGTACGTGGAAGGAGTGATTAGATCAGCCGTGTGTGACGACCCTAATTACCCGCTGGTGTTAGGAAGCAAATATGTTTTTCTAGGAAGCCCTGTAAAACCTGTGGTAATGGCCACGCTTCAGGTCAGGTCGACCCCTAGTAGAACGGAGGAGGAACCACCACTAGTTTATTCTCATAAGCAGATGAGAAAGGCCCAGGCAAAAGATAAAACATTAAAACCTTGCTTTGGTAAATTGCCAACAAGCCATGCACACCCTAAGAAAGGACAATTTTATTTGAAGGAAGGACTGCTCTTCAGGAAAGCTAGAGCAGGATCCAAAGAACAGGGACAATTGGTATTACCAACCCCCTACAGGGAAAAAGTGATGGCACAGGCTCATGTTGTACCAGACGGTGGACACCAGAGAAATGGGACCACCCGTCAAAGGACATCGGAAAAATTCTATTGTCCCCAAGTAGCTGCTGATATTGCACAATTTGTGGGGGCCTGTGAAAAATGTAGCAAGGTACAGTCCCCAAGTTGGAAAAATCATAATCAGATGCCAGCCAAGCATTCTGAAACATATGGGCCTAACAATAACAAGGAAAATAACAATAATAAGGTTGACATAGAGGATAGGTATCCACCTTCCCCCCAACAGTGTTAACCAAAAATATTTAGATTCGCAACTCTGAGAAGGGCATCCAGAGAAAATAGAAACTCAGACCAGTCACCCCAGGAACAGTTTGAAGCCGCATTTAGGGAGCTGGCTGACATTGACATTGAAGATGATCCGCCTAAGTTAAAACCGAAACAAATTGTTAACATAAGAACAGTGGGGAGTGGACGTGTGAGCAATTGTGAAGATGCTCACAGCGCTTCACAATATGGCTATTAACTTAGCCTTATAAGGGCACCGGTGACATTGGTAGTCACCCGACCCTACACCGTCCAAGGGGAAGTAGTGTTTGGACCCTGGATAGAGAAAACCCACACATCTTGTAGCAATGCTAAGGGCGAATTGATTTATAATGCAGAAACTCATTTCCCCACATATTATCTTAATTCACCAGATTGTCGGTAGGCGGAACTATAGTTGGTGAAATTGGCCTCCATTTGAGTGGCACATTATAGAACATCATAAATATATTATTAGAAGGGTGTTTCCACATTCAATCATGCCTGAGATCAGACCAATTGTTGGCTGTGAACATTTCGGAGGAGCAGAGTGTCTCCATTGTTGCCTTTTTGAATTGAGGATAGTCCGAGTGTTTATTAAGGCTGATCAGGAACTTATTGGATCCCCTACACAAATCAGATATCACCATATAGATCAACTCCTCATAACGTACAAATTGAGGAACATCTAATATTCTCGGGACATGTCGTTGAGCAGACTCAGAGGAGAGAAATGGTGAATATTGGTTGCTTAGCAGCATTAAGACAAGCAGTAACACTTGCCGCTGCTCAGTAATATAACTGAAATGGATTCTTGGATTGCAGAGTTCTGAGGCAACATTCGTCAGTAGTGCTTACTTTGAATTGACCCACCTGCATTAATCCATGATCAAAATAAAATCAGAGAAACGTTGATGCAGATTTTCTAAGCCGCCATCCGTGCGATGAAAATCAAAGAAATCACCAGGCATAGACTTAAATTTCTCTATGTGTATGTAGAATTATAGTCTGACATATAACGTCTGTTTTAAGAGGGGAGAATTTGTCGTGAAACATTCTAAATCCACATATATAAATTAAAAAGTAAATGTAAAGCCTAACGCATTAATTCAATAAAAGGAAAGAGAAATGGTAAAAGCACAGTGCTGTCACAATGGCGTACCAAAAATCCCCCTTTTTTCTACTTCGTCTGCAAATTGTAACGTTTCCACGTGATAGTAAAGCCTATAGCAGCATACACGCGTTTCCACAAACCATAAAACGTGTACTGCATTTCTAAGAAAACCTTGAGATACGCAAGCTGATTAATGACCTAGATTAATACTAGCATTAATTTCATTTTATACACTGCGTAATGAAAAGACAGATGGAATTAGGATAGAGAGAGGGAGGGCTGAAAGCAGGAACGCCGGCAACACTAACACGCGTCTCGCGATATACAATTAATGCCACCCCCAACGCGAAAGGCATGAAGCACTAACTTTTTTTCAAATAAACAGTGATAAAAAACACTACCCATACGAGAGTTAGGTTTAAAAACCTGTAAAATTCTTATTAGGAAACATGACATTCTACTGTTTTATGTCTAAACTCCTGACATTAGTCTGACAGTACAGCAGACACCCTAAAGTTTGGAAGTGAGGAGGTGGCAACAGCACGACTATCCTAGAAGAAAATACATATTTTGAACGCAGCCACTTAGCTCCCTTAAAACTTATATATTTGGGTGCCTTTGGACTTGCTGACAAAGAATATGTTAAGTGTTACGCAAACAGTCTAGGATTTAACAAATTATAGCCAAAAGAAAATAGTGAGGGTGTCAGACAACACTAAATCAGAATCGCACAGTGGCATGTTTTGAAACCACCATTTTACGGGAAATAGGCCAACAAGTTAAATCCTATTTGATTGGATAGAAGTAAATATAAGGCGAAACACGATTAGTCGGCCTACAAATACTAAATTTGGTTGTTAGGGGAAACGTATGAAGGGTACATTTTTTTAAAAGCTTGTGTAAACATGGCCCTATTGGCTAGATCCGCTGATATAGTCAATTAGGAGCGTCAGTTCAGTGCCACATTTTCAATTAAACTTACTAAAGAAACAGTGCGTTGAGATCCAGCTCATATTTTTCTAAATAAAAGCCTGGGACATAGGTGTTACGGGCGGCTATCGGGACCCCCAGTATGTTCTGGGTGCTTCGATGACTTCTAGTGTTTGAGGATGACCAAGTTATAATATGCGTATTCAGTTATAGAGTCAAAGTCCCTCGGGTTCTTATCACTTTTGTAGGATTCCGTAATACTGTTCGTTGGTATCGATAATGTCTGCTTTAACCCTTGTGATACATTATGTGTTGAACATGTTTCATATTAAATATTCGACCCTTGACTGACCTGTATTAGTCTCTTGTCTTATTGATTATATTGGCAGTGTGAGATGCAGCGTGTTAAGACATTAATCATCACTGGTCATAGTCAGTTGAAGATAAATAGCATTTAACTCAACTCCGAATACGACAGTTGATAAGACCGTGATTTGACGACTCAAAATATTTAATTAGTAATTTCATACCATGAGCAGACACCAACTACATGGGAACAAAAGTCACGTCACATTCATGTACGATCTGTAAGAGTTCTCATTATTTCATAAACACATGTTCATAATCTCTATCTAGAGTTCTGTTTCAAGGTCAGTTCCTTTTAACGGCCAATGTCCTTTGGCATAAATTCAGAGGCTAACTAGACTTACTCCCGTCGCTAGTTTATACAATAGCCTTTTGCACTAGACTTAAATATCCTGCTAGTTCTGCAATACACTTATTATGCTAGGCTTACGTCTACTGCTAGTCGTCTAATCCATTACACTAGGCTTACGCTTGCCGCTAGCTGTACAATATCCATCTATACTAGTCTTACACTATTGCTAGTAACATAAAGTTCCTTTGGCATACCACGCCAGGCTAATCTGCCATAATTATGCAAACTGCGTTATTCCTAATACGACTTACGTTTGGCTCAAGAAATACACTGTCCAATTGGCTTCCCAGCCACACAATTAATAAGTGGTCGTACCACACAATATAAGTGGCAATGGCCACACTTCTGAAACACACTGCCGTACGGGTCAAAACCCACAAGTCGAATATATAGTGGCTATGCCACACATTTCAAACACTGCCGTTAGGGCCGAAGCCCACACGTCGAATGACCTTACAAAGACATACGCGTCATGCATAGTGATATGCATACTACGTCGTTAATATATATTCAATTGCGATGTTCCATGGTGCAGCAATCCGAGTGTGATCAAGACTCAAATGCATGCACACATGCAACAATCATCGACATCGGTCGATGAGATATATCTCTATTCGTTTGAGGTGTTCCATGATACAGCCATTCGGATCGTGCACAAATCCAAATGTCTGTAACCATGAAACAATCCTCAACATCATCCCCCTCACTTCCAAACGTGACACTTGTGGCACGGATGATAGTGGTGGGAAAGACGCTCGTCTCCCGAACATATTAATATTAGTACTATCTACTTATAACTATCATAATCATTAAGTAGACACATTAAATTTTATAACATTAATAATATCACTTGTCAACATGGTGACTAAAGAGTTAATTCAATTTCTTCTCAGAGAAGTTGCGCGATAAAAGATCTGTCAAGTTATTGTCTGATCCAGCAATAGGCAGAATCGTGAATGAAAATTCTTGAATCAACAAGTACCATCGATGTATTCTAGCGTTACGCATTGTCCTAGCTGTTATGTAAGTAAGAGGACTATGATCTGTCATGATAAAAAAATGCGTGCCGATGAGGTATCTTGCTAGCTTCTCTAGGCACCAGACCATCGACAGGAGCTCACGTTCACCTGTCGCATACTTCTGTTCAGCCGGAGTCAGTTTCCTCGGCACATAGAAACATGGATGGAGCGTTTCCTTGTAACATTGCAGCAAACAACCACCCATGGAGTAACTCGAGGCATCTGATTGAAGTATGAATGGAATACGTATATTCGGTAATAACAAAATAGGTGCTTTGCTAAATAATTTCTTAATTGTTACTAAAGCGCTTTCGCAATCTTTGTCCCAATGTACCTTATTAGGACTACCTTTGGTCAACAGTGCGGAAGAAGGTGTAGATAGTTGTGCGAAATGCGGGATGAACTTATGGTAATAGTTTATCAGGCCTAAAAGGCTTCTAACTTGTTTCTTAGTTGAAGGGGTAGAAATCTCTAGAATTCTTTTGACTGTATTGTCGTCAGGATACAGTTTGTGGTTACCTATTCGGTGACCAAGAAAAGAAATTTCCTGACAACCTATTTGGACCTTTGAAGGTCGCACAGTCAAACCATGCATACGTAATGTATGTAGAAGGGAAGTTAAACCATCAATATGGTCTTCCCACGAGTCATGAAATAGGCAGATGTCATCGATGTACGTGATGACATCTTTACGATCGCCAAGAAGGCGGCGCATCATGCGCACAAACGTCGCTGGCGCATTCACTAACCCAAAACACATATAGTTCCATTGGTAGAGCCCAAATGGAGTTGTGAAAGCTGTGTAAGGTTTGGCATTTTCGGCAAGAGGAATTTGCCAGTAGCCTTTAGAGAGATCTAGTTTGCTAAAGAACGTAGCATTAGATAATTCAGACAAAAGATCATCTAAAAGTGGCATAGGCTCACCGTCTGTGATTGTAATTTTGTTCAATCGCCTAAAATCAATACAAATACGTAAAGAATCATCCTTCTTTTTAACTATCACCATAGGGAATGCATATGGTGATTCCGAAGGAGATATCACACCTAAACGTATCATCTCTTTTAACTCTTTCTCTACCCTATCTTTGTGGTGTAAAGATATAGGATAGGGTCTAAGTTTGATAGGTTTATAATCAGTAAGAGTAATATCATGGGATATAAGCGATGTCTGACCTGGAAGGTCGGTGAGAACATCCTTGAAAGAAATGAGAATATCCCGAACTTGATCTTGTTGTGACGAAGATAGTGAAGAAGAAATAGTCACGTCTTTCCAAGATTCCGATGATTGCAAAGAAGGTAGTTGGAATTGTAAAGGGATAGACGAAGTGGTATCTTCTTCATGAACAACTGCAAAAGAAGCAGTATGATGTGAAGAATCATCGATAGAGTTAATAACAGGAATTAATTCCTGTGGTCTTTCAACTGCTAATTTTAGCATGTTGACGTGGAAGGTTTTGATTTTACCTCTAACATTTACCGAGTAGTCAACATCTGTGACTTGTTTGATAACATCAAATGGACCTTGCCATGATATCAGTAATTTATTATCGTTATGAGGTAGCAACAACCAAACTTTTTCCCCTGGTTTGAAGGATCTTAATATTCTCTTTTGATTATGTAATAATCTTGATCGTTGAGTGGCTGATTTTATACTCTGGGATGCATATGTGCACGCATCGATGATTCGTTGTCGGAGATCAATGACTAACTCGTAGCTGTTTCGAGTGATAGTATCAATTGATGCTCCAATCAACAAATCCTTGAGTATCATCATCGATCCGCGAGGATTCGAACCATAAACCAATTCGAAAGGAGACCACCCCGTGCTTTCGTGAGGCACTTCACGAAAAGCGAACAGGGCCGCCGGCAGAAGCCTGTCCCATTCACGAGGGCATTCTTCAGTTATCTTAGATAACATCTGTTTTAGAGTGCTATTGTAGCGCTCGCACACACCGTTCGATTGGGGCCTATACGCACTACAAAACGAGTGGTGTACAGATAACATGGATTCTAAATCCCTCATGATATTGGAAGTAAATTGTGATCCTTGATCTGACAAAATATCTTCCGGAAAACCAATTCGACAAAATATCGAAAATAATGCATCAGACACGGATGCAGTTGTGATGGTTTTCAATGGTATGGCCTCTGGCCAACGCGTGCAAAGATCTACGCAAGTTAAAATATAACGATATCCATTATTTGAAACAATTGATAACGGACCCACTATATCTACTGCAATCTTTTTAAAAGGTCTCTCTGGCACGTCTGTAATCTGTAAGGGTGCCGTATGGAACCTGCCCTTACGTGCTATACCTTGGCATGTTGTACATGATTTGCAGTATAACTTTGTATCCTTATTAATCCCAGGCCAATAAAATTGTGACGTAACACGAAACAATGTTCTTTTGATCCCCATATGCCCTGCCATAGATGAGTCATGACCTGTTTGTAGGACCAATGGTCTGTATTCCTTAAGTACTATCACTTGATGTATAATTGTTTTGCCATCATCATAATATCTAGTGAGTATTGATTTCTTTATCTTGAACCATTGTTTAGCCCCTCTTGTGTATTTAACCGTTTTTTGTTCTGCTCGGCTAAACAATCCTTGTAAAGTTGGGTCACTCTTCTGTTTTTCTGCAAAAACAGAAGGTGTAACAGTGCCAACTTGAGACATAATTGTATCTATTATAGGAAGAGGTGGTGTAGCCATGTCCGTAGCTAACTGTTGTGCTCTCGTTACAACAGCATTTGCCACCTGTGGGTGAGATTCAACCCACATCGCAATCTCCTCAGGAGTGCAATCTTTAACTCCTGGTATGTTTCCTATTATAATTTCAGTTATGGGTGCTCTCAAGCCGCAGGCATAGACAGTGCCTGTGTAAAAAGGAGTATCAATGTATACTCGTGCCACAGGGAAAGTTTCTATATTCCCACCAAATGTGACACACTTAACTGATTTGCCTGTAAAAGCAGAGGGCTCGATAAGCGAGTGCTTTATGCCTATGGTTGAGGACCCAGTGTCACGCAAAACTCTTACTACCTTACCATCCAATATTCCGGGATGAAATGTAAGATAACCGACATTTACACATGCCGACATTGTAGGCATACAATGACCACAATCAAGTGTAATTGTAGACTTTAATCTGTTTTTAGACTGACACTCATAACATGTATCATTCATTACCATACATGCGTTCGCATGATCATTATCATCATTACCTTTCTCTTTTTTGACACTGCAATTATTTGCATGTCTATGTTTGTTTTTGTCTCTCGACGGAGATCTGGCATTACCTTTGTTATTATTGACTGACTTTTTATTGCTATAATAAAAATCAGTAGAGTCATCCTTCCTGGCATCTCTACCATAAGATGATCTCTGATTATAATATCCTTTTTGATGTGAACCATCATAATCCCTGCCTCTGTGATACCCACGATCATGAGGTGAATATCCTCTATAACCTCGTCGATATGAATTCGAAGGAGAGCGATGACGACGGAAGTTATAAAAACCTCTGTCGGATTGATAATAATCTGAACGACAGCGTCCATCAAAGCTCTTCGATCGAGGTCTCTGATCGTGGTGAGCCGCGCACACAGGCATAGGATCTCGAATAGTCGATCTATGAAGATCTTTATTCTGATGTGCGGTCTGATATTGTCTTCCGAGTTTTTCATACTCATCGATAGAATTAGGATGTCTTTCTTGTAAAAATGCTTCTAATTCAGTGCTGCATGCGGATAAAACTTTATTTCGCAGCATGAGATCTATAACACCTTCATATGTTTTATTTATACCAGACAGATCAATCCATCTGCTAAGGAAATGTTTAATAGACGCAATAAATTCACCAAAATCTGCATCCTTGCTTGGTTTAGCCGCATGAAAGCGATCTCTGAATCCAGACTCAGTTAACTGGAAACGTCTTAGCAATACCTCTTTTACGACATCGAAATCGCTTCTGCTCTTCTCATCAAGACTCATGAAACATTTAAGTCAGTCACCAGTCAAAAAATCAAGTAAAAGACTGCTCCATCTTTCTTTGGGTATGTTCAGAGCTGTGACCTTGATGATGAATCTAGATGAGAAAGAGTCAACACAATCGCGAGTTTGGTCAAAATGTGGCATTTTTAACTTAGGATAGAAAATATTGGTACCAGCCGCAGTCTTAGTCTGTTCAGACTGCACTTTAGCTAATTCTAAAGCTTTTTCTTTTTCTGCATGAAGTTTTAATGTTTCCATTTCCATGGCATTTTTATGTGCTTGATCAAGTTGCATAAGTTCCATTTTCCTTAATTCCATTTCTTTATCTCGTTGCTCTCTGTCTTTTTCTTGTTGAGCTAATTATTTATCTCGTTGAGCCATTTTCTCCTTCTCAAATTCTCTGTCTTTCTCTTGTTGAGCTAATTCTTTATCTTTCTGAGCCATCTCTTTTTCTTTCATTTCCCTCTCTTGGGTTAATTCAAACCTCCTAAGCTCATCAGCTCGTTTGGTCATTTCGCGCTGTTCCATTCTTTCCAGACGCGATAAGTATTCATCATATTTGGTATCTGCAAAACTTTGTAGTTCCGCCCCTGATTTTCCATAACTTTTTCCAATCTCAATGAATTCCTGTAGTGTAGACATGATAATAGGTTTCTGAGTACTTCAATAGTCTAAAATATTTACCAGGACTATAGAACTCAGTATAATATGTACATGAATATATTAATCAATAACGAACAAGTTCCAAGAACATGTGACAAAGACAGTGAAAACAATCAAATGAGTTACAATGAAATGATTTTTCCAGTTATACGACAACACTTTACACTTATAAAGTAAATAAAGGAGACTTATACTCAGTAATCAGTAAAAGAAAGAAAAGAATTTACATCACAATAATATGACAAGACAAGTCGTCTTAAACGAACGTATAGACAAAGAAGTTTTAGATCACACACGACAACAATTGTCAACAGTACTGAAAGTAGGTTACGTAAATAAAGAGGACGTAATTCAATTGACGAGACTGCTAAGTACACAAAATATGGTTATATTGCTAACTGAAGAAACATTTATATCCTGACTCCAAAGAAAAAATATAATCAGTCAGATCCTCAGTCAGCTAATATAAGCATGCAAATCTAATAGAAGTTAACATTCACTGAAGCTTTCCTGGGAAAATTCCAGTCAATATTAAACACGACGAATATACGAATATACGAATAAACAAGAATGGGGGAACACAGATAATAGTAAAAAAGTAAGTAAAGTAATGATGAACTGTAGACCAAAGCTAATGCAAGGACAATACGACAATGTTCAAGCGCCCAAGCACAATCAAGAACTTATCTGTTTAGCTGTCCCTCTGAGAAATACATGAGTGCATGTAATTCTAATCCAAGTTCCGAACCGTGTCTTCAACAGCTGTAGTCCATTGATGGTAGACCTTGACCTTCGCAGTAGGGAAACCGTTTGAAAGTCTTGCTTCGGTCTTCGAACGTAATTTCTTCAATCGATCTGCGTCGCAGCCTCAGATGAATTTGATGAAGAGATACATTCTCCACTGGTTCAGGTTCTCGAGTGGAAGATTACCGTTCTATCTGCGTGAATCAGTCTCTTGTGGTGGAAGAATTCGGATTATCTCAGGCAAAGTCGTCTGCTAACGTTGACGGCTTCAATGTAGTTACGTCACTTTCTGTCCTGCGCATTTCAGTTGCCAGTTAGGCTTGAATGAATGATTTTGCCTTCAAAACGTTCATCATCAGTTTGACTTTCACCGATACTTTAAGGGGGGAATCCAGTATTCACGAAATCCAGACACCTTCTGACACCAGTATGTTACGGGCGGCTATCGCGACCCCCAGTATGTTCTGGGTGCTTCGATGACTTCTAGTATTTGAGGATGACCAAGTTATAATATGCGTATTCAGTTATAGAGTCAAAGTCCCTCGGGTTCTTATCACTTTTGTAGGATTCCGTAATACTGTTCGTTGGTATCGATAATGTCTGCTTTAACCCTTGTGATACATTATGTGTTGAACATGTTTCATATTAAATATTCGACCCTTGACTGACCTGTATTAGTCTCTTGTCTTATTGATTATATTGGCAGTGTGAGATGCAGCGTGTTAAGACATTAATCATCACTGGTCATAGTCAGTTGAAGATAAATAGCATTTAACTCAACTCCGAATACGACAGTTGATAAGACCGTGATTTGACGACTCAAAATATTTAATTAGTAATTTCATACCATGAGCAGACACCAACTACATGGGAACAAAAGTCACGTCACATTCATGTACGATCTGTAAGAGTTCTCATTATTTCATAAACACATGTTCATAATCTCTATCTAGAGTTCTGTTTCAAGGTCAGTTCCTTTTAACGGCCAATGTCCTTTGGCATAAATTCAGAGGCTAACTAGACTTACTCCCGTCGCTAGTTTATACAATAGCCTTTTGCACTAGACTTAAATAGCCTGCTAGTTCTGCAATACACTTATTATGCTAGGCTTACGTCTACTGCTAGTCGTCTAATCCATTACACTAGGCTTACGCTTGCCGCTAGCTGTACAATATCCATCTATACTAGTCTTACACTATTGCTAGTAATATAAAGTTCCTTTGGCATACCACGCCAGGCTAATCTGCCATAATTATGCAAACTGCGTTATTCCTAATACGACTTACGTTTGGCTCAAGAAATACACTGTCCAATTGGCTTCCCAGCCACACAATTAATAAGTGGTCGTACCACACAATATAAGTGGCAATGGCCACACTCCTGAAACACACTGCCGTACGGGTCAAAACCCACAAGTCGAATATATAGGGGCTATGCCACACATTTCTAACACTGCCGTTAGGGCCGAAGCCCACACGTCGAATGACCTTACAAAGACATACGCGTCATGCATAGTGATATGCATACTACGTCGTTAATATATATTCAATTGCGATGTTCCATGGTGCAGCAATCCGACTGTGATCAAGACTCAAATGCATGCACACATGCAACAATCATCGACATCGGTCGATGAGATATATCTCTATTCGTTTGAGGTGTTCCATGATACAGCCATTCGGATCGTGCACAAATCCAAATGTCTGTAACCATGAAACAATCCTCAACAATAGGCAGATCGAAATTGTGCCATATTCATCGCCAGTCAACGTATTTGTTTATTATTTCCATGAATTGTGGTAAGCTTGACATATTTGATATCTTTTTGATGAAAATTGAATGTGAATTGATAATTTGTGTCTGTATATATGTGTGTGGTTCAGTAGCAAACATGAGGCAAAGCCTAGATATTGCTCCAACCTGAACAGAACGTGTCGGAGAAAAGTAAAAACTGCATGGAATTGCCAAACAGTACTGTGACACCTATCTTATTGAATAGAAGGAAATAATGCTGGAATTGCAAAGGCGAAGTAACTATTAGGGAGGAGAATACTGGTGTAAATTGTTTCAGATGAAGCTAGCAGTTGGTCTACCGCTCTGACTTCAGTGTTTGTTGTGTGTTGTGCTCAGTGTGGAAATAGATTATAAATTAGTTCTGAAGTAGGAGGTACAACCTTCTTGTTTCAGGGACCGTGGTCCTAAGTTATTGAAGCAGCACCTGGTCTGAGTTTTGCTGAATCCAGAGGCTGACAGCATACTCCTTGGTCCAGATAGCGACCAGTGAGGTGTCTCAAGAACGCAGTGAAGCAATCGAGCAGAGGAGAACTTTTCCTGCCGCCATCACGAAAGATAAGCTTCTGTGGCCAGAGCAGCTCAACATTATGTGCCCCCCTCTAAAATTGACATTATATTAAACACAGAGGGACAATAAATTGTTCAAATGACAGGAACTGTGAACTTTTCCCAATACTATTTCCACGATAATCAAACACTTGAAGTCATGATGACAAACAACAACGTAGCTTGAAAAACAAAACCAGTATTACCTCATAGTACTACTTCACAACTTACACACATATGATAATAATAATAATATATGTCAATACAAAGATTCTAATTATAATTGTGTGCATATAACTTGTAATTACATTTGATTGTGATTCCTGGTTCACTTTGTATTTGAATCAGGATATCTAATATTTGAAGGAATTAATACATATATTTTTAAACTTTAACACTGGACTCATTTAAGATAGCCTTATAGAGTGTTATATGTATGTGAGTGTCACAGTGTTGTAAAGTGTTGTAGAATAAATTAAATTGTTTATCTGTCTGTTGTTGTTGTGACTTACACTTCATCATTTTCATAACCCTAGACATTCAACGTAGTCATCATAATATTCCAGAATAATTCTGACTGAGGTATAAATGTGGTAGCAAGTAAGGTTATCTGTAAAACACTACACCTATTAGATACAGATACCTTCACAGCTGATCTCAGTCAGTACACTAAGTCCCCTATAAATATTTATATCATCCCACTTTACCACACCATGCTGTGACAATCTTCATTCTCTTTTGTGCTCCTCGTATAGCATAGGATACTATGGCAGCGGTGGTTCTTGAAGCAATTTGTTTTACGTGATGAAGTTACCATCCTCATTCACGACCTCGTATTAGTCACTTCAACGACATGTCTGAATGTGCAGTGGTTTTATTATGTCTTTGTCTCTTCAAAGACCCGCGGGAACTTTACGACATGCTCTTTAGATTATTGCTAACAACGTATTTGTAACAAGACATGTGATATACACAAAAGAAATGGAATCCAGTGGAATCTGCCTAAACAGCTTGAAAATCTTGATTTTGCTGATGACTTGGCTCTTCTGTCCCATAACCATAACCAGATGCAAGAGAAAATGAAAATTCTCGATGAGAGTTCACAACAAGTGGGCCTGAAAATACACAGGGAAAAGACAAAGATTATGAGAATAAATGCAAGAAATGATAACAATGTTGAACTTGACGAAACACCACTAAAAAATGAAAGAACGTATACATATCTTGGCAGTAATATAGACAAACTGCCATCACTGGTATCAATACCTGGCCTTCCAGGTTGGGGGTTTTAGCATAGGGCTGATACCCCTGTCTAAGTAAAAAAAAAAAAAAAAAGTTCCGGAAACGACAACAAATGAACAAACTTTGCTCCGCGACGGACATCCGGAGTCTGAGGCTCGTATGAGTATCAGTGGTGGAAGCCGAAAGGAAGCCACTGACACAAAAATAGACGCCCTGACCGCAAAACGTGAAACAAGAATAGGATTTTGGAATGTCAGGACAATGAACGAGACGGGTAAACTAAAACAGGTCACAGCAGAAATGAGAAAAACGAAAGACAGGCCGGCCGAAAACAGTAAATTAATATTAGACAAACATAAAGGTATGTTTTCAGGCACTCGTAAGAAATAAAGAAGTAGAACACTTAGACAACAGAAAAACAACAGACGTGAGTGGCTTACCCAGGGTTCGAACCCCGTACCTTCCGTACGACAACACCGCCTAGCTATACAAGCGAATCACACTAACCTCACGGCCAGCTAGGCATCCCCAAAAAAGGATGCTTTACTGACCGGTCATCAGTGCGAAACACAAGACAACACCGGAAGTTTACAATGGGCACCTCAGTCTATTAATGACGCAATCACTTCTGTTGTTCCTCTATTCTGCAGTATATGTCAGTCCAAACAAGACAAAGACCTTGATACTGTGTCCAGTAAATGATAGAAGACTTAAGGACAGTAGTAAAGAACAGAGGGTAGGTTTCTGGTATTGTATAAACATTAATAACACATAAGGAAGGGAAACCCGAGGCCTGTAAACAGTAAATTAATATTAGACAAACATAAAGGTATGTTTTCAGGCACTCGTAAGAAATAAAGAAGTAGAACACTTAGACAACAGAAAAACAACAGACGTCAGTGGCTTACCCAGGGTTCGAACCCCGTACCTTCCGTACGACAACACCGCCTAGCTATACAAGCAAAACACACTAACCTCACGGCCAGCTGAGGCAGGGTTCGAACCCCCCAAAAAAAGGATGCTTTACTGACCGGTCATCAGTGCGAAACACAAGACAACACCGGAAGTTTACAATGGGCACCTCAGTCTATTAATGACGCAATCACTTCTGTTGTTCCTCTATTCTGCAGTATATGTCAGTCCAAACATATGCTATACTCTGGTTCATTCTTTGCATGTCAGCCTCCACAGTCCTCCGCCAAGTTGTTTTCGGCCGAACATAAAGGTATGTTTTCAGGCATATGGGGATGCCTAGCTGGCCGTGAGGTTAGTGTGATTCGCTTGTATAGCTAGGCGGTGTTGTCGTACGGAAGGTACGGGGTTCGAACCCTGGGTAAGCCACTGACGTCTGTTGTTTTTCTGTTGTCTAAGTGTTCTACTTCTTTATTTCTTACGAGTGCCTGAAAACATACCTTTATGTTTGTCTAATATTAATTTACTGTTTACAGGTCTCGGGTTTCCCTTCCTTATGTGTTATTAATGTTTATACAATACCAGAAACCTACCCTCTGTTCTTTACTACTGTCCTTAAGTCTTCTATCATTTATTGGACACAGTATCAAGGTCTTTGTCTTGTTTGGACTGACATATACTGCAGAATAGAGGAACAACAGAAGTGATTGCGTCATTAATAGACTGCGGTGCCCATTGTAAACTTCCGGTGTTGTCTTGTGTTTCGCACTGATGACCGGTCAGTAAAGCATCCTTTTTTGGGGATGCCTAGCTGGCCGTGAGGTTAGTGTGATTCGCTTGTATAGCTAGGCGGTGTTGTCGTACGGAAGGTACGGGGTTCGAACCCTGGGTAAGCCACTCACGTCTGTTGTTTTTCTGTTGTCTAAGTGTTCTACTTCTTTATTTCTTACGAGTGCCTGAAAACATACCTTTATGTTTGTCTAATATTAATTTACTGTTTACAGGCCTCGGGTTTCCCTTCCTTATGTGTTATTAATGTTTATACAATACCAGAAACCTACCCTCTGTTCTTTACTACTGTCCTTAAGTCTTCTATCATTTACTGGACACAGTATCAAGGTCTTTGTCTTGTTTGGACTGACATATACTGCAGAATAGAGGAACAACAGAAGTGATTGCGTCATTAATAGACTGAGGTGCCCATTGTAAACTTCCGGTGTTGTCTTGTGTTTCGCACTGATGACCGGTCAGTAAAGCATCCTTTTTTGGGGATGCCTAGCTGGCCGTGAGGTTAGTGTGATTCGCTTGTATAGCTAGGCGGTGTTGTCGTACGGAAGGTACGGGGTTCGAACCCTGGGTAAGCCACTCACGTCTGTTGTTTTTCTGTTGTCTAAGTGTTCTACTTCTTTATTTCTTACGAGTGCCTGAAAACATACCTTTATGTTCGGCCGAAAACAACATGGCGGAGGACTGTGGAGGCTGACATGCAAAGAATGAACCAGAGTTGGGGCACTGTACGAAGGATGGCCACCGACCGAGCAAAGTGGAATGAATTTGTTGCTGCTGTACAAGACGCTACCAGGCGCAATGGCAACTGACTGCTTTGACGGTCGGCGGCTAAAGATATAAGAAGAAGAAGAATATAGACAAAGTTGGAGGGACAGACAATGATATCAAAATAAGAATACAAAAAGGAAAAGGAGCTTTCATTGCATTGGGAAATATATGTAGGTCAAGAGAAATCGGATCCAACAAGAAAATAAGAATCTTAAACTCAAATGTCAAGTCAGTCCTATTGTATGGCTCTGAGACATGGAGAACAACAAACACAACAACTAAAAAGCTACAGACTTTTATAAACGGGTGCTTGCGTAGAATAGAAGGACTGAAATGGTATGACAAAATCTCAAATGTGGAATTGATGACAAGAACCAGACAAGTGCCAGTGAAACAAGAGTTGAGAAGAAGACGTTGGCGATGGATAGGACACACATTGAGGAAACCTGCTGATAGCATTACAAGGCAGTCCTTGTTCTGGAATCTACAAGGAAAGAGAGGCAGAAGTAGACCAAAAAAACACATGGAGAAGAGAGCTGGATACAGAGGTGAAAATGGTGAGGAAAACATGGAAAGGGCTTTAGTCGATGGCACAAGATAGGAAGACTTGGCTTATGTTTGTTTAAGGCCTATGCTCCTCGGGGAGCTAAAGGGTATTGATTGATGTTATTATACAGGGTAATTGTAAAGTTACTTGTTATTAGTAATTTTTTAGTTCTTCATGTTATCCAATTACTTTATATGAAACAAACGTCACAATACAGCGACTTACCTGTTATTTTATGACATAAAATGATGTGTCACATTAACACAACAGCGTAAGAGGAGATCACGTGACATCGTGGCAGGCAATCATTTTTACTCTGTCTTGTAACGTTGAGTTCATTGGTCATTTTAGAATTTTTGTTTTTTTTTGTTTATGGGAATAAAAAATACAACTTATTTGTCAAATTTCAAATGGCAGTTATTACTCTTTGTGTGGACATGCATGTTATGTATGTCTAGTAGGTACAAGTGCTGATAATAACATTTTAAAAAGAAGAAATTGACTTGTCAATCACTTTGTAGAAATAGTAAATCGTATACGTACTGTGATTATTTGATCGACCTTGACATTTTATGGCAGTGGTCAACCTTGGATCCTGGCTCTCAAGTGACATCCTTCTCTTGGTTATTCGGCCTCCGTTTTGAAATGAACCCATTTCGTTTAGGGGGCATCTCTAAAATGGCTATTTCCACAGGGTGTTGTAAGAGCCTGTTTTCTCATAATCGTAGGGAGCATCTCGACTTGCTGCGATCAGCTTCTCTGTCCTCCCAGAATCCTGTATTTATCTATTCGTGTCTCTCTTGCACACATCTGTCAATCTTCATCTGAGGTTCTTTTTTTTAAATTGGGGTTGTGGGGGGGGGGGAGGACACGGCGCAAGCTTGGGTTCAATATTAAGTTTAATCCAGTTGAGAGACATTTAGCACTTTCTTGCAACACATATAGGCTATTTTTTTATTATTATGGCAGTCACATTAATGATTTTTAGTTACCTCCCTTGGAGTGCTAGGCGGGTTACATATACAAACTCGGCAAGTATTGATTCCATACGCATTGGAGAAAAAAAAAGGAAGTTGGGGTGCGGGGCGGGGACAAAAGTCAGTTCCTACATATACAACAAGCACATAAAGACACTGACTTGTAACTAACTTTCTGTATTCGCTACACAACCAGACATTGACATTGGGAACTCTTATCAATGTTCCACTACCATCGCATTGTTATTTTCCTCATACTTAAACGTTAAGATACATTTATGCGTTTTATCTAAGAGACGTAATTTTTATTACAAGGGGGATATATGTACGGAAAAGCTGGTCATAACTTTAAAAAAACTAAATAGTTATTTGATATATATTTGTTTATAACACTTTAGTAACAAACAGGGAAATTATAATACATTTTAAATCCCAAAGAAAATGTTTCTGTTGTTTGTTGCTATTATAGAAATGTGCAGTTATATTTTATGTGGGATAAATAAATGCACTCTAGGCTTCTTACACGTCAGTGAATATGTATAAGACGAGTTTCTCTTAACGATTACCCATTGTTGTTAAAATACATTTCATTTTTGACCGGCACAATGTGCTGCCTAAACTAAAGTCGAGACGATGTAATTGACTAGTTCCCTTGTGAGCCCGAAAATAACCAAAAGTCCCTACCAACCTTTTCCACCAAACATTATAACATGAGGTGATAAGAGGAGCTTTCATTGCATAGTGACTTGAATGGGCATTAAAATATATCGAGTCCACCTCATATATAATAGTCTCTCAACCCACACATTTAGTCTCATTGTATGGCTCTGAAACATAGAAAACAACGAAGACGTTATAATCATCAGTGGTTGAATCACACATAACCATGCGTTTCCATTGATAAGTCGTCTTTAGTGTGTCGATAGACTAACCATAAATCCTAACGCCTTGTCCCTACACGTTATCATGTTCAAGTTTTGTGTAAAGTTGTTCAAATAATATCAGTTCTATCAATTATCTACAGCTTTAAAAGGAGAGTTGGTGACTAGAGTCCACATATCCTGGAAGCGATTTAACAGCGTTGTTAGGCTATCGTTTCATTTTTTAAAACTAAAATTTGGCGAAGCGTGTACCGTTCAACCTAGTCAGTAATATTAGGGCGCATGTCCAAGTATAAAAGACCGTTAAGTCTGATGACGTTATACAGTAAAACAGAACCAGACCCAAACAATAGAGGTAGACAAAAAAAACAGAGGCAGACACTAAAATAGAGGCAGATATAAAGAAACAGGCAGATATGAAGAAACAGATGCAAATATAAAGAAACAGAGGCAGATATAAAAAAGAGGCATACACAAAATTAGAGGCAGATATAAAGAAACAGAAGCAGATATAAAGAATTAGAGGCATATACAAAAACTAGAGTCAGATATAAAGAAATAGAGACAGACACAAAAATAAAGGCAACTCCTAAAAAAAACTGGTAGATCCAAAAAATAGATGCAAGCAAAAAATAATAGAGGCAGACATAAAAATAGAGGCAGATATAAAAAAAATAGAGGCAGATCTACAGAAACAGAGGCAGACACACACAAATAGAGAAAGGAGCAAAAAAACATTTGGAAGGAGCAAACTCTAAATATTGACTCGTACGTCTAAGGTGAGAACACTATAAATGGTACGTGCTTCATCTTTGGACACCTTAAAGTAATAACAAACTCGAGTAATATTCCAATCTTTGTCTAATGTATTCAGAAAACTATGAACACGAAGTTACAATAATATACAGTCAGTGAAGGGCATACTTGAAATATATAAACAAAAAGGTGAAGAAAACGTGATACGCGTTGTAACAGCTGGGACATAAGGCTGTAAGGCAGAGAAGAAGATAAATGAATGTGGAATTCTAAACTTCATGGTTTATATTTTTGATGAGGTCATTATTCAAATACCGTCTCTCACATGATATATCTCAAGTGTTTTATGATCTCCAGCCTTTTCCTTCTGTGATCAATCAGCTCCGGTGATCTGAAAACTGTTACACGTTCAGGCGCCTGATACAGGGTGTCCCCATCCCACAAATCTTCTCCTATTCATCAAATACTACAGACCACAACTACAAATAAATGTAAATTAAATGTAGAATAAACGTAGAAGTAGAGCAGAAAATGAAAATATTAAAATTCATGTACAATGTCAGTTTATCCTTGAATTAAAAAGGAAATCAGTCTTGTTTATCAACAAAATAATCAACGGTTATTGTCAAACTCGCCACATTTAGCAACATATGTAAATAACGTTTGAGCTTTGTCAATTTTTTGTTTTATTATAATAATATAATGAAAATAATAGCCCCTTCAGCCATAACTGACCATGGGAATGCGCCCCTTAGGTGACATCCCTCGATGCTTTTTGCCCTCGTGTCACGAAATTGGACCGTTCAATTTTTCTTCCATTTTTCTCCCCCTTCTATTATTACTCATTATCGTTGCACAGAACTCCGTACTAGAGTCTTTGTTTCCATTTGTCACACTTCACTTCCTATGTCCAGGCAAGGGTATCGCCTTTCCCTGAGAGATTAATTGAATCACTAAACGTGTTAATACTACATTGGCTCCACGGAGATGATAGCATGAAGTGTTTGCTTAAGATTGCATAATCACTTCCGATTCGACTGTTTGGGACAGGTGATTATAGATAAACGCCATCTTGGAAGACATTTGGAAGAGTGAGCAGGAAGTGTGATATAAGTCAACGTTGACAACATGTTACGGATATGCAGGCCGCCCTCCTCCTTTTTCAGCCGGGATCGGGATCGGCCTAAGTGGAGTTCGTCCTCGAGACATGAAGTATAAAAACACACCATAGCTCGTTCTGATTTCTTTGATGGGTTACTTTCTAGTATTATTATAACATACATGAAACTTTTGGATAGTGACTGTGTTAATGACATCATCTCTTACATAAATAAATAAAGCTGAAGGCCAGAGCGAAGCAAATAAAACATAAATCCGACAAGAACAATGGCAGATTTAGTATGATCCCTAGTTTTAAAAAAGACGCCATAATTATAAGATGGCCAGGACTTGTGATTATGTTTAGAGACGACTTGTGATTATGTTTAGAGACGACTTGTGATTATGTTTAGAGACGATCCAGAGCAAAAGGAAAAGGGACAAGCGGCGAAAAGTCTTAAAATCAAAACGTGCAAACTGAAGGAGATGAAGAGAAATTGACAAAAGTAAAAAACATGAATTAGCAAAACAAGAAAGGTGAAAGCAACAAGAAAGATTACGAGAAATACGAGATTTAAGAAAACGATAAGAGGACAGCAGTACCAAGACAGTCAACATAAATACGAATAATAACAAGCAGGATAATGCGGCCATCGAGATAAGCAACATACAATAGTGTAGCGAAATCTGTAAAACAATCGCTAAATTCAGTAAGATGTTACTCCTATGATAATAAATAAACCCGCTGTTAGTTGGTTTTTTATGCGTGATGCAAATGTTGATGTGTAGTTGGCCAGGTATGCGTGTTGATGTCACCTTAACAGTGTAATGGTGCGGTGAAGATCTGGTCACTCACGCTGACAGCATACATGGTCCTTGTACGATGATGATGATGATGATGTGAGACATGGATGTGTGCAGACGCGAATGCGTTTAGGATCATATACGGTATACAATGCACCCAGTCACACTCGTACAGAAGCCAATGATGGTTGCAACTACTGGTAACAGTTCATACATTTATTCACAGGACTAACAGTAGTATCACACAAGAAACAGTCAATGTAAACAGGATCATGTACATCATGTTAATTGAAATCGCTTGGTACATATCAGGCATTCTAAGGCTGGTAAACATTCAAATATGTGGGCATGGTCAATAGTGGTATGTCCTTTAACGTACAGTTCATATGGCCGCTTTGGTATCCCTGACTGAACGCGTCAGATACTTTAATAACTCCGTAATACAAAAGACGAGCCCTTCACTCATGTAATCCTATTACCAGGGCCGTCGTTCAACTTGGCATAACACGCCAGTTACATCTTTTCATGCGGTAGAATAGTGGCCATTACACAGGGCCTCGATATGACGTCAGCTGTGTATTCTTCATAAGCAGGTTACATAAACCCTGCTATAATGTTTGTATAAATATACCGCCAACCTGCGGTTTCCACCATATATAACTTCGTCACTGGACTTCTGATCATATGAAGACGAATAGTCTTAAATAGCTACCTCGAGCACAAAATATAGGTTCTGCATTACAGGAACTGTGAACTGTTCTCACAGCTAGGTAATCCTTTAACAAGTTCTGCAACCGAATGCTTAATAATGATAAAGTCGGTGTTACCTTGAACAGAATACTCAGAACACAAGAAACAACACTCTCGTCATTCCTGACGTACAGTAAATCACTGGGGAAAACTGACAACGCAGTCACTTCGAAGATTTTCCTTCCCCAAAATAAAACGGACATTCACGTCCCACAGAAGCCAGTTCGCATCTCTACCTCATGGAAGTCTAAATTAGTGCTTAACAACTGCGCATGGCACATAGCCCAGAACTGTTTACCTTTGACCCTATCTCAAAAACAAAGGTCAAACCCAATGAATGAACCAAAAAGGGAGATAACCCCTAATCAACCTGACACAGCAAAGTTAAGACATAGTTCCCCAACTTTGACCAGGGTGAAAAACATACAACCAACAAATTGACGTTTGAAACTCCGTCAAAGAATGACCGCAACATATTACTGCACCCCCCCCCCCCCGTAAAAAATGACACATTTAAAAAATATATATATCCATGAGCAAGATAGCACAAGCATCAATTATGCGCCCATGAAAGAATGAACCTAATATCAGGTAAAATAGACGCATAAATAAAGCGTCTGGAGAGAGTAAAAATCATCTCCCCATCATAAGAGAAAATATGTCCTCTAAGCTAAACAAACTAGGGAGGTACCATTAAAGAAATCTAAGTTGCTGGCAATACCAATCATAGATATCAAAAATTGTCAAATACTATAATCATAGCAATATACAAATATCATGAACTACAATGCTATACCATCAACATATCTAATGGATATATATCATGGATGAACATAACCAAATTTGTTAAAGTCATATACATCATCCAAATAGTGAAACAATTGTGTTAATATAAATTATGATATTAAGAACAGACATAAGTCTGAAAGTGTATCAGGAAATCTAGGACATAAGATTTAAATGGAATCATGTGGAGATCTACCGTCATAACGAGATCTATCAAAATTATTATCTCTGTTGAGACCAGTGCTCTTATTTGAACTCCAGTTACCATAATTGTGATTATTATTTCCCTTATAATCAAAATTCCTATTACTTGGATTTTGTTGTTTCCAAGAAAAACTATCACAAGGTTGGTAACTTTTATCAAAGTTCCTATAGTTACTAGACCCAAAATGTTGAGGACAATTAAATTGCCTCCAGTTCTTTGAGGAAGAACCGTTACGTGATGGACGCGTTTGGTACTGTCCACAATCACGGTTATTTCTCTTAGTAAAGTTGCTTTTATTTTGCCCTGTAGCAATATGCTTAATAGGTACATCGTACTGACTGAGCTGAGTACGTTGGGCACTAATAGTCTTGTTCTCTTTTATCAATTTATTGGAAGTTTGAAAATTCGATGCACGGTTTCCTTGAAGAATCTTATCATGACACTTATCAAAGTCCTCACCGTGATCCAAACTTGATTTACCTTTGTTGGCCTGACGCCAACTCCCATTAGAGGCAGTATCGTTATTCCGTGGGAAACCATATTTGACACGAAAAGATTTGTTCACATATTGCCTATTGTAATTATCATTCCGGTTTGAATCCCGGTTTCCATAACCACCATCGTCATAGTCTTGACGTCGAGAATGATTTTCTCGAGAAGAAAAGCTCGGGTAGTTTTTATTGTGATAACCTTTGCGACAGTGTCTAAAATTATTACCACCAAAATTACGAAAACTACCATCTCGTCTCCAGTTCTTAGAAGAAGAGCCTTCAAATGTTGGATTACTCTGCTTATGAGTGTAATTCTGATTACTTTTCGTATTCCAGTTTTGTTGAGCACCCTGAAATTTCTTATTGAAAATAGGGCCATATGGTGCTGCCGAAGCAACTGGCAACCCTTCTTTCACTTTAGAAATGCTAACTGTAGCATGGGGTTGCGCGGTGGCATACTGGCAACAGTATTCCTCCATGTCTTTTAAGTTTTTGGGCTTACGCTCATGAAGAAATGCAAGGAAAGAATCATTAACAGATGACAAAACTTTGTCTCGCAGTAATAAGTCCATTAGGCCTTCATATGTTTTCTCAGTTTGAGACAACTCAATCCATCGTGTAAATGTACGACGTATCTTTGTAATAAAATCAGAGAAATCTACCCCATTTTCTGGCAACATTGCCCTAAAACGAAGACGATAATATTCTTCTTTTAGTTGATATTTGTTTTAGTAATGCTGCTCTGACAACATCATAATTAGTTCTGTTATGTTCCTCTATTGTCAAAAGAGTAGTCACTGTTTCACCTGTAAAAAATTCCATCAGTTGTTCGACATATTTTTCCTTTTTTATCTAATGCGTATCGCATAAAAATTGGAATATATCCAGATAATCCGCTATGTCGTCCTTTAAAGGATTGAAATGATGTAATTAGATCTTACTAGCAAACTCCTTTGTCGTACCCGAAGTTGCTTGATGAGCACCCATATTTGTCACTTTTAATTTCTCTAATTCCAAAGTTGCGAGTCTTTCCTCATGTTTCATTTTCTGTTTCTCTTTCCTTTCCTCGGCTTCCCTATCAAATCTTCTATTTTTCGCCTCTGCCTGAAGTTTTCTTTCCTCTGCAGCAGCTTGAAGTTTTCTTTCCTCTGCTTGAAGTTTTCTTTCCTCTGCAGCAGCTTGAAGTTTTCTTTCCTCTGCAGCAGCTTGAAATTTTCTCTCCTCTGCATCATTTGTTTGTTTTTCCATTTCCATCTGGAATTTTCTTTCATCAGCTTGCATTTGCAACCTTAAATTCTCAGCATCTATCTTCTTTTGTTCAGCTTGCATCTGCAATCTTAAATTCTCAGCATCTATCTTCCTTTGCTCAGCTTCTGCTTTCTTTTGTTCAGTTTCTGCTTTCAATTTATTTTCCTCTTTTTGTCTCTTTTCTTCTGACTTCAATGCTATGACGAATTGAGCAGTCGCGAATTCTTCTAATTCTTTACCAGACTTGCCAAGGGATTTCCCTTGTCCAATGAAGTATTCCAGTGTAGACATTCTGTCTAATAAGATCAGTAACCTGAAAAATTAAATAAATTACCTTATCCCACTTCAATGGGAGACAAGTCTTTAATATTAGACTTGTATACTCACTTCAGTTTATTTCACTCTCTTTGAGAGACAAGTCTTAGTCAAAGACCTTGTATGGTTACCTTGTTTCTTTATAATAATATTCTATCAATAATCTCTATCTGAAGAGTGTATCATATTAATAATAATAATACATGACCAAGTATATGTATGTAGACTGTGTATGACAATAATAAATACAAGGACAAAGATACAGAAGAACAATCAAAAACGTTCGCAGAAGTCAAATAAACAATACAGCGAAACTAAGGAATATGTTACAAAAATGTGTAATGATGACTGCGAAAAGTAAACAAGACAAATGGCAACACTGTTATAAACAAAAAAGGTGTAAAGAAATAAACGAAAGGAAGGAGAGGCAGACAAATACAAACGAATCAAATCAAAATTAAAGAACAGAAAAAATATTACAACAACAACGAAAAGGTACACTACGTCACAACTAAACGTAAGTAGCAACAATTGTCGCTAGCAAATCCCAATTAAGGAAATTTGCAGTCACTACAGAAAACGCTCTCAATAGACAACCTCTGTTACGTGTTATTATCTAAAGGAGTCATCTTTCCCTACCATCCCGCTGAAAACACCAGAAAAATACACAACAATATTACAAGTTACATAAATTGCATATAATGGAATGTGTTGCAAACAAAGTTCAGTTACAAATAACAGTATAGTAACTCTCTTGCTCTTTGTCAACACGGGAGTACAATGTCAAGCGCGCAATGATTGTTAGATGCACAATAACATGTAGTGGTCTCCAGGAACATAAAGTCACTATGACCTTCTTGACAAATAGTTGAGACTTTAGGCCCAATGTTGAAAAAGTTCGTAGACGGTACTGTTTACAAAAAACACTTGACCTCGAACTACGTGACTTGAACGCTCAGATGTTGAAGAGTCTGTTGACTGTAACGTGTAAACAACCAGCGGTACTGTTTACAATAAGGAATCGACTTGTGTGCAGCTGTGGTCCAGGTAGCAATATTGCCTAAATGCTAACTCCAGTACTTGTACCAACTGTGGTTCATGTAGCATTATCACATAGATGCTAACACTGTTTATGTGGGTCAACAGTCGATGACCTATTTCTACTGTCCTGTGTAGCCAAAACTTGGAAATGTAGAGTACTACGGATGTGTGTTATTTATTAGCTGTCAACATTGATCATTCCAATCTGTAGCCGAAACCAAAATTGAAGCCGAAAAGCCCACGGAACTGGCCTACCAGAAATGTTAGTTGGTTTTTTTATGCGTGATGCAAATGTTGATGTGTAGTTGGCCAGGTATGCGTGTCAATGTCACCTGAACAGTGTAATGGTGCGGTGAAGATCTGGGTCACTCACGCTGACAGCATACATGGTCCTTGTACGATGATGATGATGATGTGAGACATGGGTGTGTGCAGACGCGAATGCGTTTAGGATCATATATGGTATACAATGCACCCAGTCACACTCGTACAGAAGCCAATGATGGTTGCAACTACTGGTAACAGTTCATACATTTATTCACAGGACTAACAGTAGTATCACACAGGAAACAGTCAATGTAAACAGGATCATGTACATCATGTTAATTGAAATCGCTTGGTACATATCAGGCATTCTAAGGCTGGTAAACATTCAAATATGTGGGCATGGTCAATAGTGGTATGTCCTTTAACGTACAGTTCATATGGCCGTTTTGGTATCCCTGACTGAACGCGTCAGATACCTTAATAACTCCGTCATACAAAAGACGAGCCCTTCACTCATGTAATCCTATTACCAGGGCCGTCGTTCAACTTGGCATAACACGCCAGTTACATCTTTTCATGCAGCAGAATAGTGGCCATTACACAGGGCCTCGATATGACGTTAGCTGTGTATTCTTCATAAGCAAGTTACATAAACCCTGCTATAATGTTTGTATAAATATACTTTGATGCGATCACCCTTTTTTTTTTTTTGAACCATTTTTTTAATTTAATATTTTTATTTATTTACTTATTATTATTATTATAATTTTTTTTCTAATTTGTTTATTTTATTTTATTTAAATAAAAAATTATTTTTTTTTAAATTATTTTTTTCCTTTATTATTTTTTATATTATTTATTTATATATTTATTATTTATTTATTTATTTGTTTTAAATTTATTTATTATTATTATTTATTTATTTATATTTTATTTTTTTTTTATTTTATTTATTATTTATTGATTACTTTTTTCTCACTCTTTTCCAGTCCCTGTTTTCATTATTTCTTATTTTTAATATACTATCAACTTCCTCTTTCCGGTTTAGTGGCAGCCATCTTGCTTCCCATGTGACTGGACTTAATATTAAGGGAGTTTTTTTCTCTTATTTTTATAGTTTCATGTTCTCTACTTAATTCTCATTTTCTTTCCCTTCTGTCTCTTGTTTGTCTGTCCGTGACGAGGGCCTTGTGGCCGCAACGTAGGTTTTTCTTGTCCTTCTCCTTGTAAGACGTATTACTATTTGTGTGGGTGTGTGTGTTTTTTTTTTTTCAACTGTATAAATATACCGCCAACCTGCGGTTTCCACCATATATAACTTCGTCACTGGACTTCTGATCATATGAAGACGAATAGTCTTAAATAGCTACCTCGAGCACAAAATATAGGTTCTGCATTACAGGAACTGTGAACTGTTCTCACAGCTAGGTAATCCTTTAACAAGTTCTGCAACCGAATGCTTAATAATGATAAAGTCGGTGTTACCTTGAACAGAATACTCAGAACACAAGGAACAACACTCTCGTCATTCCTGACGTACAGTAAATCACTGGGGAAAACTGACAACGCAGTCACTTCGAAGATTTTCCTTCCCCAAAATAAAACGGACATTCACGTCCCACAGAAGCCAGTTCGCATCTCTACCTCATGGAAGTCTAAATTAGTGCTTAACAACTGCGCATGGCACATAGCCCAGAACTGTTTACCTTTGACCCTATCTCAAAAACAAAGGTCAAACCCAATGAATGAACCTAAAAGGGAGATAACCCCTAATCAACCTGACACAGCAAAGTTAAGACATAGTTCCCCAACTTTGACCAGGGTGAAAAACATACAACCAATAAAACGACGTTTGAAACTCCGTCAAAGAATGACCGCAACACCCGCCCTTGTGTGTTTGCTTATCGTCGTCCTCAACGCCAGTAGAGCGCTGAATTGTATGAAGTAGCAATGCTTAGACAATGATCCCGCCGTCTAATATTATACGCTTTCCTAGTTTTGTCCTTGAGACTAACAATTAACTTGTGCCAGAACTGCGATACCAAACTGCCGTTCTGAATTAACGTACGATTTTAACTTTAACGCCACCAATAGTAGCGATTCGGACATTCTCCAGACTTGTAGAACGAAACTGCAGTAAGAATTAACGCAAATATTACCAACGCCTTGCAAAACCTTTCTTCGCTCGACACGCCGTTCTATGTATATAACCACGCTGTTGGACGCGACACAGCCCAAAACACACACACAGTCGTATTCGGGCTAAAAAGTAACTATAAGGTAGCATGCGGCAAACGCGTTGTCGAATTTATGCGACGTACTACAAAAGCGCTGTTTCGTTCTGAATGAGAACGACAGTTAAGAAAAAAAGAAAAAAAATTACGATTTAACGTGGAGATTTTTTAAAATACAGTACGGACATGGGGCAGAAAAGGAGTATAGGACTAGTGTCACGAGTTCGTGTTTACAGATTTGAATTGGCAAAATAGAAAAATATGTTATTTGAGGAAATGAAGAATAAAAACGATACTAGTGAATATAATAAATAAAAGAATAAAAAATAGAACCACTGTGTGACAGACAGCAACATGATCACTAATTACTTGTCAGAATTATAAACGTGTACGATATAACTGAGATATTAACAAAGACAGATGGACGAACAGACTTGAATCTTTCTCAGTTTGCCCTGTAGTGGGGATAGAGGGGAAGTTAGTCAAATATTTGAAAATTGAGTTAAGTTTTGAATAAAACGACGCTAGAAGCCAAACAGTCCCTGATTGGCTAAAGTCTAATATACTAACGGAGGGATAAAACTAATTTGTAGTTAGTGTTCGGGGCCACTTGTAAAAGATATTTTCTACACTAAAGTTATTCTGCAAGCAAGATAATAGTACTATCTTGACTTTGCTGATCTGCACCAGCAAGCGATCTGGATTTGACCATATTTATCGCAAATCTAACTTACTAGTGTTAATATTTCTCTGATACGGTAAGAAAGAAAACATTTATATCACCATTACATTATTATTATTTATGTATTATTGAATATGTATGAAAATTATGTGGACAGAAGTTTATCTAGAGGGAAGTCAACATCAAACTTTGTGTTGTTTCACAGAGTTGTTAGGAAATATATTAACATGTTGTAGAAGAGCCAGACAGGCTTTCTGACATTTTGGGAGAAAGAAAATTTAAATATTAATGGGGAAATTGTTGTACAGTATTATGACATAAGACCATGCAAACCACTGGCCGTCTTCTTCAGCAAGTAACCGTGATTGTACATGACTTGATATTATTAACTTAAAATGTTTCCTTTGTCAAGGAAAGTTTCAAACTATAGTTTGAAGTTTATTTGACCATGAATGGGGTAACAAACCAATTAAGAACGTTAACTAATTGTTTAGTTACCATGCTGAGTCTGAATATGATTAAAAATGTTTAGTAGTTAGGGAAAGAGAGAGTTATATGAGAGGTTGAGTAGGACGCATTCATATCGTTCTAGGGTTTCATCTATCACTCAAAGTGAGCACAGGTCAACCTATACCTGTCTATATTTCTGCATCTAAGAATTGAGGCAGTATCGACTGTGTGCCTCCGTGTTATATTGCAAGAGCAGGATCGTTACTTGGCAGTGGAGGCTGGTGATCTAACCAAAATTCGTCCTACATACCAGGCACCACTCAGTTAAGAAATTGTCTCCGGGCACTTGATATATCAAACTAAACTACTCTCAGTTCCCGAAATGTGTATTAGATCATTCAGATTGTGATGATGACAAACGTTCTTGTAATCAATATCCATTCATAGGAGCAAGAATAAATTGACACTGTTCCAGATTGACACATTTAATTACAGTTATGAATAAGAATATACTCAGTTATAAATTGGATTAATTTTATGTAAATACTTTGAATTATTATTTTGAGTTCAATATTCCGGTATACACAAAATTGTGATACTGGAACAAATAAATTGTAAAAAAGATTTCACATTTTAAACTTAACTCTGGGTGTTGTTAATTACTTTTCATAGAGTTCTTAAGTGTATTTGTTGTCATTTTATTATACCACAATTTCATTACCCTAGACATTAGACGTAGCCGTCAGACATACTAGTCAAAAATAAGTCTGAGTGAGATCTTAGGGTGGTAGCAGAAAGGTACTCTGAGAACACACCCTTATTATCTATTAGATCAGAGGCCTTCACAGCTTGACCTCACTCAGTTACACTATAACAATAACACCAACATTCATAACATCTAAAAAACGCAAGAATAAAGGTGAGTCTAGCAGCAAAAACGGGAAGAAAAAGGGGATTCACGACAACCAATAGGTTATCTTTCGTTTCTTCTGCGCTTGACATTTTTGGAAAGTCGCTGTGATCGTGTCCGTAAATTGTTTCATTGTTTTTTATGCCCTGTCTACGTATATCATTTCCTCACTTCTTGTTTCAATGATATGTCCTGTTCACTTCTATCATTTCTTCACCACTTGTTTCACAGGTATGTCTTTGTCACGGGATTGACTACCCTGGCTTTGCAGTAGTGGTCCACTAATGGTCACAACGCAAGCGTATCTAAAAGTAGGTCGTCCAAGTATATACTCGTATCTTCGTGCAAGATTACTCTCGGCAAAGATGTAGATAGAAGATGAATGGCGCTTCTCCCGTAGGTGAGCGTTCACAAGATATTCCCAAAAGTCAAGAACAAACGCTGCTTAAGGGCTGAACGAACGAACGAACGAACTTTATTTTGCTGAGCTAATTTGTTAACGTTTTATCTGTTCGATCGCCTTTTGAGAAGGGGTTATGCAATGATTTTGGCCCGTCAAGCCCCCAGTTGGAGTAATCTAACGAAAGCCCTCCTTTAAGTAATGGCTCTATATTTATATATATGTATTTATCAAGAAAAACTGGCTCATACGTTTGCTTTCGTACATATAAACTGAATCAACTATTATTGTGTTGTTTAAAATAAAATACAACAAATTTAATAGTTAATTAGTCTGTAACATGGGAAAATAAATATGGAAAATTGGGTGAAAATTGAAATTAAAGTTCCACACTGAGGTTTAGAATGAGCTTTAGAATGTCTTTGATTGTTGCTGTAGCCTGTTACACAAAACTTGGCTCCAGATGAGTCCTGCAGCTGTGGTTTCCGTCACTTCTTTTTGGTGATGAGTACACTTCTCTACTCAATTTGTCCACTGTAGGCGGTGGATGGTGATACTCTTCTCTCACACTAGTGGCGTAGGAACATCAGTACAGTCATGACAACGTCCGACCGCATATACGTCCGTGGTCACATAAGGTTATAATAGAGTTCAGAAATTCAGAAATCCCGATCGGAGAACAGGACGATGCGGACGTAGCGAAAGCAACAGCTTCCCGCACGCAACACGTGTATCTCATGTCTCTTGTATACTGTACAAAGCGATTGCGATGCCAGGAGTATAATGGTACAGTACATATATAACCTATAATACAGTACATATGTCTTTATAGTCATAATAAACGCCCACGATACTGGCCTATGATTGTACTGTACTGTACTTACTATCGTTATTTTAATGTGAACTTTCGAAAATACATTACCGTGAAGTGCATCATGGCTCTCAAGCGCATCAAAACCAGTTCTAGGGATAGCAGCAGCAAGCGACAAAGGAAAAATATCGATTTCGAGTGAAACAAAAGGTAATAAAAAATCAGGAAGGTGGAAAACCAGTGAATGCTATAGCTCGGGATTTGGGCATGTCGCACTCAACAGTCACGACGATCCTTAAGAACAAAGAAAAAATTATCCAAGCTATTAAAGGATTGGCTCCACTGAAAGCTACAAAGCTTACGAAAATGCGAGAAGGGCCTATATCAGATATGGAAAAATTGCTAATGACCTGGACTGAGGGCCAAACACAGAAGCAAATCCCTCTCAGCACGTTTACGATCACTGCTAAGGCACGAAGCTTGTTCGAAATGCTTAAAGAAAAAGCAGGACCAGACTACAATATCGAGTGTAGTGCTAGTTCTGGGTGGTTCAAGCGCTTCAAACAACTATTTTCGCTGCATAATGTGAAAGTGAGTGGTGAGTCTGTGAGTGCTGATGCTAAGGCAGCAGAAGATTTTGTCGAAACCCAAGATAAACTAATTGTAGAGGGAGGTTATTTGCCGCAGCAAATTTTTAATATGGACGAAACCTCCTTATTCTGGAAACAAATGCCTGAAAGGACCTTCATCCATAAGGAGGCCAAGTCAATGCCAGGTTTTAAGGCTTTTGAAGACAGTACATTAGCTGAAATACAGTACTGTATGTTTACAGTACCTTGACTATTTAGTCAATACAGGTACACTACAGTATCCCATATAACTTTGCTAAGTATAAAGTATGGTGTTCGCATAAAGTCCAAATCGCATAACGTCCTATTTCACAAAACGTATCGTGGACGTTAAACAGCGCATGACTGTACTTATGTCTGATGTCTTGTAACCACGAACTATGACAAATAGAAAGAAACAAATGCCTTATGCTCAGTCCATTTGTTCTCCGCACTCTAAAAGGCCCATTTTCCTGCGCTAAATCCACCAATGTTAACCTCTCAGAAGAGTTAAATTCCCGAGCACACAATGTAACTCAAGAAATATGAAGACAATTCACCAATATCCTTCTGGGTGTCAATTAAGAGATTGCGTCTGGAGTGCATGAATAATGATTTGCCTGAATTACACTTAAAAAGGTACATAATTCTCACAAGATAATATGTTACACTTTAGGCACATGTGATGTAATTATCACTCATTACTCGTCGCTACTCCCGTCGAAGTCTGGGGTCGCTCTGCTGTCGGGTTTCCCGCACGACTAGTCAGAAACAATCACCAGCTCTTGCAGTAGTGGTTCATGCATATACTATTTTCATATGGTGAGGTTGCCAGCCTCAGATATAACCCCATAGCAAGAAACCTGTATAATTTACATTAGTAAATGAATTGTTTACACGTACTCTAAAATTTTTGGAATACACACTTTTCCTGGCACATATTTAGAATGGACAAACAACCCTTTAGCTAGATGCTGTTCGAATCACTTAGGTCTGGAAATATGAGTTAATTCCTCTGACTGCTGTTGTTCTGGAAATTCCTGGCCTGGGAAAACTGTTTGTATAATTCCTCTTATGACTTGGTCTGGGAAATATGAGTTAATTCCTCTGACGGCTAGTGTTCCATGAATCCTGCCTGGGAAAACTCTTCTTAAAATTCCTCTCTTTCTCCTTGTGATAAAATTCCAAAGTTTCCAGTCTTGAATTAAAATTGCGGGTTTACTTGTAAATTCCAAAGTTGCCCAATACTCGATCTGACACTTATAGTTGTGGAATGATAAGTCCTATCCTCTTTCCCCTGGCTTGTTGGTGGTGTTTAGTTGACGCTGCGATGCAGTCTTCTGTTCTGTGTCTGATTTCTGCAGTATATCTTACACTCCTTAGTTTCAAATCCCAGCTGTGTTTCCGCCGAATGTTGCAATCAATTCATTATAGATTCTGGCGAACCAATCAAATCTATCTAGCACTGTTTGGGTGCGGAAGTTTATCATTACTCATCCCACGCGTATTTAAAATATTAATTTTAATATCCAGGCGTGACCTCTTACAACAGTGATGTCAAATCGTTACATAAGACTTCCAGCGCACCTCTGTCTATCACAATACTGTGACCATGTTTTTTTTTTCTGACGTAATGACGTCCTCCCAGATATCTATCCCGACAGATTACTTAATTATCCCCTTTATCTGCGTGCCTCCGCCAGACAGATGTCTGGCAGACCGTGTTGTCTTTTTTCATACATGCTTGTGTCAATACGATCAGCCGCTTTCCAATGGGGTAAAATGTTTAACGGACACGTTTCCACGGGTGCTCCGGCGGATTCAAACAGCTAAGCGGGTGACCGGACTGACGACTTGGTATTGTTATGATAATACCACAGTTCAGCTGGCGGAACAGAAATACGTCTGGGGAGTGGTAAACCAGATAAAGACAGTCCTATAGCAAATACTTCCGTAGCAATTACTGTCAAAGGGGAGTGGCGTGTTAGAGACTTTCCCCATGCTATGTCCAGCATAAAGCAAAATAGTGAAAATGACGAATGAAAAGGCATGATTTATGCCAAATAAAAGCAATGAGTGAGTGTCATAAGAGGTTTTGATGCTAATAAAAGTAAATTCTATCCTGGACAAATAGGTGTATTAGAGGATACCAGGATAGTTCTAGATAAGAGTCTGGTCTTATAAGTAATACCCCCTTCTCGGAAAAGAGCAAGGGTGTATAGACATCAAAGTGGGGTCAAGCTATGTATGTTCTCAGAGAAGATGATGATGATGTACTCTGAGTACCTAACTGCTACCTCTTCTGATCCCAAATTGATTTAGCTGCGAATCTAGGGGAATGTATTTAATATAATTAATGATTATTTTCAAACAGAACTTCAACTTTAATAAAATTATTTAAGCAAGGCTGTATGCAATTTTATGTACAATTTAATTGTTCTGAACCTCAATCTTTTAGGTCAGGAATTCTCAAAATCAAGAAAATGATATTTACACATTAAAATAAATATTTTGGAAAATCTGTTCCATTTTTGTACAGTGGTCACTGGAATAACTACACACACAGTTCCTGTTCCTAATATTGATACTTCTGCTAGTACTACACTGTAAGGTCTCTTGATTACTTTGGAAGGTCTGATACTTTCATCCTACAAAGGTTTGTAATTTTTCTTGGGTGAATGAGTTTGGATGAACTGACATTGCCTTCTTAAAGGACTTAACTTTAGACTGTTGCTGCTACTGTTCTTTCAATAGTAGTCAGGATCACCAACTTTGTGACTCCTGGCTGAGAAGATGGGGTCTGGCTCCAGGTTTATAAGGAGCTCTCAACTCCCACACGCTCTTCCTCTCAATTAAATGCAGCCACGAGGTAAATTTGTGATATAACCTGGAATATAAGGACAACCCATTCGATGTAAAAGTCTGCCTCAATCCATTCACCCCTAAATAATATTAAAACTTACCCTTGTCAGATATTTGTGCTAACAAGTTGCGCAAGACCTTTAATTTCGTTGCCTACAATCAGTTTCATGTAATCATTCTTTCTCTGTTTGGATTCAATGTTAGTGACCCTCGTCCATGCTTGGCTTCCATACAATAATCACGGTAAGTACAATACAGCATGTGACCTATTGATTACTTCATTCTAACCTTTCCTATTTGTTTATCACATGATCTTTGAACAGTGTGTCACTCCAGAAGAAAATACTAAATTAAACCACTACTAACACTTACTGTCGTAAATTTTGTGCCCTATTTGCAAACACTATACACATTTTTTTCATTTCGAACAAGCCTGCAATACTTCATACATTCCTACTTAGGTGAGTGTGACACAACACATCCATCCGGCAGTTTCACTTTCGAATAGCACTCGAACAAATAGTCTTTTACTCACAAGTTAATAATTAATAAAATAAGCAAATAATTATAACTTTCTTACCTTCAGGTAAATATATTCACACACACTCAAGCTGAACTGGCCTTCTAAGTGATCTTAGAACTGCTTACAAAACAGAAGCGAAGACTTGATTTTTTTATCTTTCCAATGCTGTCAGCTCGGTGTAGATTTTCGAATCGAATGGCCCCGATAGTACCACCTTGTTACTATTTATAGAACAACATCCGCCTAATCGGCGGCAAGGTCAAAAAATTTAGTTTGAGACTTGTGATTTATGCGGTTCTGAGCGTGTTTGTATAATCTGACTAATTTTAAATATTTTATATTATAGTTATTAATGGATTTATCAGGCCATAAATCGAGGATTCCTCAGCAAGAAAGAGGTTGGTAAAAAAACGAAGATGGCTGTATACCGCTCCACCTATATCCCAGTCTTGACATATGGATGCGAGTCATGGGCAATGACTACACCCCACAAGAGCCAGATCCAAACCTCAGAAATGAGGTATCTGAGGAAGGTGGTTGAAGTAACAAGAAGAGACATGGTCTGCAACCAGACGATACGTCAAGGCCTAAAATCCCACCAGCTGCAGACCCAAATAGAACAGTCCCAACTAAGAGTAAAAGAGCCAGGGATCCAGAAGTTATTAGTAGAATGGGACCTACACCTCATGGTAAAAGGGGAACGACTAAGTAAGTAAGTTATTAGTGGACCGATTTTAATTATCAAAAGTGATAATTAAACGGCCAATTGATCTATATCGCTCTATGTGGATATTCCTTAGTTAGTTCTTAGCATTTCAATCTAGGTAATTTTTAAGTAATTAAATTTGGCATTACCCTGATGTGAAAATATTACTAAAATAAATTTTTCTACAACAATAAAACTTTATCATGCGTGAATATTTATGCTTATGTGTTAAGCATTATCAGCGCTATAATTTGAGATCTTTCCTTCTGTTTAACTATCTTTAGTTGTTAAGAATAAAATATATTCGTTCGGTCAAAAACACAAAATAGGCGTTGTTACCAAGTTAAAAGGTTTCTTTATCCTTACCTAAAAAAATACGCACTTTCATTGGTTGTTAGATTTGTACTATGCTCTTAGATAAATTTTGGTGGGCTGTAACTTTTGACTTGTTTCCTAGACAAATTCAAATACCCTAGATAAATTTTTGGCGGAAAATTTGACTGGGTGCTTACAATACTATAGTTAATTTAGGTTCAAATATTATAGCTAGTTTTTGAGCTGGGAATTTGAGCGTGGTGTCATACAGATTTTAAAATTTTACGACATATCACCCCAGTTTGAAAAAACGTGAACCACTAGTGCAGCTTTCATGTCTGTATTACACTCACGTTCAAATTATGTCAAATTGACTTTACTCTGCCTTAGTGTTATCCTGGATTCCTGCAGGTGGGTCAAGTCAAGTAGGCACTACTCAAGAAATTTGCCTAAGACCTCTGCAATCCATGTATCTATTGCAGTTTGTGTTAATAAACAGCTGCAGGTGCTACTGCCTGTCACATGCTGATTATCAATCAATATTCACCATTACTCTTTCCTGCGTCTGTCCAATGACATGTCCAGAGGTTGTTGATGTTCCTCAAAGTTGCAATATTTATGAGGAGGAAATCTATAAAATTGGTGATAGCAGAGTTATGAAGGGGATCCAGTAATTTCCTCATCAGCCTGGATAAAATACTCGGTGTATTCTCAATCCAAAAGCAACATATATTAAATGTGCCCCTCCGATGTGATCATAGCCATCAATTGGTCTGAGCTCAGGCTTGAATGGAATCTGGTATAACTCTTTATTAATATTCGCTAATGGCTCTTTCACTTTCCTGCAATTCAGGTAGAGTCCATTTTCACCAGTTGTTTCTCAGCCTAACGTCACTGGTGATATAATATATAATATGGGGAAATTAATTTCCGGCATCCAGAATCAAGTCTCCCGGTAGCATTGCTATATAATATGTGATCTCAATCCAATGTCCGTACAATACTTCCAATGGACGGTGTAGGGCCGGCCAACTACCACTGTCACCGGTGCCCTTATAATGCTAAGTTAATAGCCGTATGTTGAAGTGAGCTCTACATTAGGCCAAGTGGCCAAACGCCCGCTCCCAACTCTTCTAAGGGAATCCTTCAGTTTCGGTTTTAAATTCGGCTGATAACCGATTCTATTTTTAGCCAGTTCCACGAATTCCGGCTGGGGTGTGTCGGGGTGGTCTGGACTGTGTTTTCTCTTCGTACCATACGCAGAGTTGCCATTCTAACTTGTCTATTTGAAGACTGTGTGTGAAAAGGGGATTTCCTATCCACCGGGTCTACCGTATCATATGTATTTTTTTTACGACTAGGTTTGCCACAATGCTCTTCTAGGACCTGATGAGTTTCCCAACGTGTGGGATCTACCTTGCTACACTGGTCACAAGAATGTATATACTGAGCAATGTCCTCAGCTACTTTTGGCCAATAATATCTTACAGATGTCCTCTGACAGGTGGTGCCAATTTTCTGATGTCCACCGTCTGGTACAACATGTGATCTTTCCATAACCTTTTCCCTATATCTCCATGGCAGTACTAACTGTCCATATCCTTTGGGTCCTGCTCCAGCTTTCCTGTAGAGCAGTCCCTCTTTCAAATAAAATTCTCCTTTCTTAGGGGGTTTATGGCTGTTTTGGCAATTTGCCAAAGCAAGGTTTTAAAGTTTTATCTGTGGCCTGAGCCTTTTTCATCTGTTTGGGACGAATATTTAGTGGTGGTTGCTCCTCCTTACTAGGGGTCGACCTGACCTGGAGCATTGCCATGATCACAGGTTTTATAGGGCTCCCTAGAAACACATATCTCTTTCCTAACACCATCGGGTAATTAGGTTCGTCACACACTGCTGCACTAATCACTCCTTCCACATACCTAGTCTTGACATTGATCTTGGCTACGGGAAGTGTCATGGTGGCTGTTCCTTGTAATCCTCTTGTATCTCCACTTTGTCTGTGGTATACTGCTCAGGGTGCACCAGGGTTGTACTCACAACTGAGTCATATTCCAATCCTGAATCGTAAAGGCACTTTACTTTCGTACCATTACATGTCACTTCTTCACAGATGGGGGGATGATGGAGATCTATCTGACTGTCTGTCAGTTTCTTCCTTCCCTTGTCCACTGTTATCATACATGCAGCGTGATATGGAGGAACTTTCCTACCACATTCAATTATGCTGTGGTTCCCATACGACAAATTTTGTACCACTTATCACTTTGTCTGTAGGGTTTCTTTCATTTACCTGAGGGTTTCTGTCTCTAGGATCAAATCTAGGCCTATCATAACTTTGTTTAAATCTATGTGGTTGATCCCTATTATCAAACGTATTCTGGTTTTGTGGGGTTTTATTACTCTCTGCTTGTTTCTTTTTAACTCCAGCTACTTCTGACTGGGCTGCCTGATATCTCTCAGCAACATTGAGAATCTCCCCAAATCTCTCTGCACCTTGTTCCAGGAGAAATTTTCTCAAGTCTTGAGCCATGGACTCTCTTAACTGCTCCATCATGACCATTTCTTTCAGGTCTTGGGTTTTCCCTAGAGCAGTCCATTTCTCCAAGTAGGTTTCTAGTCTTGCCGAGAATTGGTGATATGTTTCTCCAGATAGCAGCTTAGTAGTTCTAAATTTCTTTCTATAAAATTCAGCATTCTTCTTATATCTGATTAACAACGCTTGTTTTAGGAGGTCATAATCTTCTTGAACTTCCCTACTTAATTTGGAGAAAACTTCATACGAAGTTTCCCTCAACCCTTGTGATAATTTTAGGCTCCACTTTTCTTTCTCCAGATTATAGTTAGTAGATAATCTCTCATATCTATTTAGAAATGATTCAATGTCATCTTCTTTCTCTACAAATGGGTCTAAATGGAAATTAATGGCTGAATTTGAGGCACCCTGACTTACACTAGTGTCAGAGGTAGTTGAGCTTCTTCTATTATCTGTAACATGTCCTTGAAGTTCCATTTCTTTAAGGCTTTACTCATGTTCTCTTTGCAAACGTTTTTCCTCTGCCTCCATTTGTAATCTTTTAGCCTCTGTTTCAGCCTCCATCTGCCTAGCCTCCCTATAAGATTCTAATTTCTTAATGTCCCTATCTGCCTCTAACTGTAATCTTTTGGCTTCATTATCTGCTTGTAATCTTCTTTCTGCTTCTAACCTCTTATCTTTTCTGTCTATAAATTTATCACATTCAGTAGTAACATACTGAATCAGAGCGTCCCCATTCATACCAAAGTCTTTTGCCTCCTGTACTGTAGCAGATCTAAATTTGGCCAAGTATGCCATTCTCTTCCACTCATACACAAATTATTAACACTTATATTATAAATTAGCAAATACTAACTAACTTACTTAACTATAGCCAATGACATCTCATCCAATTCACCACAAGTTGTTTAATTTTATTAGATTTATTATTCCTTACAGTAAGAGCGCCAGGGTATGGTGGAAAAGTCCCGGACAGGACACCAATATGTCGTAAGAGGTTTTGATATTAATAAAAGTATGGGCTATCCTGGACAAATAGGTGTATCAGAGGATACCAGGATAGTGCCAGATAAGAGTCTGGTCTTATTAGTAATACCCCCTTCTCGGAAAAGAGCAAAGGTGTATAGACATCAAAGTGGGGTCAAGCTATGTATGTTCTCAGAGAAGATAATGATGATGTACTCTGAGTCCGTAACTGCTACCTCATCTGATCCCAAATTGATTTAGCTACGAGTGTAGGGGAATGTATTTAATATAATTAATGATTAATTTCAAACAGAACTTCAACTTTAATAAAATTATTTAAGCAAGGCTGTATGAAATTTTATGTACAATTTAATTGTCCTGAACCTCAATCTTTTTGGTCAGGAATTCTCAAAATCAAGAAAATGATATTTACACATTAAAATAAATATTTTGGAAAATCTGTTCCATTTTTGTACAGTGGTCACTGGAATAACTACACACACAGTTCCTGTTCCTAATATTGATACTTCTGCTAGTACTACACTGTAAGGTCTCTTGATTACTTTGGAAGGTCTGATACTTTCATCTCACAAAGGTTTGTAATTTTTCTTGGGTGAATGAGTTTGGATGAACTGACATTGCCTTCTTAAAGGACTTAACTTTAGACTGTTGCTGCTGCTGTTCTTTCAATAGTAGTCAGGTTCACTAAATTTGGGACTCCTAACTGAGAAGATGGGGTGTGGCTCCAGGTTTATAAGGAGCTCTCAACTCCCACACGCTTTTCCTCTCAATTGAATGCAGCCACGAGGTAAATTCGTGATATAACCTGGAATAGAAGGACAACCCATTCCATGTAGAAGTCTACCTCCATCCATTCATCCCTAAACAATATTAAAACTTACCCTTGTCAGATATTTGTGCTAACAAGTTGCACAAGACCTTGAATTTCGTTGCCTACAATCAGTTTCATGTAATCATTCTTTCTCTGTTTGGATTCAATGTTAGTGTCCCTCGTCCATGCTTGGCTTCCATACAATAATCATGGTAAGTACAATACAGCATGTGACCTATTGACTACTTCATTCTAACCTTCCCTATATGTTTATCACATGATCTTTGAACAGTGTAACACTCCAGAAGAAAATACTAAATTAAACCACTACTAACACTTACTGTCGTAAATTTTGTGCCGTATTTGCAAACACTATACACATTTTTTTCATTTCGAACAAGCCTGCAATACTTCATACATTCCTACTTAGGTCAGTGTGACACAACACATCCGTCCAGCAGTTTCACTTTCGAATATCACTCGAACAAATAGGCTGTTTACTCAGAAGTTAATAATTAATAAAATAAGCAAATAATTATAACTTTCTTACCCTCAGTAAATATATTCACAAACACTCAAGCTGAACTGGCCTTCTAAGGGATCTTGGAACTGCTTTCAGAACAGAAGGCGAAGACTTGATCTTTTTATCTTTCCAATGCTGTCAGCTCGGTGTAGATTTTCGAATGGCCCCGATAGTTCCACCTTGTTACTATTTATAGAACAACCTCCGCCTAATCGGAGGCAAGGTCAAAAAATTTAATTTGAGACTTGTGATTTATGCGGTTCTGAGCGTGTTTGTATAATCTGCCCAATTTTAAATACTTTATATTATAGTTGTAAATGGACCGATTTTAATTATCAAAAAAGATAATTAAACGGCCAATTGTTCTCTATCGCTCTATATGATATTCCTTAGTTAGTTCTTAGCATTTCAATCTGGGTAATTTTTAAGTAATTAAAATTGGCATTACCCTGGTGTGAAAATATCACTAAAGTAAATTTTTCTACAACAATAAAACTTTATCATGCGTGAATATTTATGCTTATGTGTTAAGCATTATCAGCGCCCTAATTTGAGATCTTTCCTTCTGTTTAACTATCTTTAGTTGTTAAGAAATAAAATATATTCGTTCGGTCAAAAACACAAAATAGGCATTGTTACCAAGTTAAAAGGTTTCTTTATCCTTACCTAAAAAAAATACGCACTTTCATTGGTTGTTAGATTTGTACTATGCTCTTAAATAAATTTTAGTGGGCTGTAACTTTTGACTTGTTTCCTAGACAAATTCAAATACCCTAGATAAATTTTTGGCGGAAAATTTGACTGGGTTCTTAGAATACTATAGGTAATTTGGGTTGAAATATTATAGATAGTTTTTGAGCGGGGAATTTGAGCATGGTGTCATACAGATTCAAAATTTTTACGACAGTGAGAAAAATGAGAAAAAGAAAGAATACTGCCGGAGTTCTGAATGTGTGAGAGATCACACAAAAGAGCATGTTCAGACGTTTTGTCACAGTCTGTCCACGTTATGATTTATGGTTAGTCAATGGTTATGCAACCTGGAGAGCACTGGTTTCTGCCTTATGCGCCGTGTTTGGTGCTTAAAGAATTTATTATTATTATTATTATTAATGGTTATGATTTATGGAAACGGATGATTACATGTGATTCAACCACTGTGGATTATAACGTCTTCGTTGTTCTCTATGTTTCAGAGACGAACAATGAGACGAAATGTGTGGGTTGAGAGACTATTATATATGAGGTGGGCGATATATTGTAATGCCCATTCACGTCGCTGTTACGCACAAATAATTACTTTTTTGCAAAGTCTGTGTATGATCATTTTTCGTATGTATGATCATTTTTTGACTGAAAGGTGTATTATGTTTTTTACAGTCAAAGGGACATAACCCGAGATATCGAGACTACAATTTTTTATGAGTTTGCCTTCTCTTGTATCGAGACACGTTCGGTCTATAATTTCTTGAACGAAGCGTGACCACATCTCCTTATTTGGTAGTATCAGTCAACTGTTGTAGATGTCTGAAACCTGTCTTAACGCTTCTGTTCATGACCATAAAAGGCGCGACTGTGTAAGACTTTTATCTCGAATGTTCTTAGAATCGTCTTATGTGAGCGGCGACTCAAGTAGTGGAGTTCTGCGCATGTCAAAACTGGTAGTTCGTTTGGTGTGTTCCGCCCAGCTAGGGAGTTTAGAAATGGTCTGAGTAGCGAGCGGACGCAATGTGCGTCTTGTGATTTTCTGAGGGAAATACATTGTCTTTGTGAGTTAGTTAGCTAACTAGACTATTTCCCAGTGTTATTCAAGCCTGCCTGGAGGCATATGTTCATGGTTGATTTTCCGAAATAAGGTAATTCCTCTTGTATCGAACTTTATGCTATCATCTAGAAGTTCGTCATTTTTTGTCGCTCTTTGCTCGCCTGTGTGATTCAAAATGGAGAGGTACTTTGACTAGGATTAAGTCACCGGTATCTTTATACCTGAACTAGTTATATATATATATATGGGTCGCTCTAGACCAACAAGACTATTGTCTGTGTTCCAGGATTCGTTATATCAGAGATCACGTCCAAGTCAGATGGTTAGACTTAGGAAGGTTATAAGGGTCGGTTTGACCTGTATTCCATGTATGCTATTCACGTGCAGACAGTAAACGGACTTATTGTATACATCTGATCTGCTAGCATCAGGAAGGGAGCATTTATTATTGTCTATGAACATTGATGATCTGCAGCTGACTCTGTTGCAGAAGTTATATGTATGAACCAGAACTTTATGACCACGAATATACAGAAGCTATCTGTTTACAATACAACTATTGAGTATTGAATCCTACATGACTATCAGCTAATATGATTTTGAATGCTGCATTTGTTGAACTATGTTGATGAGGTATATATATATATATATCCTGACTGTTTTGTGGCGTGCAATAAATGGTATAAAAGATAAAGCGAAGTTACCATTTCTATGACTCTACACGTCATGTTGCCTGTGTTGTACCCTGTGAACTATTCTACTGCAACGTACACAGCAACATCATAAACCAGATAAGACACCTACATCTTGCTCTTTAATACCAGGTGTCGATAGGGGTGGTAATTGACGTCAGCCTAAATCCACCCTTATCAGTCGCTATGCAATGAAAGCTCCTCTTATCATGCATATTTCTATAATAGCAACAAATGAGAGAAACATTTTTTTTTCTGAATTTAAAATATAGTCTAATTGACTTTTTTGCTATAAAAATATTAAAAACAAAGTTATATAAAGTAACTTTTAATTTTTTTAAAGTTATGATTAGCTTTTCAGCACATTATATTTCCCTTGTATTAAAAATTACGCCCCTTAGATAAAAGGCATAAGTGTATCTTAACGTTAAAGTATGAGGGAAATAACAATGCGGTAGTAGTGGAACATTGATAAGAGTTCCCAATGTCAATGTCTGGTTGTGTAGCGAATACAGAAAGTAAGTTAAAAGTCAGTACCTTTAGATGGTTGTTGTATGCTGGGAAACTGACTCTTGTTCTCTCCCCCCCCCCACCCCCCACCGCTCCCACTTTCGTTCTTTTTCTCCAATGCGTATGGAATCAATACTTGCTGAGTTTGTATATTTAACCCGCCGAGCACTCCAAGGGAGGTAACTAACAATCATTAATGTGACTGCCATAATAAAAAATCCTATATGTGTTGCACGAAAGTGCTAAATTTCTCTCAACTGGATTAAACTTAATATTGAACTCAAACTTGCGCCATGCCCCCTTCCCCCCCCCCCCTTTCCCCCCAATATAAAAACAAAACAAAAGGCAACCACAGATGAAGTTTGAAAGATGTGTGAAAGAAAGACATGACTAGATAAATCCAGGATTCTGGGAGGACGGAGATGCTCCCTATAATTATGCGAAATGAGGCTCTTATTCGGACACGGAGTCCTTTTTAGGGAAAATCCTTGTCAGGGCTTCAGGCTAGCAGATGGATAATGTTAGTCCTTTTCAGGACTTAGTATTTGTCGACGCTGACCGAGCTAGCATTCCTTTTCAGGGCATTTTCATGCTAGCTGAGCGATGCTAGTAGTCATTTTCAGGGCTTAGAATTTATCAACATATCGCTTCAGTTAACTGAGTTCACTTATTTTTGAATGGCAAATGCGCTCTGATATAACCACGTAGATTGAAAGGAACGCGCCTCGCCACAAGAAAGCAAAAATCAAACCAAATAAACAAACAAGACGGAGATGCTGACCGAAGCAAGTCGCGATGCGCCCTCCGATTATGGGAAAAGAGCCTCTTACAACACCCTGTGGAAATAGCCATTTTAGAGATGCCCCTTAAACGAAAGAACCATAAGAAGAAAACCAAGAAGAAAAACCAGAAGGAAACATGGTAATATTTCAACAAGAGAGCTAGGGATAGAGAAATTGCTGTTGGAGAATATGTGCTTCTTCTTTTACCCAGCAGTAATAACAAACTGCAAATCGGATGGCAGAACCCATATACTGTTCTAGAGAAACTATCTAGAACCAACTACAATATAGACAAGAAAGGGAAGGAGAAGGTCTATCAAATTAACCTACTCAAGAAGTATTATGATAGAGCTGCATCTGAAAGTGCCCACCTTATGACCTTGGTCATTGCCACCGAAATGAAGAGCGAACCTCTCACCTCATACGAGTATCCTTTAAGACCCACTGAAACATTCGAGCAGGTGAAAGTAACTACTCATCTGACGAAAAGGCAGAGGGAGCAAGTTCTACAAGTACTAGAAACACATGCAGACGTGCTAACGGACAAACCGGGGCGCACTAACCTACTGGAATATGACATGAACATTTTAGACCCAACACCGATCTGCATGAAAACATATCCTATCCCCTTCGCAAAAGCGCAAGCTTTGAAGAAGGAAATAGACTACTTGTTGAAGGAAAACTTATTTGCTAAATCAGAATCGCCGTACAGCGCTAGTTTCTTTACTGAGGAAGGCGACTGGTGAGCATCGTCTCTGTGTTGATTACTGTCACGAGACAATAAGGTGCTTACACGCACACCTTTGTCTCTGACAGCAGCGACACTATCGCTGTTGCCACTCATCTCACACAATCAGCAACAACAACAACGGCAACGTAATCTAGCGGACAAGTTTCCACACTGTATATAGCAATAAATTAATGAACTCAAAGACTGTGTCAATCTCGACATAACATAATAACAAATCGTACATGCCATATTTATGAGGTACTCAAAAAGCACAAGAAATTACCAATCTATCTCCACAACCTACCAGTATTCGAATAATACTAATATCACTTCTGAGACTACGACAACTTCCAAGATCATATATAACATCGATCCTAGCAACAACTAAAACCACACAACAAACACCAGCTCTTCTACACAAGAGCAACAACGGGACACGTCTGTTCCCTACTACAACGTCTGTTAACTCCACTTGGATAACCTTGTAAACTTTTCACCTTCCATACCTCAGGCTAACTTTAGAGAATAATAAACTACTACTTCAGTCACATGTCAGAGCAATCAAAAAGTTCAGCTGCTTATGCAAACATCACATGCATCTCACAAACGTTTAACTCGACTTATATTACAATCACGTTTGACACAACAATGTACCTAATAAACCTTGCTCACCCAGGAGCATACAACCATAGCAACTTCTCAAAATTGCATCTTGGCAATTACAGAAAACTTAATGCGGTTACCGAGTCCCAAGCAGATCCATTGCCTGATACGAATCAGCTGTTTGCGAGGTTAATAAGGCAAAATATTTCTCAAAAGTGGATCTGAGTAAAGGATACTATCAGATTACTGTCAAGCCTGAAATAAGATTATTACTGGCCTTTAGCACTTCGGAGGGGCATTATGACATCATTGTATTGCCTTTTGAGTTGAAAAACGATCCGATGATGCTTGGCACTCCAGGAAAGGAAGAAGCAAGACTGGATAACACCAGAAACATTAAACACCATAACGAAGAGAAAAGAAATGAAAAGAAAGAAAACAGAAGCGAGGCCCCCCTGGTTAAAGCAACTATACAGCGAACAGTACAGTCTGCTGGACAAGAAAGTAAAACGCCAAACCCGAGCCAACAAAATGCATTTCCAAGACGATCTTGCAAGACAGGCAGAAGAGGCAGGACTTAGAAATGAACAAAGCACAGTATACAAAATAACTAAAATCATCAGCGGAAAACGAGGTGCAAACAATGTTACATTAGGAAGAGATAAGCAAGGAAATCTCATCACTACAGCAGAGGGACAGGAATACAAGATGGGTAGAGCATTTCAGAGAAACTCTGAACAAGGAACCACCAGAAACACAATTGAATGTTCCTGAGGCTGAAAACGATCTAGATGTTAATACAGACATTCCACGAAAAGAAGAAATCATCACAGCAATCAAAGGGTTAAAGAATGGAAAAGCTCCTGGCTTGATAACTTAAATGCAGAGTTATTTAAGACAGACACTTAGCTAGCAGCTGAACTATTAGAACCACTACTTGCACAAGTCTGGAAAACAGGGTCAACACCAACGGAGTGGAACAAAGGAATAATTGTCAAATTGCCCAAGAAGGGAGGTCTTGCAGACTGCAATAACTGGAGAGGAATCACTCTTCACTCAGTTACCAGCAAAATACTAGGCAGGATAAATATACAGAGAATTTTAAAAGCAGTAGACGACGAACTGAAGAAAGAACAAGTAGGATTTAGAAAGAACAGAAGATGTGCAGATCACAAATTTTACCCTCAGGGACATTATAGAGCAGTGCTCAGAATGGCAGAGACAGCTGTACATTAATTTCGTTGATTTTGAAAAGGCTTTTGACAGCATACATACGGACAGTTTATGGAAAATACTGAGAGCTTATGGAATTCCAAGCTGCATAGTGTCAATCATAAAAAGCCTCTACGCCAACTTTACGTGTAGCGTTGGGCAGAGCAACCTAACCTTTGAGGTGTGGACAGGAGACCGACAGGGATGTCCCTTATCAACCACTCTATTTTTAACAGTCATAGATTGGGTGATGCGACCGACAACAGAGGGCAGTCCAAGAGGAATAAGATGGACTACATTTTCTACATTGGAAGATCTGGAAAATGCAGTTGACATTGCACTACTAGCACATTCACATTAACACATCCAGGAAAAAATGGATAGCTTTAATAAGTATATCCAGCAGGTGGGCCTAAACATCGATCTAAAGAAGACAGAGGTCATGACGCTCAATGTGAGCAACCCTGACCCCGTAACAGTAAGGAATCAGCAACTGGAACAGACAGACACCTTCACATACCTAGGATGCATAGTAACACCAGACGGCGGAGCAAGCAAAGACATAAACAACAGAATGAACAAATCAAGAACGACCTTTTTTGGGCCTAAGTAAGATCTGGAAGTCCTCTCAGTACAGCACGAACACAAAATTAAGACAATATGAGAACTGTGCGCTTTCTGTGCTTCTCTATGGTGCGGAATGTTGGAGGGTAACAGAGAAGGAAATGTTGAAATTGTCATCTGTCCACACAACCTGTGGATCCCGTTACACGCCCATTGAGGCATATTGGGAATATGGTGTTAGGCCCATATTTTCTTAACCATCGGCACTCTAGGGGTGATGTGGTCAGCATCACGCCGGCCGCCTTAACCTTCCCAGAACACACAACATGACCAAGAAAAAATTCGGGAAATTGTTCACACAACTTGACTAAGAAACATTTTCCGAATCTTTTGGCCGAATACCATCACCAACCAAGAACTCCTTACTCGGAGCAATCAAGAGGTCTTGGACACCATCGTAACTGGCGGACGCTGGAATTGGGTTCGCCATGTCTTCACAGAAGAGACCCCGAGGCCATCACAAGAACAGCTATGCTATGGACCCCGGAAATAAAACGAAAGAGAGGCCGTCCGAAAACAACTTGGCGGAAGGCTGTGGAGGCTAAGATCAAAAGAATGAACCAGAGTTGGAGCACTGTACGAAGGATGACCACCGACCGAGCAAAGTAGAATGAATTTGTTGCTGCCCTACAAGACGCCACCAGGCGTAATGGCCACTAACTCCTTTGACGGTCAACGGCTAAGGATAAAAGAAGAAGAAGAATACCATCCACACACAAGCCACCATGATAAGACAAACGAGATTGTCAGGTTTAGCAATATTTATTAGCATTGTTATTATCACCATACTGATTTGTTCGATATATAAGTAAAAGGTTCACAGACGAATACTTTGTAAGAAAAAAACAGGGTACTGCTAACACTACTCCTGATAATGAAAACCAGATGATTCTTCCTGATATCACCCAGAAGAGTGTTACTGAGAACATCCCCAAGACTACATTTACTCCTCTCCCCATACCCATCAGGTCAACATTTCTTTTCCTCTTCCGCTCATTTTTGTGTGGGAATAATTTGTTTTATATCCATGTAATATCATTATTATATTCACTTTAAAATATTATTATATAATGTAATGTATGTGTGAATGTACCCACATAATACTGTACTTTAGAAATGTGAGTCGTGAGAATGTACCCGCATACCAAAAATACAGATTAAATGTAGACGGATTGACCACATGAGTGAGTGTCGGTATACAGAATTTATTTATTTTTATTTATTGTTTTATTTATTTTATTTTATTATTACTTTTTCCCCCATTTACTAGCTTGTTTGTTTCAAAAAAAAAGCCCTACTCATTTTTTTATATTATGCTTGCATACTGTAAATGAATGCTGTTATGGTAACTTTATAATGTTGCATGCCTTTAAATTAATGCTTAAAGCATCATGTGGGAATGAAAGGATATAGTATGCAAGATTAATGAGAGTGGAAGGGCAGAATGTTAGACGGGCCTGCGTGCCCAATTCTTTACCCTTCAAAAATAAAGTTCGTTCGTTCGTTCGTTCGTTCGTTCATCACATCGCATACCTTATTGAACCCTCCGCTAATGCCACGTTGCCATACTCATCGCAGTAACACTGCACTGCGCAGTAGCGATGCCCATACCAGAGCCCATGATGTTGGGACAGATAAAAATATTCCGCGGATTGCGATACCAAATTGTTATGATGTAATGCTGAGAATAAAACCTTTGACATATTTTTACTTCAGAATTGCAAATTTTCTAAAGAGGAAACAGTTGTTCAGACTTACACTTTTTGACAAAAGAAATGACAGTGCTGGTTCATCCAAGACCACCATCGGTCGCGCACAATTCACTGACAGACATTCTTCTAAAGATACATTTCCACTCACTTGTTTTGGTGGAACAGTTTTACATTGTTAACTGATAGCTACATATTCTGTGAAGTCAAATTTGTGTTAGAACAATTTATTACAAAAGATGGTATTACTCTGCACGTCTTTATGCCTGACCATGAGTTGTTAAGGGCACTAGATGTTTTAAGACATCAAATGTCTTCTGACAAATCACTGCCCTCAGTGACGAGATGTCGAATTGTAATTATGTATTATAACTTGTCATAATGTTTGCAGTTCACTTAACCCTATTGTGTTTTAAATTCAGTTTAATGTATTGGCACAGAAATGCCAGAGTTAAGTTCAACATTTTAAAAGAAGAAATTGACTTGTCAATCACTGTGTAGAAATAGTAAATCGTATACTGTGATCATTTGATCGACCTTGACATTTTATGGCAGAGGTCAATCTTGGGTCATGGCTCTCATGTGACATCCTTCTCTTAGATATTCGGACTCCGTTTTGAACTAAACCCATTTCGTTTAGGGGGCATCTCTAAAATGGCTATTTCCACAGGGTGTTGTAAGAGCCTGTTTTCGCATAATCATAGGGAGCATCTCGACTTGCTGCGATCAGCATCTCTGTCCTCCTAGAATCCTGTATTTATCTATTCATGTCTCTCTTGCACACATCTTTCAATCTGTAGTAGCCTTTTGTTTTTTTTTAGTTTTTTTTATATTGGGGTCGTAGGAATGAAAGGGGGGGATGGGCACGACGCAAGTTTGTGTTCAATATTAAGTTTCATTCAGTTGAGAGACATTTAGCACTTTCATGCAACACATATAGGCTTTATTATTATAGCAGTCACATTAATGAATGTTAGTTGCCTCCGTTGGAGTGCTTGGCGGGTTACATACACAAACTCGGCAAGTATTGATTCCATACGCATTGGAGAAAAAGAAAGGAAGTGAGGGGTTGGGGGGAGGGGGAACAAAATTCAGTTCCCACATATACAACAAGTGCGTAAAGACACTAACTTTTAACTAACTTTCTGTATTCGCTACACAACCACACATTGACATTGGGAACTCTTATCAATGTTCCACTACTATCGCATTGTTATTTCCCTCATACTTAAACGTTAAGATACATTTATGCGTTTTATCAAAGGGACGTAATTTTTTTATAAGGGGAGTAATATGTACAAAAAAGCTAGTCATAACATTAAAAAAATTAAATAGTTACTTTATATAATTTTGTTTGTAGTACTTTTGTATCAAAGAAGAGAATTACAGTATATTTCAAACTCCGAAGAAAATGTTTCTGTTGTTTGTTGGTATTATAGTAATATAGAGTTATATTTTATATGGAATAAATAAATGCACGCTAGGCTTAGTACAAGTCAATAAATATGTATAACAGGAGTTTCTTTTGATGTGTACTTATATGACAAAAACAATATTTTATTTTTGACCGGCACAAAGTGCTGCCTAAATTCCTAAACCACTCTGACGAAACACCACGCAGACGTAGAACACTGTCAGACACCACCCCGAGACTCGTCATTGTGCTGGAGAGCCCTGATAATAATAATAATAATAATAATAATAATAGCCCCTTCAGTCATAACTGACTATGGGAATGCGCCCCTGAGGTGGCAGACCTCAGCTGCTTATTTTCCTCGTGCTCTTTTCGACGTTTTCTCCTCACCTCTGCTTCTTGTGTGAGCCTCTCTTCGCCCAATCTGAGGTGGTGCCGTAAATAGCATCGCCACTTAATGCGATCGGCAGCTTCATCCTCCCATGTTGCTGGATCCATGTCCAGTGCCCTCATATCTCTCTTGCACACATCTTTGAACCTCAGCTGTGGTCGCCCAACTGTTCTCTTGCCATCTGCTAATTGTCCGTAGAAGATATCTTTTGGGATGCGACCATCTTCCATGCGGCGAACATGGCCAAGCCAGCGAAGTCTGCGCTGTCTAAGCAGCGTATACATACTTTGAAGGCCAGCACGTGACAACACCTCGACATTTGTCACTTTATTTTTCCACGAGATGCCGAGGATGCGGCGTAGACACCGCAAATGGAAGGTATTGAGCCTTCTTTCTTGCTTAGCATAGGTCGTCCAGGTCTCGCTGCCATATAGAAGTGTGCTGGTGACGCAGGCATTATATACCGCAGCTTTGGTCTTCATTGTGAGTTTAGAATTTCCCCAAACACGCGATGTGAGGCGGGCAAAGGTAGCTGCAGCTTTGCCAATGCGGCTGTCGATTTCTGTATCCAGTGAGAGTTTGTCATTGATGGTAGACCCTAGGTATGTGAAGTGGTGCACCACTGCCAATTCATAGTTATCAATAGTGATAACTGGTGCAGCACCCACATCCTGACTCAGCACATTCGTTTTCTTTAGACTTATTGTGAGGCCAAAGTCATCAAGCTCTGAAGCTCCTGTTGGCTTTGAGTGACGACTGCAGCATCATCAGCGAACAACAAGTCTCTTATAGTGACCCTTCTGATTTTTGTTTTTGCCTTCAGCCTTGAAAGATTAAACAGACGGCCATCTGACCTAGTGTGAAGGCATATTCCTTCAGTTGCATCTCTGAATGCATGTTTCAAGAGTAAAGCAAAGAAGATTCCGAAGAGGGTCGGAGCCAGAACACAGCCTTGTTTAACGCCACTTCGTATATCAAAGGGCTGTGACGTGCTTCCAGCATATTGGACTGTTCCCTTCATGTCGTCATGGAATGACTTTATCATTTCCAGCATTTTAGAAGGGCAGCCTATTTTCAGGAGGATTTTAAAGAGTCCATCCCTACTAACCAGGTCGAATGCTTTTGTGAGGTCTATAAAGGCGATATATAATGGTCTTTTCTGCTCTCTTGATTTTTCCTGAAGCTGGCGGAGAGAGAAGATCATGTCTGTTGTTGATCTGCCAGCTCGGAATCCACACGGTGCCTCTGGATATATGCGCTCAGCTAACTTGTGTAGTCGCATTAAGATGACTTTGGCAAAAACCTTACCAACAATACTAAGAAGAGAGATGCCTCTGTAGTTATTGCAATCACTTCTGTCTCCTTTATTTTTATACAGTGTTACAATCTTGGCATCTCGCATGTCTTGAGGAATAGTTGTCTCTTCCCAGCACTGGCACAGCATCCTATGCAGGGGATGTAATAGCGTGCTCTTACAGCATTTGATTAAATCAGCAGGAATCCCATCACTGCCTGGTGCTTTGCCAGAGGCCAAGCTATCAATGGCCTTATTGAGTTCCTCTAATGTTGGTTCGGCATCCAGCTCCTCCATAGTTGGCAGACTATTGACAGCATCAAGGGCTGCAGGCGTAACGGTATTTTCTCTAGCATAAAGCTCGACCCACCTCTCCATCTGCTTACCCTTATCGGTTAGCTTCTCTCCGCTGATGGTTTTTAGCGGTGCCGTTTTACTTTTATGGGGGCCAAGTGCTTTCTTTATACCGTCATACATTTGTCTAATGTTGCCTGTTTGCGCTGCGATCTGGATGCTCTCACTGAGCTGGAGCCAATAGTCATTTGCACAGCGTCGAGCAGTTTGTTGAACATTGCTTCTCGTAGCCCTCAGGATCTGTAGGGTTCTGGCACTCGGTGAACGTTTGTATTCATTCATAGCACTGCGCTTAGCTTCAATAACAGGTGCCATCACATCTGATGAAGCATCAAACCAGTCATTTGACGTTGCTGTTTTCTTACCAAAGGTGGCAAGTGCAGTACTTTGAATGGTGTTCCGTAGATGCTCCCAGTTCTCTGTAATAGTATCACCATGATGAGGGCTACTGAGCACTTTCTTGAAGGTCGCAGGGAATTGAGCGATCATGAAAGGGTCTGACATCTTGCTGGTATCAATGCGTGGTTTCCCTTCACGTCTGACACGATAGAGTTTTCTTGGTTGTGATCTGATTTTGCAGCAAACCAAGGAGTGATCTGTGTCACAGTCTGCACTATGGTACGAGCGCGTGGAGAGCACAGACCTGAGGAGTGGCCTTCTGACGAGAATCAGGTCAAGTTGGTGCCAGTTCTTGGATCGTGGGTGTCTCCATGACACCTTATGCTGGGGTTTTGTCTGAAAGTAGGTGTTGGTCACGCAGAGGTCATGGTGGACGAACAACTCTAAGAGCCGTTATCCATTTTCATTCATCTTGCAAATACCAAACCTGCCCAGACTTGAAGGCCATGAAACATTATCGGCACCCACTCTAGCGTTAAAGTCACCAAGAGAACAAGGTGTTCTTGCCTAGGTGTGCTTTTGATTACTGCTGCTAGATTCTCGTAGAACTCACCTTTAGCTTCTGAGGCAGAGTACAGAGTAGGAGCATACACACTGACAAGGGTGATGGGACCTGTGCTAGTTTGCAGGCGGAGCGTTAACAGGCGTTCTGATCCATTCTCGCCTGGTTCAACCATGTTAGTTAGCGATTTTTTGACCGCAAAACCCACTCCGTGTTCTCTAGCTTTATTAAGATCTTTCCCTTCCCAATAAAATGTGTAGTCCTTCTCGCTCACCATTCCAGAGCCCGCCAGGCGCGTTTCCTGAAGTGCAGCTATATCCACCTGAAGTCGTTTAAGCTCATCATTAATTATGGCTGTCTTCCTTACATCGTTTACATCCTGTAGGTTTTCGGATAGTCCAGTCAACATAGTTCGGACGTTCCAGCATCCCAATCTGAGAGTTTGCTTATTTCTATTTTTCGATAATTGCTTGGTGCAAAATTTTCTGTCCACAGTTCGGGTTTGACCCTAATCCCCATGCACCCAATGGGGAAAGCAGACAGTGGCGGGACTACATCTTATTGACTGGGGGCTGCCCAGCTTGAAGCGGGCGGTAGCTGTCCAGTGAGATCCTAGAACCTCTCCCACTGTCGGAAGTAGCCCCTGGCGCCATGCCCTACGCCAATTCTGCAAACTGCTACTTCCCGTGTTTTGCCGATACCTATAGGGTGAAGCAGGAGTGTCCTCTCCAGGGCGCGAGCTTGGGCACAGTTATATGGAGATCAAGCTGTTGCCCATGCAGCATGTTCCCCCTTTCCACACAGCCGGTAGATCCAAAGGAACGGCAGTAGCCGATACAGTTTGGTACCAGCCATGTCACAGGAGTTGCCAGAATAATGTCGAATCGACATTAGACTGCCTTAGGGACTCCGACTCCGGATTTATCCTCAGGGTTTACTCCCGAAGCCAATTCCACAAATGGATATTCCCGCAAGGCAGCGGTGGTTTGAATTCAGAGTTCCCTCTCTTAGATAAGCTACCAACCAAGGATCACGAGCCCTATCTGCCCGAAGCTGCTGGTTTTAAGGCGCCAGTCGCTCGCCTTTGCCCCTTCTCCCGTCAGTGGAAACAGTTCCGCCGGGCTCAAATTGAGCCACACGTGAAGGCCGGGAGCTGGACTTGGTTGTCAGAGGCTGTTTGAGGCGCGTGCCATAGAAGTATTTTATTTTTGACCGGCACAAAGTGCTGCCTAAATTCCTAAACCACTCTGAGGAAACACTGATAACACAGAGTAAAGACTTTTCCCCTGACCTAAAACATCCATTTTTATGTAATTCCACTATTAGGAAATACCACATTTCAGGAATGGCGGCAGAAGTTAGAATAATTAGTGTTAATATTCGTGGTCTTCGCACAAAATTACAATATTCAATAACACTCATTCACACATACCATCTAGATTTTATACTGGTTCAAGAAACCAATATATACACAGACGAACACGCAGCCCATATCACGACAAAATTAGGACTCAGACATTCCTGCTTTAGCCTTAGTGTTCAGAATATAGGTTTAGGGGTAGCTATCGTACAGACCTCAGATAGATGGGAAATTATCAGGAAAAACAGACATAGTAAGGGTAGAATAGCCATAGTTCAGGTAAGGAACAACACACAAACATACACCATAGTAAACATACATGCACCACCAGATTACAGACATCAATCCTTGTTTTATGATAGCCTAGAAAGCCTACTCACGCATTCATACATTGGGCAAAACATCATATTAATGGGAGACTTTAATTGTATACTGACAAAAATGGATGTTATAGGCGGGAATATCAAAACACAAATTCGGTTGGCAAACAGGGAGGGCACTCACCAGTTAGATATGCTACAAACCATAGTAGACATGCACAGCTTAAATTTACACCTACAGAGAGACACATCCCAAAGGCACTTACACCACACACACACAAACAACGCACATGGTAGAACAGCGCGATTAGATATAATTTATTCACCATCAACGCGCTGCACAATCGAGTCCCCACACTTACCAGAAACACTCAAATTCACAGACCACAAAGCGGTTTTAGCAACTGTAAACACCACACACACAAATATCACATCTAAACGCTCACCTCACTGGAAGTTCAACAACACACTGCTGCAAAATAAAACATTCGTTGAGCAAATGACGCAACTCATTCTTACATACACAACAGATTTACCCACTGAAAACAAACAACAACACTGTTAGCTATTAAAGAGTACTATACGCGAGAGAACATCAATACTATCAACTAAGATTCATGTAGCGAATTCTGTGATATTATCGCTAAATTCAGTAAGATTTTAATCTTATAATAATAAATACACCCGACCGTAAGTGTCTGCTTAAAATCGTCTCTACGCCAGTATAGCGCTGCCTTTTGTGCAGAGGAAATGCTTATAAAAACGATCCCGCTGTAAAATCTAACACGCTTTCTTAGTTTCGGGTTTGAGACATTACAATTAACGATTTGCCAGAAATGTGACACCAACCTACCGTCTGAATTAACGTAATATTTTAACTTTAACGCTCAAATTAGTAGTAACTTGGACAGTTTCCAGTAGCAAGAACGAAACGATAGTAATAATTAACGCCAACACTACCAACGCTTGGCAAAAACCCCTCTTCGCTCTGCACGTGGGACTAATACTATAACCTCTCTGTTGGACAAGCCAGAACACATAAACACACAGACAGTGTTCCATTTTCGCCAAAAAGTGTATTTCTGACGTAACACAAACTAGTTGGTTTATTTGAATGGAAAAAAATGAGAGAGGGAGGGGAAAAGATGGCCGACTTTTGGAAAAGTTGAAATTGACGATTAACAGTGACAAAACTGAAAATCTAAACGACAAATATTAGGGCCATAAAAATCATATATAAAGATAGCTTAGGATCCCTGTGGTGAAAAATACAGTGATACAACGTTAAAATATCTCCAATTATAAAGATAACGGGTAAGATAACATGTAGGGATAAAATTATACGTAAGATACGAGGATACATTCTCGCCTACGCCAGCGCTTTCTACCGCCATTGAAACTAACTAGTTAGACATGCAGACGAAACGGTTTACCCTTGTAGACGGGAGGGGAAACGGAGATAAAAAGGAAAAAATATGACTGAACACGTGTTTGAATCTAAAAGGCAAAAAGACGCTACTTGTAGTTTAAAGAAAAGAAAATCACGCCACTAGTTGACACAATGTAAGGACTTGGTAGGAAAACTAACCTTGAGAAAAGTAGGGTTTTCTTTAATAATAAAGTTATGAAAATAAAACCTAGCTAGTTTGATAGCCCATCTTGAGCAGAGAAATAATATACTTTTAATTATACAGACGGACAGATAACACGGAAGATATTGACGAAAGACTGTATTGTTCACATCAGACTAGCGAACAGTTTTTTGTGCATATTTCACTAACTTTTGTACATAGGTATATTATTACAATGGTTAATATTAATGGTATCTACACTGTCTTGGGAACACTAGCACTGGATGGTTATTTGGTGTGGCGTCATCATGCCCAATCTGTGGTTACAAAGATCATAGTCCTTAACATAAGGACTAATGGTAATGTTTATATTACAAGCGTTATTGCTTTATTGATGGTGGGATTTGTTAATGAATCTCCAGCAGACCAGGTTGCACTTTACTTGCCTGTAATGATGTAGTACATAATTCTTGTGGCCCACTCCTGTTAGTAGCTGGAGTAAAATGTTAGGCTGCACAGACACCCGCTCTTGTACCTCTACAAGAGTATCTGGCACAATCGTAGTGCCAGATCATAAACTCTCCATTAACAAAATTTGTGCCATGTGTCAGTACTCTATTCACTGCGCCACTCTTACACACAACACCACAAAACAACACTACACAGATTGAGTCAGATCTCTCTGACCAACGTAACACATCTCACCCAGTTGTTATTAATTAGTATCAGTTTCCCAAGACTGCATTGCATCCAAAATATGTTCAATAGTTTCCTCTTCTATTCAATAAGGTGGGTGATATGTTCCCACTGATGTCAATAATAGATCCGCCTTCCATAGTCTTAGATAGGTTTTCATATATTAGTTTTTGCCTGCTCTAGGTCCCTGGACTGCGGCTGGGGACCTAGAGACAGGCACTTAATAATATATCGAAAACCTATTTTTCTATGATATGGCTGTATTGACAATCACTGGGAAATATACCTTATTGAATAGAAAGATAAATGCTTATTTTTTTTCCTTGACCACAATTCAGAATTGAGAACACAGTTAATTAGGAAAACTGATAGCAAAAACTCAACTGAGCTGATGGTTAGTTGGTCAGAGAGATCTGACCACTGTGTATTTTTATTTATGGTGTTGTCCGGGAAATCGCCTGAATAGCAGTACAAGAACTGTGTTAATGGACAGTTTCTTATATCTGATCTGGCACAACGATTGTGCGCAGTCTCTCATTGTAATAGTAAATACTTCTGTGCAGCCTCAAACATTTTCCCCTCTAACTTTTTTTAAATATTCAAACCAAAAGTCAAATTGTACAGATCTCAGTCAAGTAAAGTGTATTATTTTTTCTGTTGGTCCAAATCCCTACATCAACTAAAAGCAATAACGCTTGTAATATAAACATTACATTAGTCCTTTTTTTGGACTATGATACTTTGTAACCACAGATTGGGCACATGACATGCCCCCTAAGTAACCATTTTTAGCTTCTGTCCCCGACAGTGTAGATCCCCATTAATATTAACCATTGTAATAATATACCTATGTACAAAAGTTATATTTGATTATGCAATATATATATGCATTTCATTGATAAATACCTATCATTTCATATGTTCTGACCAAAAGAAACAATTGGTTCAGGACTAATAAATTTAAAAAAATTTTAAACTTAAACTTTAACAGCCAGTGTTAGTTCAGTGTATTATAGAGTTATTATTATTATTAGACTTATTAATTACATGTGTGTGTCTGTGTATTTTGTTACCTACACATTACATTTCAGTACCCTAGACTTTTAACGTAGCTAACACTCATTATAGTAGAATAGGTCTGTTTGAGGTCGTAAGTGGTAGCAGAAAGGCCTCCTGTAACTCCCATAAACTTTTATCTCAGGAGCCTTCACAGCTGCCCTCATACAGTACACTAGGTAACATATCAACCATACATTAACATCAAAAACCACTACAATCCCCTAAGAAATAATATATTTAAATATATATGGTCGTCTAATTATTAGCCAAGATATTTAGATAATACTATTTGTCTACGAACACTAAGACGGACAGACTGGTGGTCTTGCTCATTTATCCATACGTTAGTGGGGGACGCTAGTTTAAAATGAGGAATTAGATTGATTCAAATCCGATTGGATGGTAGGAGAATATTGGAAGGAGGGTATTGGTTAGGCAAAAAATCTAAATATATTTGAAGACTCACTCCTAGAAGTTTGGAGTTTGGCTTTTGTTTTTTAAATTTTGAATTAAAAAAGCGGGCACAATGGGCTAATCACCTGTTTGCCAAGTCACTTCGATTACATGTCTTGCCCATGGGCCTTGTGCACTTGGGTCCCCTCTACACCTCGTTTCACGGGGTAGGAAGAGGTTCCGATTATGAGATGAGATGAGATTAAAAAAGCTAGAACCTCGCTGATTGGGCCGGTCTGATAATATTGGCAAAAGCAAGCAAAGGCTTGTCGCCAGTTGATACATATTTTTTTGAAAACAAAACAAGCTGCGTTGAGAACAGCAGTGCCTAGAGTGAAATAATAATTCTTGGCAGTCTGGACTGGGTGCAAAGCTAAACTTACCTTAATGCTAATGCCAGTCAACGTATGTTTGTGATATTTCTTTGAATTGTGGTAAGAATGACTTTATTAACCTTATTATTACAACAAAATTTGGTGTATGAGATACTGCTTGTTTGGGAAGGAGTTACGACTAAGTACAGGGTCCCCAGCAGACGTATGCAGGGTCTGTGGTGTTGCACACAAGCAGTAACAATTGACATGAGTTGTATAACTTAAAATGATTTCCCCAGTTACCAGTGGGAAGCTAACCCACAAAATTCTATGGGAGAGAATCATTGTTGCAGTGTCAGAGGCGTTGTAGCCATTAGGGAAAAGAACAGGAGCACTGGAATGAGTTGTTATCTCAGAAGAAAATGGTTGACGTGGGGTGGTCAGAGAGATCTGACCCTTTTCTTTTATTGAATTATGTCATGTATTGATTGTGGAAAAATATTGTAGATATGTTGTACAGAATCATAACCTTGTTTCAGGGTTTTTTGTTCTGGTGCTACTGTGGTACCAGGACCCTGATGATTGTACTAGAGAGAGAGGGAGAGAAGTGAAACTTTATTGGACCAAGCGGTCTACTATACTATTCTACACCAGGGACTGTGTCAGTCTGGTCATTCAAGTGAACGAAAGGAAATTGTCAGCATCATATCTAATATCCACCTACAGTTAAGTGCCTATGTGTCGGCACTTCAACAGTCATCCACGGAATTTCTTAACATAGACATAAAATCTTTGATTATTAAATAATTTTTCCACAAGATACTAAAATAAAGAAAAGGAATGAAGCCAACACCCCACCCCACCATTAGTTACCAGTGTCACCCAGTGTAGAGAAATACCTAAATATAATTTGATTATAATAGTCCTTTGTGTGGACAGAAGATCCATTGTGGTATAAATATTTATGTAAATAAAATCATAAATTTCATTTTGTTGTTGGTCCTGGCTCAGAAACTTCTGAATCAGGGCAAATAAATTGTAATCTAGTATATTACACAAAATTCAGCCACAGACTTCCATAAGTTATATAATAGAGTGTTGGTTTGTTTGTGGTTGTGGTATTGACTCAGTCATATATATATATATATATATATATATATATATATATATATATATATATATATATATATATATATATATATATATATATATATGTGATAGAATTTAAATGTATTTGTAGTAATTATACTTACACTACATTACACACTTGCATAACCCTAGACATTATACGTAGCTATCATACATACTAGTCCAGAATAAGTATGATTGATGTCATAAGGTCGTAGCAGAAAGGTACCCTGAATACTCAACCCAAAATTTGTTATAATCAGGGACCTTCACAGCTGACCTCATTCAGTACACTAGAAATATTGAATGATAACATCTATTAACATCAAATCCACCACATATATTGGTAGGCTTGTCCGGGATTTGAACTTTTCATTAGGTAAACTTCCCCTAATACATGTATAGAAATCCCATATAATAAAATTAAAAGTATTCTTTTGTGGAATTTAAATAGTGGATGATCTGTTGGTGCTTGTAGTTGTTGTTTAATTAGAGTAAATAAGTTACCTTAGTATATTGTTAACGTTGCTTGATACAATATGACTGATTTGGTAAAGTTCAGATCTGCTGCTGTGCAGACTGCCAGAGACATGAACATGGAGGGTCAAGTCTTGATTGACTATGTCACCTCAGAATGTGATAAGTTTATTGCTAGGGAAGAACATAGGTTAGCTGAAGAGAGGAGAATGCAGTTAGAAGATACTAGGGATATGAAGAAATTAGAGATGGATAGAGAGGCTGAGATCAAGAGGCTCCAATTTGAGGAGATAAAATTAGAGAGGGAAGCAGAAGATAACAGATTACAAAGGGAGCATGAGTTACGACTAAGGGAGTTAGAGTTGCAAGGCCATGCTCCTGAAAATGGTCACAGCCCCTCTACCTCTGATGCTACTGCTAGTCACGGGGCCTTCAACTCAGCTATGGGGTTCCACTTAGATTATTTTGTTGAAAAAGATGATGATATTGAATCATATTTAAGTAGATATGAGGTATTAGCTACGACTTATGGGCTAGAAAAGGAAAGATGGAGCCTGAAGTTATCCCAAGGTCTTAGGAGAACAGCTTAGGAAGTTTTCTCAAAAATGAGCAGGGATGACCAAGACAATTATGACATGTGTTAAGGATAGATTTGGGATGCAGATAAAATAGTGTGGCATGTTACTACACGCTAGCACATTTCCATTTACATGTGAGGAAATGTGTTCGCATGTAGGCAAACTACGGTTTGCACGAGGCGTTCATCCGTGATGATCGATGGTCAACTAGTGACGTTTCGGTCACATGTCGTGCGGTTCAGTGTGTTAATTAACGGGGCTTCCATCTTTGTGTTTGCGTCCGAGAGAGATGTAATTTTTCGAGCTCCGGGATAATGGAGCGTGATTTAAAAATATATATTGTGGCATTGTTGATTCTCGGAGGCTGCCACGTTATGTGCAAGATGGTTCATAAACGTATCTAGAAGTTCATATCATAATTTACTACGAGTAACTTTGAGATGCAACTAATATTTGGTTTGCCCTGATTTCTTCTGCCGCATTACTTTGGTTTTCGTGGATTACCGAACGTACAACGGCCAGAATTGAGTGGAGATGAGAGGATTGTATTATTATTATACTATATGCCACATATCTAACGTTTGAACCTTATTGACGGACCAGAGATAATCTACTACCCTTATCCACTGCCATGTACTTTGACGTTTGATGAACTATTGTGAAGTGACTTTATGTATTAAATGTCAACCATGTTTTCCCGTGGACCTGTTCACCTACCGGCTTTGTTATGTGTACTGACCATAATGTCCTGAATGAACACCTGCTATCATTCGCGAATACATGCATGATCCTCTAATTTATCCCAACGTAACATCATATAATTTGGTGAGCCAGTGTGGTTTTGGATCGATACTTTCATCAGGGCATGGTTTTCAAATTCACATAAGCAAGTATACCTTCGTACTTTGCAAATCTATAGCTGCCGTTTAATCTGTATATTCGATCGTCACCTCTGTTTAGCGTGGTATTGTAAACACACCACCTCGTGAACTCAGTCATTGTCAGCGGATCCAGTTGGATAACGAATTTTGCCACTGCGCATATCCAATGTTCCAATTTCAATGTCCTATTGTTCGCTGTAACGTTCAAGATAACAATTTCAAGCCAACCGGTTTGCAAGTTTACTTCGTGTTCCAGTCTACATCACAACGTTTGCAAGATTCTTTCAAGTTTCAAGTCTATGCCACGGCGATAACAAGTTACTTTGTACCAAGTCAACACATCGTTTCAAGATCTACACAGTTCATGATGCCCATCTGACGGAGACCGTGTACTGTTCACATTTTATCCGTGCTTCACTTGTATTGAGGGACAGTGTTGTTCCAATGTTGACACCTTTTTCCGGACTTGCATCTGATCGGATTACGATAAGATAAGTGCCTGTTAATACACTCTTGTATCTTTGCCGTGGCGTAAGCCTTTTTGATATCTATGTTATTCGTTTTCTTCTTTTCTATATCTTTGTACAAATCTGTTGTTAGCGACACATGTCATTGGAAAAATGACCGCGCAGCAGATTTTTCTATAGATTTTGCTTACATTCCTCAAGCAGTGAAATTTCCGGCCTGAGTTTACTCACCGACGTTTGGTTCACTGCCTGTTTAATGTGATCTAATTTGTTAGGTGTGCTGCCCCGTCTTTTTAGTTGTCAGTTTTTGTAGTGTGTTGCTTTTGTTTTTCTTCTACTTAGTTGACAACCATTCTGTTCGTAATGCTAGTCTAACCTTCTATCACTTGTTTACATTTATATATATCGTTACAGGTCCTGTCCTGTTTTTTTTAAGCAGTAAGTCTGTTTTATTTGTTGTTTCTCCTTAGTTTCCCATTTGCATTCTTTTTCGTTTACTTGCTGCTGTTATTACATTGTCTTGGTCACTTGTACTTGTCTTTTTGTTTAGTTCCATCAATTCTGTTCTTGTGCATTATTTTTTTTTTCTCTCACCAGTGTTTTGGTTTTTTTCATGATACATTCTGATATTATTGCTTAGTAATATTAAGAATCTATTTGCATTGATAATATTGCAAAGCACAAAGCTAGTGAATTGGTATAGACGGACTAATCGAAATACATTTATTACATAATTTATAATATTGATAGTAAGATACTGAAGAAGTAAATAATGGAGTATCAGGAATTTATTACTATGGGCCAAGAATATGGTTACAAGGCGAAGGAATTAATGGACTTTGCCAAAGCGGAATTCAATGCCAAAGAAAATCAAGAAGCCCTAGAGAATAAGAGACAAAGAGATGCACGGTATGAAGATCGAGAGCTCAAAAAAGCAGAGCTACTTGCAGAAGAGAACAAAAGGATTGCAGAAACAACGAAAATTGCTCATGAAAAAGAATTAGAAGAGAGAAAGCTTGCACATGAAGAAAAAATGGCGACTTTACGTATTGAAGAACAAAAAGTCCAACATCAGAGTAGACAAAATGATGACTCTGAACGTAGAGGTTCATCTAGCAACCCCGATAGCGGTTTTGTTAAATTTCGTTTGCCTGAGTTTAAGCCAGAAATAGACGATATTTCGTCCTTCCTTCAACGCTATGAAAATGTTTGTGAAGAAAAAAAGCTTGATAGATCACATTGGTGTACAAGATTGATGGATTTCATGAGTGGTGAATCCTTAACTGCTCTGTGCCAATTGGACGGGCCGAATAGACGCAATTATGATGCTGCTAAAACGTTATTATTAAAACTTCATCAGTTAGACGCTGAAGGTTATCGTATGAAGTTCAAACATATGATTCCTGAAACGGGTAAAGATTTTACACAGTTTGTAGCTGCAACTCGTCTAACATTTAATAGATGGATACAACTTTCCGGCATTGAAGAGAATTATGAGGGCCTTAAGGATTTGTTATTGCGAGACAAAGTCTTGTCTTCCGTGAGTAGACGACTGCGAGAATATCTACAGGAAAGAAAGCCGTCAAGTTTGAGTTCAATGGAGGAATTATGTAGGCAATATTGTAATGCACATCCGGGAGTTTGTGTCAGTAACAACAATATTAAGGAAGCTTTACCTGTTGCCGCAGCTACAACTTGGAACCACAACAATTATAGACAAAGATCCTACAGTTGTGATGGGAATTTCAAACCAAACAAATTCAATAACTCACAACCATATAGAGGTAGACAACCATATAGAAACTATTCACCCCAAAACAGAGGTAATTTCCAACAAAACTCAGGAGAAAGAAGGAATGATAATTTTGGTAACTATAATAAGAATTGGAATAACTGGGGACACAATAACCAAAATTATTCACATCGTAATAGGTCACAAAACTATAGAAATCAACAAAACAACAATAGGAACCAAAGAAATAATGACGGGAGTCAAAATAACTCTTTTTACAATCAGAGACATAGATCACGCTCTAGAAATAATGCAAATTCGAACTACCATGCGAACTCAGCAAATACTGCTGCTACACCTGAGAACGTGCAAGACAACAATGTTGTTAATCATTCAGCTTCATGTTGTTCGTTAGACTTTGATACTGCTTCACAGTGTCCAGATTGCCAAACTCTATTCCAGTCTAATGTGACTTCCTTGTTAAAATGTGGTCATCCGCTCCCAGCAGTTACTGCTTCATCAGCACATGATGGCACAGGAGTACTACAGCTTCATAAAGGTTTATTGAATGGCACTCAAGTTACAGTACTCCGTGATTCTGGTTGCACGACTGTCGGAGTGAGACAGTCATTAGTACATCCGTCTCATGCAACGGGTGACTTTGTTAAATGTGTAACTTTCGGCGGTACAGTGGAATTTTATCCCACAGCCGTGGTCCGTGATTCTGGTTGCACGACTGTCGGAGTGAGACAGTCATTAGTACATCCGTCTCATGCAACGGGTGACTTTGTTAAATGTGTAACTTTCGGCTGTACAGTGGAATTTTATCCCACAGCCGTGGTGGATATTCACTCACCATTTTTTACAGGCAAGGTTAAAGTGTGTTTGTTAAGGAATCCAATAGCGGATGTCACACTTGGCCGGATACACGGCAGCAATGATTGCTCACCCAAAGAAATTGTTCAATGGGAACGTCAAAATTTATCAACTGCTGCTGCAGATACTACGCGTGCCCAGGCCAAGGCACAAAAGGAAAATGATGATACCGGTCCTGAAACTCAGGACGATTTTCACGTTCACTCTGAGATAGACAAACAATCCTTTATCAAACTTCAAAGAGAAGACAACTCTTTGAAGAAATTCTTTAGATTAGTCAAAGATAATGATTACGTTGATGATAGTTTGTCACCAAAACAGTGGTACACACTTAAAAATGATGTATTGGTTAGAAATTTTAAAGATTCATCTTTAATCAGACATCAGGTGATGGTTCCCCAAAAACTTCGTCTGTACATTCTACAACATGCACACGATTCGCACTGTGCTGGCCATATGGGCTACTCTAGGACGCGATCCAGAGTTTTGTCCTCTTTCTTTTGGCCGGGAATTTCCAGAGACAGCTCCATATATTGTCGCTCTTGCGTTATTTGTCAAGAGGTAAAATCAAGAGGAGCCTATCATACGGCCCCGATTCAGGCGTGTGATATACCTGTACGCCCCTTTGAGAAAATGGCCGTAGATATTATCGGTCCTTTACCTGTTATGTCCGCTAGAGGACACAGGTATGTGCTCACATGTATCGACATGTGCACTCGATGGCCCGAGGCCATCCCTCTTAAGAACATCACCACTAATGACGTTGCTGATGCACTTTTCTTGATTTTTTCTAGACTTGGTTTTCCTCGAAAACTTCTTTCAGATCGAGGTACCCAATTCGTATCTGACACTATGACTGCTGTTATGAAACGCCTCAATATCGACAGGTCTCTCAGTAGTGTTTACCATGCGATGAGCAATGGCATGGTGGAACGTCTTAACCGGACGTTAAAGCAGTTATTAGGTAAAGTTACAGTGAAATATCCTCAAGATTGGGACAGGGTTTTACCCGCCGTGCTGTTCGCATACCGTGAGGTAGCGAATGAACAGACCGGTTTCTCGCCTTTTGAGCTCTTGTTTGGAGCTCAACCTCGAGGTCCCATGTCACTTATTAAAGACCTACTCATAGACTCAGAGATGACTCAGGACATCCAGTCATCGTATGAATACGTCGTTAACCTCCGGCGTAACATTATAGATGCATGCCAACTGGCTACAGCTTCTTCCGAGGCTGCTAAAGCAAGATCACGCCAGTTCCAAAATCGCAACAGACGATTACGTCAACTATTGCCTGGCGATGAAGCTTTTGTATTGCTTCCAAGGAAAGAAAATAGACTTTTAATTGCTTGGAATGGTCCATATAAAGTGTTGTCACGCATTTCTGATGTTGACTACATTTTAGAGATAAAAGGGAAAAGGAAGACCTTTCACATAAACATGCTTAAAGAATTCCACACTAGACCGGAACATCTTCAAGCCATATTTCAAGCAGTTGATGACCACCCTAGACCTAGTACTCACTACTCTGCATTATCAGTAATTCAGGAGGAAGAATCGGCTTTTCCTGATGTTCTCATGAACTTACCTGTCTTTCCTCTCCAATCGACTGAGACATGGAAGGATATTGCTATTTGTCCAGCTTTGTCTTCTGAACAACATTCCCAAGTCTCTAATCTTCTAGAATCCTTTCCAGACGTCCTCACAGACATCCCAGGGCGTACATCAGTCATTTCGCATGACATCACCCTTACAGATGATCGACCAATTCGTCTACGCCCCTATCCTATCCCTATTCACTACCAGCACCAAGTGGAAGAAGAATTAAAACAAATGCTTAATTTAGGAATTATAGAACCTTCCAATGCCCCTTACTCATCACCTATGGTCATCGTTCGTAAGAAAGACAAAAATATCAGATTGTGTGTAGATTACCGGAAGCTGAATAACATCACAGTCTTCGATGCTGAACCCTTACCCCTACTTAAAAATCTGTTGTCTCGTCTCGCCAAGTCTCTTTTCTTTACTAAAATTGACCTTACCAAGGGATACTGGCAAGTTCCCTTGACTGACAGAGCTAAACCACTCACTGCCTTTGCTACACAACAGGGTCTTTATCAGTGGAACGTAATGCCATTCGGACTTATGAACGCCCCGGCAACGTTTGTCCGTATGATGAGAAAAAATTCTCTCTCATCGGTCCGATATAATCACATATATAGACGACATCTGTCTATTCAGTTCCACTTGGGAGGAGCACTTCTTAGGTTTACATTCTCTTCTGGACACTTTACGTCTCCATCACCTAACAGCCAAGCCCTCAAAGATCTTTATTGCCTTTGAGGAAATTTCATTCTTGGGACATAAGGTGGGTCACGGTTTTCTTCAGACCGTGCCACAGAATGTTTCCAAAATCCTAAAATTATCTGTGCCCACTACTAAGAAGCAAGTTCGTAGTCTTCTCGGCTTGATTCAGTATTATAGTAAATTTATACCGAACTTGTCTTCAATCACTGCAGACCTCTCTGCCTTGCTTAAAAAAGGCTTACCAAACCACGTGCACTGGACACCAGAGTGCCAGGCTGCGTTAAATTATGTTCAAAATATTTTTTCTGTACCACCTATTTTGAGGTTACCAGATACAAATCTGACATATTATCTCCGCACAGATGCTAGTTCAAAAGGTATCGGCGCATCACTGATGCAAGAGTTCGAGGGAAGATTACATCCAACCCTCTACATATCCAGAAAGCTCAATGATGCAGAAAGAAAGTACCCAGTGATAGAAAGAGAGTTGCTGGCTGTTATCTGGGCGGTAGTCAAGCTGGAGCGGTATTTGTTGGGCGCCCCTTTCATCATACAATCAGACCAGAAATCCCTTTCCTCATTGAAGAAGGTGAATCACAAGAACCCAAAGCTAGCCCGTTTCGCCATCCTGCTTCAACCTTTTCAGTATGAAATCGAAGCAATACCAGGTTCTGCAAATGTGGTCGCAGATGCTTTATCGAGATGCCCACAGCTCGAACTTGAAGATTCATATTCATTTAGTTAATTGACTTTATATTATACATGTGTGAAGCCATGGTGTTTATCCACTACTAGTCATTATGACAAAGGACGATGAATACATGAACACTAAGAGGATTTTCAAACCATCCATATTAACATTTGTGATTTATACGACTTTGAGATAATCATTATTCACTTTAGCAAGCTGTACATTGAATACTGTTATTCTACTTACAGACACGAACAATTTGCAACTACAATATCATTTTATTATTCTGGAATGCACATTGACATTAATTAAGATTGCTATATTATGCTACAAATCTAGTCCTGACACGGATAGTTTGGAGTATTCTTATATTATTGCAAGTTTGATTTGGACATTACTTGTCTTGCCAACGTACAAAAGGTACTTAGAGTAGAATAAGTAAGTAATGTAATAATTGTATTAATTAGTTATACTTGCGTTCTTGTACTATTTTTTTTTCCTCTTCTGTCTCTTTTTGTGAAATATTCATGTACTTTAGTTACATTAATTTCATATCGCATTGTTTCATATCTTATTTGATTCATATCATGCGTGAATTGCGTTTAAGCTTAATTTTAGGATTTTTACAGCATTGTTACTTCGAGATATATCCTTCTATTTTTATTATATTTTATTATTCATGCATTTTGAATTCTTGATTTGGATTTTTTTTTTTTCTTTCTTTAATTTTATATATCTCATACCATTTTCATATATGCATGCTATTTCTTTGATAGGTTTATTGTAAACTCACATTGATCATACATTTATGTATTCTTTTGACACATCATTGGAGTATCGACTGTATATGACTTGTTACTTATGGACATATGACTATTTATGACTGATGACAAATTCATCTAGCATGTTATTTAATGATAAGTTACATTATGCAGACTGACTGCGACTAGATTATTTTCGATGTGGCCCAATATTTGTGAGATAATCAATTTTGGCCGCTAGTTCCGCATACGAAATATTTGAATTGGAAAAAAAAACAAATAAATTTGTTTTTTTTTACACCGCGAAGGGGGTGATATGTTAAGGATAGATTTGGGATGCAGATAAAATAGTGTGGCATGTTACTACACGCTAGCACATTTCCATTTACATGTGAGGAAATGTGTTCGCATGTAGGCAAACTACGGTTTGCACGAGGCGTTCATCCGTGATGATCGATGGTCAACTAGTGACGTTTCGGTCACATGTCGTGCGGTTCAGTGTGTTAATTAACGGGGCTTCCGTCTTTGTGTTTGCGTCCGAGAGAGATGTAATTTTTCGAGCTCCGGGATAATGGAGCGTGATTTAAAAATATATATTGTGGCATTGTTGATTCTCGGAGGCTGCCACGTTATGTGCAAGATGGTTCATAAACGTATCTAGAAGTTCATATCATAATTTACTACGAGTAACTTTGAGATATGAGGCAACTAATATTTGGTTTGCCCTGATTTCTTCTGCCGCATTACTTTGGTTTTCGTGGATTACCGAACCTTTAGTACAACGGCCAGAATTGAGTGGAGATGAGAGGATTGTATTATTATTATACTATATGCCACTTAAAGATGCCTAACGTTTGAACCTTATTGACGGACCAGAGATAATCTACTACGCTTATCCATTGCCATGTACTTTGATGTTTGATGGACTATTGTGAAGTGACTTTATGTATTAAATGTCAACCATGTTTTCCCGTGGACCTGTTCACCTACCGGCTTTGTTATGTGTACTGACCATAATGTCCTGAATGAACACCTGCTATCATTCGCGTATACATGCATGATCGTCTAATTTATCCCAACGTAACAACATGTTAAAGCATGCTCTTTTGTTAAGATATGAAAAGAATGGTGAATTTTACAGGAAAAAGTTTAGAAATGCCAAGCTACTGTCGGGTGAGACCTATTACCAGTTCTCTGCACGTTTAGAGATGTACTTGGAGAAATGGAATGCTCTGTGGAAAACCCAAGATCTTAAAAAAATGATCCTTATTGAGCAATTGAGAGAGTCCATGGCTCCAGACTTGAGAACGTTTCTCATGGAACAGGGTGCAGAGTGGCTGGGTGAGTTTTTTAATGTCGCTGAGAGGTATCAGGCAGCCCAGGCAGAGGTAGCTGGCGCCAAAAAGAAACATGTAGACAATTATAAGGCTCCATAAAACTCTAATAGATTTGACAACAAAGATCAAGGTAATAAGGGTAAGCAAAATTTTGATAGGCCACGCAATGATTATAAAAATAAAAACCCACAATTCGCTGATAGGAAAAATGAGGAAAGAAAACCTTTTCATCAAGGTAGATTATTTTGTAGATGGTGTAAGAGGGAAGGACATGATACCAAAGTATGAAACAGGAAACCTGCTGGATTTGCTGCTATGAAGTTGGGGAAAAAGGAAGTAAAGGTAAAATCTACTGTACAGCAGGAACCTTATCACTCATCAGTGTGTGAGGATGTGGTATGTAATGGGGTCACCATTAGGTGCCTTTACGATACCGGTTTGGATTTAGATTCTGTGGTGAGTGTGCACTTGGTGAACCCGGATCAGTATACCACAGAAACAGTAGAGATACAAGGGGCGACCAAGGACATACCACTTATGACACTTCCCATTGCCAGGATAACTGTGAAAACTCGCTATGTGGAAGGAATAATCAGAGCAGCAGTGCTAGACGCCCCCATCTACACTCTGATATTGGGATGCCGTTATGTCTTCTTGGGGAATCCCAAGAGACCTGTGGTCTTGGCAGCAGTCCAGACCCGTTCACAATCCAGACAGGAAGAAGATGAACCAATAAATACTCATCCAGAAGAGATGAGGAAGGCACAGGCTGAAGATAGGTCACTGAAGCAGTGCTTTAAAAAAATTGCGTACCTGCCATACACCTCCAAGCAAAGGAGAATTTTATATGAAGAATAAATTGTTATATAAGAAGGCCGGAACTGGTTCAAAGGGTCACGGACAACTGGTACTTCCCAAGATGTTTAGGGCATATGTAATAAGGAGCTTACATGTTGGAAAAGATGGGGACCACGAGAAAGTAGGTACCATCTGCCAAAAGGTTTCTCAAAAATATTACTGGCCAGATGTAAAGATAATTATTGAGAATTTTGTAGAAGCCTGCGGCATATTTCATGAGGGAACACCCACAAGTGGGAAAAATGATCAGGACCTAGACACGGCATGGGGCAAACTTAGGCCTGAAAGGAAAAATAATTATAATAAAGTAGACAAAGTGAAATTGGAGCCCCCTTTTCACACACAGTCTTCACTTGAATGTTTTAAAATAGCAACTATGCGTCGAGTACAAAGAGTTGTAACCCAGAATAAGCCGACAATCCCTCAGTCGGAATTATGTGAATTGGGGAAAGATAAAAGAGAGAGAAGATCTCTCACAATGAAATTAAAGTGGGGAGAAAAACCCCGGAAAAGAAGTGGTAGTGGACGATTTGTGAGTGATGATACAAGGAAGAAACGTCCTCTCTATAAGGCTTCCAATGTCATGAAAAATAAGTCAGCAAAATTAAAAGTACATATGTAACCTTGTTGAGGACTTGGACCGATGAGAAGGCAGAAGAGACTGTTACCTCATCATATCAATATGTGAACGAACTGACCACTCGTTTAAAAACTAGTTGGAAACTGGCAAATGATAATTTGAGAGAAGCCAGGAAAAGGCATGCTGATATTATAATAAAAAAGCGAAGGATAGGGAGCATGCTGTAGGGGAGAAAGTGCTTCTTCTATTGCCCGGCAGAAGCAATAAACTTCAGATCAGATGGCAAGGTCCATATACAGTTTTGGAAAAGGTATCCAGAACAAATTATAAGATAGACAAGAAGGGAAAGGAAAAAGTCTATCATGTGAACCTTCTGAAGAAATATCTTGACAGGCAAATCCAGGAAGAAAAACACTTAATGGCCTTGTCTATCGCAACCGAAATGAAAAATGACCCGCTCACCTCATTTGAATATCCACTGAAGCCCAGTGAAACGTTTGCACAGGTGAAGATCAGTACTCACCTGACAAAAGGACAGAGGGAGCAGGTTCAAAAGGTCCTAGAGAAACATACAGACGTGTTAACGGATAAGCCGGGGCACACCAATTTGTTGGACTATGATATGAAACTAATAGACAAAACTCCCATCTGTATGAAGCCCTATTCTATTCCTTTCGCTAAGGAAAAAGCTTTGAAAGAGGAGATAGATTATTTGTTACAAGAAGGGATTATTTCTCACAGTGAATCTCCTTATAGCTCTAGTGTGGTTTTGTTGAGGAAACCATCTGGGGAACATAGACTGTGTATAGATTACAGGAAACGGAATTCTGTCACAGAAAGTCAGGTGGATCCATTACCTGATACAAATCAACTATTTGCCAGGCTGAACAAGGCAAAATACTTTTCTAAGATGGATCTTAGCAAAGGCTATTATCAGATTCCAGTAAAGCCTGAGGTTCGACCTTACTTAGCATTTAGCACCTCGGAAGGCCATTATGAGTTCAACATGTTGCCGTTTGGGTTGAAAAATGCCCCGAGTGTGTTTTCGAGGATGATGCAAAAATTGTTGGATCCCCTGAAAAATCCATGCATCTCAAATTTTATGGATGATATTCTCATTGCTACTGAAACATTTGAGGAACATGTTAATTATTTGAATATGTTGTTTGATAGACTCAGAGAGGCTAACTTGACTGCTAGACCAACAAAATGTTGTATAGGATGTAAAGAGTTGGAATTCTCGGGACATACCGTACATCAGGGTAGCATGACCCCTGACCCCAAGAATCTGGAAAAATTGTAAAGAGCACCGAGGCCACAAACAAAAAAAGATGTGCGATCTTTTGTGTCGTTGTGTGGTTTTTACCAGAAATATATTAACAATTTTAACTCGATATGTGCACCACTGACGGATTTAACGCGCAAGGGAAATCTTGATAAAATTACTTGGTCCGCGCAGTGTGAATCGGCCTATCAAGAGTTAACAGAAAAACTCACAAGCAAGCCTATATTGAAATTGCCTGACTTGAGTCAAGAATTTGTTATGAGAACGGACGCTAGCAACATCGGATTAGGGGCATCCCTACTGCAAAGGTCCAATTCACCTGAAGAGGAATTAACCCCAGTTGCTTATGCTAGCCGTAAGTTGAACACAGCGGAACAAAAATATTCAACTAGTGAAAAGGAATGTCTGGCTTTGATATGGGCTATAAAAAAGTTCCAGATCTATCTCTATGGGAGATCATTCAAGGTCCAAACAGATCATAAACCCCTCGTATTTCTGGCAAAAGCAAAGCATGAAAATGCTAGATTATTACGTTGGTCGTTGCTCCTACAGCCATACCAATTCATCATAGAATATATCACCGGGTCAGAAAACGAAGGCACAGATTTTTTAAATAGACACCCGTACGACGAAAATCCGAGTAGTCACCATGCATATTATTTAAATTTATCTTTATGTATTTCGAATTATGAACTGACATTTGGTAGTCTGTTCTAAAGTGGGGAGATGTGTGACGATATTCTAAATGCAATAGCTAAATTAAGTAATATTAGAGTGCATAAAGTCAAAAATAAGATAGAAAATAAAAATTTGAGCCCAGCGTCTTATTCCCCCACGCCAGCCAGTATGCGGGTTTTGATAAGCCTAATAGCCGAATGGAGGATACTGTCTTTCCCTAATTCGTCCTTGAGATTAAATGTAACACTTTTGCAAGTTCAAGTCGTATGGCCACGACGACAGAGTGATAGAATAAAAGAAAAGTAGGGAAGGGATGGAAAGGCAGAACCTAGGGTACGCCGTCTCGCGTTGATTTCAAAAAGCCAACTCGCGCGACATAGCCTTGGGCGATTTTCAAATTACGATACAAAAACTAAAAAATGTTCGTCAAATTGGTCAAGCAGACAGCCTTAGCTCTTATAAAAGAATGACGTAATTCTAACGGACTACGGACGATTCTCGTATTTAGTTTGAAAATAGTTGTAAAAAGAAGTGAACAGGTGGCAGTTTCTAGATTTGAACGACTAACATAGAAAAAAATATGGAATTATGAACCAAAATACATAGGGCCATAAAAATTATATATTCGGATGCCTTATGATTTCCTGAGCAATAATATGGTGTCAGTTACACACTAGTACAATAACTAACCAAGATATTGGCAATAATATTAGGTATTGTAAGACGGACTGACGGAAAAAAATCATGCCTGCTTATTTTTTCATAGCATGTTTTGAAAAAAGCTTTTGGGGAAATAAGGACTAAAAGGTACCTGTAATTTGATTGGCTGTAGTTTAAAGGAAGGCGAGATAGGATTGGTTGACCTAAAACTAAAAATATATTTGCAGTAGTAAACATAGTAGTTTGGAATTTGGTTTTTTAAAAGTTTGATTCAAAACAAATGAATTCATGGTCCCATTGGCCAATGCATTATATATTATCGGAAACATAGACTGCTCGTTGCCATTTTGAGAAAATTTTCTGTTGAACAAGGAGCGATGACAGCAGGCTTGTGCTTTTCAAACCTATAGAAAGCAGTCTGGACAGAAGGCAGATCTAAAGTGTGCCATAAATGTTTGCCAGTCATCGTTCGCTTGTGTATATTTCATTGAAATTTGTGGTAAGATTGATTTTATTAACCTTTTATTTAAAATAAAGTTTGAATGTGAGATAAACATATACGACTGTAAGTAAGTGGGTCCATGGCAGACTTAGGCAGAGCCTAGAGATTGATCCATCATATGATAGACTATCAGAGAGGTGTAGAATTACAAGATTAGATATGATTGTCATCAAGAAGCATAACACTTATCCTATTGTATGGAAAAAGATTACTGCTGGAATTGCAGAGGCGTTGTAACCATTAGGGGAGAGGAATACTGGTATACATTGTCACATCAAAATATAATGGTGAACTAGGTTGTCATAAAGAGCTGACCCTATTCGTTTATTTGTACTGTGCCTGTAATTAAGTGTGGAATATTATTGTATACTTGTTATAAAGAAGGACGCATAACCTTCTTATTTCAGGGTTTTTGGTACTGACATTAACGTAGTACCAGGCTCTTGGGAACTGATTGATTCCTGACACTGTTTGCATATTTCGGGCACGTGCTGGATGCCATTGCCTTTCAAGAAGTGTAACAGATTGTCCAGCGAGCATAGGAAAAGATCTACCGGTGTTATCCTTCGAAGATAAGTGCATGTTCGGCACCAGGCAGCTCAACCTCTAAGAACTATCTAGTTTTAAAATAAAGACTGTGAATATTAATTAAAAATTCCAAAAGTGTCAAACGAACAGAAAATATACAATACGGTGTGATGTTAACCAACAACCTACCATTATAGACCAGTATTAACCTAAGTTAGAAAACTACAACTACACACTTATATTATAATAACATTTGTATTATGGACAGAAGATCCATTGTGTTATTTAATTGATATAAATAATTCTTTTGATTGTCAGTCCTGATTCAAAACAAACTAGAACCAGGACAATAAATTGTAAAAATTTAACGTTTACCCAAAATTCAACCACTGACTTACTTAAGATAGTCTTTTAAAGTGTAGTTTGTATGTGATGGTCGTAGTACTGTTGTGTTGTGTTGGATAATAAAATAGTTGTTATATGTTTAGTTGGTTAATACAACATTACACTACATATTCATAACCCTAGACATTAAACGTAGTCATCATACATCCAGTCAAGAATAAGTCTGAATGAGATCATAAAGGTGGTAGCAGAAAGGTACCCTGTAAACTTACCATAATATTTATTATATTCAGGGACCTTCACAGCTGATCTCATTCAGTACACTAAGAGTACATAACAACAACACTTCTTACATCAAATCCACCACAGTCATTCATGTGGCCAAAAACATACTCGCTTGCCCAGTACTTGGCGTAGGTGTCTCATGGAAGAAAAAAACCATTAACAATAGTATGACCTATCGTGTCATGTTGATTGCCAGGTCTGGCCCCAGACTAGCCTTGGTACTTAATAATAATGTCGAGGTAATCGTCAGAATTGGTCCGTTAATTGTTTTCCTAGATAAGTCCTGTATCACTGCATATAGTAGATGGAGTAAGACGTATTTGGGACGGTCACAGTCATAGAAAGAAAAAAAAATAGTTCTGGTACTGTCTAGCCTCTGGTTGCTGAGACAACTGTTACGTTATGTAAACTGGAAATGGTACATCCTATCGGCTTTTCTCTGAGTTGAGTGCCGGTTATGAAACAGTGAATTCTCCTAGTACAATCCAATTGAAAGAAACTACAGTCATCATTCGAGTAAAACGTTATATATATTTCTGCCGCAGCGGGCTAATAAAATTGGATAGAAAATATGCGTAATTTGTAAGTCCCTTTTTGCTTTATCTTATTGTTCATGTGGTAGTCTCTCTCATAAATGAAGAAAGAGGACGGCACAGGTAAAAAAAATCGAAGACCCGAATAATAAATAAGATTGTTTCTGGTATGATTAGGCCGCGTGATCGCTGGCTTTTTATCGAGCCTACATTAGGATTTATAATCTTTAACTGAGAATCACAAAGTGTTATATATATTCCGCATTTCTGTAGGGGGCAGGAACATGGACGATGTATAAGCATTTGGAAGAAAGAATTGAGGCTCTTGAAATGTTGATATATAGAAGAATGGGGCGAATCTCATGGAAAGATAAGAAAAAAAATAAGGAGGTCATAGAAAATCTAGGTATGAAAAGAGAACTAATGAGGGAAGATCAAAGTTTGGCAGCTAATGTACTTTGGCCACGTAAAAAGGCATACCACTTTACAGAAGACCATAATGGAAGGGACAGATGAAGGCAAACGTGCACGGGGAAGACAGCGGTATAAGTGGGAAGATAACATCAAGAGATGGACAGGAAGAGCCTATCAGAGTGCACCACCAAGACAAGAGACAGAAGATGTTGGAGATCCTTTACAGCCAACCTTTGTTGTGGGTATGGCAGCTGATGATGATGAAATTAGGAAGAAAACAGACATTTAACCCAAAATGACAATACTATGCTTCATGCGTAAAGTGTGATCTCTGATCCTCTCCATTATTTAATTAAATTAAAAGCACACGTGTCTTAGCTTATCTTATCACGCTTTGTTCACCTGTTTACGTGTTGGGTTTTAAGGTATGCGCCTTGTCACCCAGCCGTCCGGTGAAACGCTCAGCGCCCAATATCAGTGTTAATTTAACTATGACTACTGTACAAATATCGCTTGTCATTACTAGCTATTTGTTTCGCCACATGATATTACACCAATCACTTATATATTGTTACACAAAAGGGATAGGAGTGACTTTAATTCCGACAAGTATCCGTCTCCTAGTGTATTTATTTAACCAATTAAACACATCTCTTTCTGGGTGATAGTGTGTGATTAAATCCACATTACAAACTGAAAAAAAAACTAGCTGTATGATATTTAATACGTTAGTCTTAGCACTTATAAAGAACACCCAGTGAATTATAAAATGATAAACTTAACACCTCGAATCACTTAAATGCTAATATATATTTATATATATATATATATATATATATATATATATATATATATATATATATATATATATATATATATATATATATATATAATATATAATATATATATATATATATATATATATATATATATATATATATATATATATATATATATATATATATATATATATATATATATATATATATATATATATATATATATATATATATATATTACCGCAAATCAGAAAAATGAAACATATTCCACGAAATCTAATAATCACTTTTATAATGGCTATAGTATAACCAGCTAGATATCTCAAAAATTCCTGCAGCGACTAGATACTGACTTAGGGATCACGGATTATTTTTATAAAAATGGTATTCTTTCACTAGCTAGTGCGAAAAGTCGCGCTTTCGTCCATATCAGAGAAATCGGAAATCTAAGTTTCCTCAGATGAAAGTTTCTTTCGTTAACTCTGTTGGCCGATGCAAATCAACAACAAAGGCTTCTCGGTTAACAGGTTTCCTCACGAGATTTTCTGTTCGCCTCTGATATCGAACGATTCTCGCCCCGTATGTCTAAAACATCCAACGGGTACGTCGGGAACTCTTCTGTCAGTGTTTCCCCTAATCAAAGAACCGGTTTATATATCCGCGCGCTTCTGTCTGTTCAACAAAGATACGAGCCAAATCAGCGATCGTGATAATTGAGATAGCGAGTTATGGCTCTCCTTGACTGTTATTTTGCCTGTCTGAACGTAGGTAAACCTTCTCAGTGCATGTCAATAGAAACAAATACGCGTGGCTTCAAGATGAGTAATTTCGTCAGCGAATTTCATAGTTTCGCGTAGCCAAAAATATGAAACTAGATGGGGATGCAAGGGGGACGGTCACTGCTGCACTATGTACATATATATGTGACACACAGCATGTTTTAAATAAAACAATCATGTGTCTTAGTCGTCTAGATAATAAACAAGAGAGTGAGGGATGGAGTAAACTCTCATCACAATATATCCATCCACTTTCGCCATCCCACATCGTCATGCTTTCCCGTGCCTTCTTGTTTATAGTAATGTTAGGAATGTTGTTTCCTCTTGGAAAAAAAAGTGGCAAACACAAGTCACTTGAAAAATTAATTAATAGTACTGTCCTTTCTCTGTCCACCTCTGACCTCCCTTTTTCTTCTCCACCAATCAAAATAATATATAATAATAGCCCCTTCAGTCATAACTGACTATGGGAATGCGCCCCTGAGGTGACAGCCCTGAAGTGACAGCCCTCAGCTGCTTATTTTTCTGTTGTTCCTTTCCACCAATCAGAAGCCCCATTACATTCTCCTCTGACCTGCTGAACATGCAGTTTCGTGTCGTCAAGTTCACAACACTCTATTGGCCAACTCTTTTGACACGACTGACATTCCGTACCTGATCCCTGTGGAGCACATACAGTCCACAGCTGTTGACCATGCTGTGACAATCTTCATTCTCTTTTGTGCTCCTCGTATAGCATGGGATACTATGGCAGCGGTGGTTCTTGAAACAATTTGTTTTACGTGATGAAGTTACCATCCTCATTCACGACCTCGTATTAGTCGCTTCAACGACATGTCTGAATGTGCAGTGGTTTTATTATGTCTTTGTCTTTTCAAAGACCCCCGGGAACTTTACGACATGCAAGTTAGATTATTGCTAACAACGTATTTGTAACAAGACATGTGATTGTACACAACAGAAATGGAATCCAGTGGAATCTGCCTAAACAGCTTGACAATCTGGATTTTGCAGATGTCTTGGCTCTTCTGTCCCATAACCATAATCAGATGCAAGAGAAAATGAAAATTATCGTTGAGAGGTCACAACAAGTGGGCCTGAAAATACAGAGGGAAAAAGCAAAGATTATGAGAATAAATGCAAGAAATGATAACAATGTTGAACTTGAAGAAACACGACTAAAAGATGTAGAAACGTATACATATCTTGGCACTAATATAGACAAACTGCCATCACTGGTGTCAATACCTGGTCCTCCAGGTTGGGGGTTTTAGCATAGGGCTGACACCCCTGTCTATGTAAAAAGAAACAAAGTTACGGAAACGACAACAAATGAACACACTTTGCAGCGCGACGGACATCCGGAGTCTGAGGCTCGTATGACTGTCAGTTGTGAAATCCGAAAGGAAGCCACTGACACGAAAATGAACGTCCTGACAGCAAACCGTGAAACAAGAATAAGATTTTGGAATGTCAGGACAATGAACCAGAAGGGTAACTTAAAACAGGTCACAGCAGAAATGAGAAAAACGAAAGAGAGGCCGACCAAAAACCACTTGGCAGAGGACTGTGGAGGCTGAGATGCAAAGAATGAACCAGACTTGTGTCACTGTACGAATGATGGCCACCGACCGAGCAAAGTGGAATCAATTTGTTGCTGCCTACAAGACGCCACCAGGCGCAATGGCCACTGACTGCGTTGACGGTCGGCGGCTAAGGATATAAGAAGAAGAAGAATATAGACAATGTTGGAGGGACAGACTATGATATCAAAATAAGAATACAAAAAGGAAGAGGAGCTTTCATTGCATTGGGAAATATATGGAGGTCAAGAGAAATCGGATCCAACAAGAAAATAAGAATCTTCAACTCAAATGTCAAGTCAGTCCTATTGTATGGCTCTGAGACATGGAGAGCAACAAAAACAACAACCAAAAAGCTACAGACTTTTATAAACGGGTGCTTGCATAGAATAGAAGGACTTAAATGGTATGAGAAAGTCACAAATGTCGAATTGATGACAAGAACCAGACAAGTGCCAGTGGAACAAGAGTTGAGAAGAAGACGCTGGCGATCGATAGGAGACACATTGAGGATGCCTGTTGATAGCATTAAAAGGCAGTCCTTGTTCTGGAATCCACAGGGAAAGAGAGGCAGAAGTAGACCAGAAAGACACATGGAGAAGAGAGCTGGATACAGCGGTGAAAGTGATGAGGAAAACATGAAAATAACTTTAGCGCATTGCTCAGGACAGGAAGTCTTGACATATGTTTGTTGAAGGCCTTCGCTCCTCGGGGAGCTAAAGGGTATTGATTGATGTTATTATACAGGGTAATTTTAAAATAACTTGTTATTGTTAATTGTGTTAGTTCTTTGTGTTATCCAATAACTGTATATGAAACAAACATCACAATACAGCGACTTACCTGTTATTTTATGACATAAAATGATGTGTCAAATTAACACAACAGCGCAAGGGGAGATCACGTGACATCGTGGCGGGCAATCATTTTTCCTCTGTCTAATAACGTTGAGTTCATTGGTCATTTTAGAATTTGGGTTTTGTTTTTTGTTTTAATGGGAATAAAAAATACCAGGTTGTTGCGTACATTTTATGTCCTTAACAAGCATTAACAGATAATTGCAGTCCCAGGTCCTGCATCTGTTAAATATGTGTACACACCAACTCAGATATTAGTGATATAGTTTGTTGCGCACGAGAACGCACATTTTTGGTATTTGGAAATTAGCGCGCTTGTTGCCAAACAAGCCAGATTACGTATCTCCATAGTGGAGCAAGGCAGAGTTCCTCTTAGACTGAGAGTCTGATGTTTTTTAAGTTCTTTATTTGGACAGATTGTACTTACTTGGTGACTGGCTCACTGCAATTTAAGTCATAGCCCTCAGGTCACTCAAGTCAGGTAATATTATAATTGATTGATAATTTTTGTAAGAATAGTTTCGTCATTGACTTTTTTCATTCAAGTCGACCTCTAGCTGGTATCCGTACATGTTGGGACCAGATAGGATAAAAGTCGTTACGTCAATGCACTGGAAGTTTTGAAGATGTTTATTATATGAACATTGTTTATGGAACGAACGGGATCTGCGTTATTGAATATTTAAAGTAGCCGTCATGCGAGTAACGGGTAATATGGAGAGTTGAATCAGAACATCAGCAGTTAGAAGTTTGTATTCACTTCACAAGTTATAATGCTCTTGGAGATTTTCTATTATACATTCGCGTTTTCGACTCAACCAGATAACTGTCACCCATCACTATTCTAATACCTATCAATGGGGATCCAAAGTGACCAGTTACCGATGGTGGATGATCAGTTACAAATGACGGCCAGCTGTGTTATGAATGTATCAAATTCATGGGAACGAAATCCATCAAGGAATTACTCGTGTACCAGTTGAAATTTCAATTCAAGACGACAGCAACATACTTCCAGGTCAAGGTTACTCAAAGTCAACCGTCAACGCTGAACACTTCATTATCAACAACGTGGAATGGAATCAAGTTTTTCCATCTGTCAAAATACCAAGGCTCAGTAATACAGCGTCAGATTTCCTAAGTTCGCAATACTGCATGGATCGGGAAATATTTCCATATTGGAATTAAGATAAGTTAGAACGCTGTTGTTTGTTTTTGCTACCGTTTTCGTTAGCTGAGCTCTTCGGTTGAAATGTCCATTACTATATTTGTCATATTTTTTGTTCTATGTTCAATGTTCTCAGCGGGAGGTTGGGTAAGGCGGCTTACGACGGAAACATACCAGTTTCATCACAGGTCCGTCGTAAGTATTCTATAGGGACATATTTTGCAGACTTCCCGCAGTGGAATGTTCCGACACGTGAGTGTCGATGGATTTTAGGTCCACTGTGTCTGGTTGCCTGTGACAACTGACTGTTAAGCTGTTTCGTCAAGTTTCATTATTGTTTTTGTGGTAATTTTTATATATGTACCTTAGTTTTATGATGTCTTTTGTACGTAACGGTCGTCCATCTCCACCTTGCTTTGGTTTATTTTTGTACACCTTGGTGTCTATACACTGTGTTGTCAATTGTCTTGTTCGGTATTTCATCGCAGTTGTCATTGCAATTCTTTGCAACAGTCGATTTTAGTTTCACATTTTGATTTTTCGTTGATTTCTGCGAACGTTGTCATTCGTCTTTGATTTTCTTGTCCTGTCACTATTGTTGTAATTGTCTATTGCATTTACATCTTCATAACGTTAATTACATTACTTGTTTCTTTGATTACTAATATATTTGATAATTAGATGACATTGAGTGCCGTTCTTTGGACAGGAACGTATTGCACATATTACAGTGAACAAATTATTAGACATTGATTGATTGACACTTTCGAAGAAGAAGTAGTTATAATACATAATTAGACATAATGTCTACATTGGATTACTTTATTGCGCATAGGAAAGCCCTTGGCAAAACTAGAGATAAATTAGAGGATTTTGCACTTGCAGAATATGGCAAGGCACAGAAGGCTCAAGAAATGAAAGACATGTGTAAGAAATTAAAAGTTAAAGCCCAAAAACGCAAAAAGTTCTATGATCACACACTTACTATTTATATGAGTGATATTGCTATGCTCAGTCGCCAATTGGAAGAAGAAGATAATACTGTATTTTCAAAGGAAATGTATGAGCTTAGGAATAGCCATAATATTAAGGTCGAGGCACTTCAACTGGAATTGAAATAGTTGAGAGCACAGGCTGCTCATGTCCAGGGTCTTGAGGCTAATAAACGTGAAGAGACAAATACAGAAGTGCTTAGTACTCTAGTAAATAATAACATAGAACTCAATAATCAATTTAAAGAAAAGAATATTGAAGTGGCTGAGAAGATTGATGAACTTATGACTAGTCATCATAGTGCTATCGAAGCACTCAAACTTGAACTTGTGCAGGAGAGAGCTAGGGCTTTGGAGACTATCAAAACTCTCCAACAAGAAATTAGGAACCTTAAATTAGAAACTACATCTCAGAAGAAAAAATTGAGAATGGATGTTATAGGTAGGAAATTTATAAAGGGAAATAACGAGAATATCAATTCTTTTAATTTTTATGAGGGGAAACAATTTCAGCAATCTTCTCCATATAATGTTTCCTGGGGCCAATCTGACAGAACACAAGATTTTGATAACAATAATTTTTGAAATAATCTAGGAGACAATTATAAACAAAATTGGCGATCCAAATCGCAGTATTCTCACAATATACACGGTTGTCTGAATAGATCATATGGTCAAAGACATAACAGTGATAACAATAATTGGCGTTCTAACCAAGATTGTAACTCAAATAGAAATAGTAATTATGGCAATTTTAAAGATAAGAGTCAAAATCGATCGCGGCATAGAGATAGATCTTCGAGCAGTAGACCGCGTCATCAGTTTAATGTTGCTTTGCTTGATGCACAAACTAACAAAGAACAGGATACAAATGTTAATACACATAATGCCATGTCATGTTCTCTTGATTATGACCAGGAGAAATCTTGCAGGGAATGTACAACTCTGTTCCAGCCCAAGGTGATCACGACGCTGAGCTGCGGACATGTCTTGTCAAGTCTCCCAGCAGTCTGTACGGCCACTTCTGCGTCGGTGCACATGGGAAAATGATGTCTTAAATTTAATAGCGGATTAGTCAATGATATTCCTTACTCTATTATTTTTTACTCAGGTTGCAGCACCGTTGGAGTCCGGAATTCGTTGATCTACCCATCCTGTGCTACTGGCAATACTGTCAAATGTGTGACTTTTGGTGGGACTGTGGAAACCTGTCCTACAGCCATTATTAATCTTAAAACACCTTTCATTTCAGGAAAGATCCACGCATGCCTTCTTCAAAATCCAATTAGTGATGTCATACTGGGTCGCATACATGGGATTAAAGAGTGTACCCCACAGCAGATTGCTGATTGGGAAGAGCAACATATACATGATGCCCGTGCATTTACGACTATACCTAGATTTGTTTCACATGCACATACTGCTAACCTGCTATGTAATGCTAAGGTCTTGGAATCTAGCATTGAAAATGATTCCATTGTTCATTATGCCACTGTTGCTAATTCGGTACAACCTTTGCGACATGCATCCATTCCTAAGAATGACATTAAGGTTTCAACGCAACCTGTGAAGACTAGTAAGTCATTCTGTGGGACATATACCTTCCCTCGGCATAATAATGTTGCCAACTCAATGAATAAATCTTGGCGACATGATCAGCAGACAACTCATCTTCAGAAAAAGGTCAAGTTTGAGAAAAAGGGAAAGAATGTCCCTAATAAAAATAAGAGTTGTAACTCAGATAAGAAAGATAAAACCAATAAGGTTGTCAGCAAGGTTTTAACTTTACCCAGCACGCATGTGTATACGACATGTCGTACACCTACACCTTTGTCTGGTTTAAGTAGTCATGCTATGGTACAAAAGTATTATCCAGCAAATAACAATATATCTACATGCAAGATTGATAAATATTATAATTTACCTCAAAGGACTAAGGTTACTATCAACCTTATTTCCATTCTTGTGACAACGGTACCACATATATTGGTAAAGGTGCAGATTCTCGCACCATCCTTGTGCAAAATCTGCCACAACGAACTACTTGGCAGGCACTGGGAAATTTTTTCAACTACACGGCAGACGTTAAGTTCGTACCTCTATTGCCACATACCAATAACAGGTATGGTGACGCCGTGGTCACATTTGGTACAAATAGAGATGCTCGCATGGTAATCGAGCGGGACAATGGGGTGTATTTTCACCACCATTCCCTCAGGTTACGTTGAGTACCTGATTCTGCGTCACGCAGATATTAACCTACTGATATTGAATTTTGATTTCACATTCTTTGATGACTCAGCCTATGCAGTCATCGTCTCTTTTCTTTACTAGTCATCTTTTCTTTCTCTACTCCTCGTGGATTATTCCAATGGAATTTTATGCCATTTGGATTAGTTAACGCACCCGCCACATTTGTGCGTATGATGCGTCGCAAAATGTCTCATCGTCCCGATGTCATTGCTTACATTGATGACATTTGTCTTTTTAGCAACTCATGGGATGAGCACATTCATGGATTAAAAACATTACTGTCCACATTACGGGATTATAACTTAACAGCCAAGCCATCGAAGGCATTTGTCGGTTTTCTCGACATATCATTTCTGGGTCACCGTATCGGTCGCGGCATGTTATACACAGAGGACAGTAATGTCTCAAAAATCCTCAATATTACAGCTCCTAAAATAAAGAAACAAGTACGATCTTTGTTAGGTCTCATTCAATTTTATGGTAAATTTATACCTCACCTATCTACCATTACTGCACCTTTCTCTTCATTGTTGAGGAAGGGCACAGCTAACGTGATTCGGTGGTCTGAGGAACATCAAATCGCGTTGGATTCAATCAAAACATTTTTTTCCAATGCTCCGGTTTTAAGGTTACCTAATCCCAACCCTATTTTCATTCTGCGTAGTGATGCGTCCAACTACGGAATCGGCGGCGTATTACTCCAAGAATACTCAGGCACCTTACACCCTGTGATGTACGTATCGAGAAAATTAACGTCAACTGAGCAGAAATATTCTGTTCTGGACTAAGAACTCCTAGCGTTAGTTTGGCCAGTTACCAAACTTGAGCGTTACTTATTAGGTTCTCACTTTATTGTGGAGTCGGATCAAAAGGCACTCACGGCTCTTAATACTAAAGATGTGAAGTCTTCAAAATCAACGAGGTATGCCATTGCTTTACAACCCTACAGCTTCTCGATTCGGTCGATCCCTGGATTTCAAAATGTTCTCGCGGACTGTTTATCACGATGTCCAAGCGAACCAAGCGAGTTAATACGACCTACCGAGATCGAAACCTCTTCACAGACAGTCGCTCAATTGTAATGTGATGCTCAACGTACATTGATTATTTGTCTAACATCTACGCAAGTTTATATCTTCACTGATTTGCGAATGGAATTGATTACTCATACTTTTATTACTATAAGGAAATACTCAGTGTGTTGTCCATAACATTTATTAGAATATAACTTTTTAACGTGGTAACATTTTCTTCGAAAAGTTACATTGTAGACATAGGTAATCATCATTGTTATGTGATGGATATTTACTTTTCCAAAAAACATGCTAAATTACTCGATGACTCGGAAAGTAACTTTTCATCGTGATTGCAATTTATATAACAGATCTTCAGATATTATTAACTGTTTTAGATAATAACAGTGACACTTATTAAGATTATTGGAGATTAAAATAATTTAAAATTAGTGACAATTGTAAAATATGAACAATTGATGAGATATTATCAATTAAATATACTTCATTAGTTGAATATTTAACATTCTTTAACAATAGTAGGTTGCATAAGATTCTTTGTGCTAGTAACTGCCACTCATGGTGTATTATTGTAGCACTAGTAGGTGATTAGTGCCTCTTATTGATTTTAGACACAGTAGGGGTGTTGTTCACTTCGCGTGTTTGATTATGTGTATTATTCACTTTGCTTGTTTTATTTACATTTTTTTGGTTACTAATTCACGTATCATTTCTGACGTATTCTCATTTTTATTCATTTAAAATCATTTGTTAATTTTTTGATTAAGTTGGATGTTTTCACCTTCTTGTGGTTTAATTTCAATCATCCTTCATACTTTATTTCTCTTAATTTTACCACATCGTTCCAAAGTCGGTCGATTGTGGATGTATGCTTTTATGCATACTCTTGTTTAGTTGAGTTAACTTAAATTTCATATTCGTTTTTTTCATTATTAATTAATATAAATCATGTTGTAATTTTTAGTATATAAATATGTAAATTTGACTCACCTCTCCGATTTACTTAACGTATAAATAAAAAATTAATAGAATTAATTTTTTTAAAAAGGGGGGTGATAAGGAAGCTGTTGCGTACATTTTATGTCCTTAACAGGCATTAACAGATAATTGCAGTCCCAGGTTCTGCATCTGTTAAATATGTGTACACACCAACTCAGATGTTAGTGATATAGTTTGTTGCGCACGAGAACGCACATTTTTGGTATTTGGAAATTAGCGTGCTTGTTGCCAAACAAGCCAGATGACGTATCTCCATAGTGCAGCAAGGCAGAGTTCCTTTTAGACTGAGAGTCTGATGTTTTTTCAGTCATTCATTTGGACAGATTGTACGTACTTGGTGACTGGCTCACTGCGATTTAAGTCATAGCCTTCAGGTCACTAAAGTCAGGTAATATTATAATTGATTGATAATTTTTGTAAGAATAGTTTCGTCATTGACTTTCTTCATTCAAGTCGACCTCTAGCTGGTATCCGTACATGTTGGGACCAGATAGGAAAAAAGTCGTTACGTCAATGCACTAGAAGTTTTGAAGATGTTTATTATATGAACATTGTTTATAGAACGAACGGGATCTGCGTTATTGAATATTTAAAGTAGCCGTCATGCTAGTAACGGCTAATATGGAGAGTTGAATCAGAACATCAGCAGTTAGAAGTTTGTATTCACTTCACAAGTTATAATGCTTTATCAGAAGTCAAATTTTCTTTGTCAAACTAACTAAGAAGGAGTATTCCGTAATGGGTTGTATACCCTTGATTGTAATATGATGGACTGCCCTTGAGAGGTCAACAGTCGTTTAGAACGTTCGTTAAGCCAAGTAATTTATATCAAGATAAACATGTATGAATATATCGATACCTATTGATGATGCTTCACTAAGTATAGGATGGAAGCTGAATACCATAGGTAACAAGTGAATCTACTATGTATATGCATGAACTGTCGTATTGTCCACGTCTACGTATTGTCAAATAAACCGTTGATGGTATCATTACTCAACCACGAGTTCTAGTGTCCGTCCTTGACACTATTGAAGTTGAATTGACTCTTGGAGATTTTCTATTATACATTCGCGTTTTCGACTCAATCAGATAACTGTCACCCATCACTATTCTAATACCTGTCAATGGGGATCCAAAGTGACCAGTTACCAATGGTGAATGGCCAGTTACAAAGGTATTTGTCAAATTTCAAATGGCAGTTATTACTCCTTGTTTCGACATGCATGTTATGTATATCCAGTAGGTACAAGTGCTGATAATAACATTTAAAAAAAAAGAAATTGACTAGTCAATCACTTTGTAGAAATAGTATATCGTATACTGTCATCATTCGATCGACCTTGACATTTTATGGCAACGGTCAACCTTGGGTCATGGCTCTCAAGTGACATCCTTCTCTTGGCTATTCTGCCTCCGTTTTGAACTGAACCCATTTCGTTTAGGGGGCATCTCTAAAATGGCTATTTCCACAGGGTGTTTTAGCATAATCGTAGGGAGCATCTCGACTTGCTGCGATCAGCATCTCTGTCCTCCCAGAATCCTGTATTTATCTATTCGTGTCTCTCTTGTAAACATCTTTCATACTTCATACTTCATCTGTGGTTGCTTTTTTGTTTTTTAAATATTGGGGTTGGCGGATGGAAAAGGGGGGGGGGGGGAACTGCGCAAGCCTGGATTCAATATTAAGTTTAATCCAGCTGAGAGATATTTAGCAATTTCTTGTAACACATTGTTAAGGAAAATATATTGTATATTTTGCGTGTTGGCCACACTTAGTCTATTAACAGTTTAATCTACGCGATAATGTTCTTTTTGTGGTTAACATGCAGTTGCACGCTTTTTAATTGTAAATGAACGCAATATATTAATTACGTCACTACTTGATTATGACGTATTCTGTTCTGCATGTAATTTATGCTAACGGTCGTTCTAGGCCTTTCGTTATAAGAATACGTCAGAGTAAGACCTTGATGCTATCGCTCCCAAGATATTTGAAGTTTTAACAGTTCTACGTGGCTTAAGGAATTGCGAAGGTCGCCACTGATTTTGCAAGAAGATGCCGAACTTATGTATTCAAGTTCGATGATTTAAGAGGAGGAATTTTAAGGGAGCATTTTTATTATTATTATTTTTTTTTTTTTTTTGGTCTTCGCTACTTGGGTGTTATCCTTTTTAGGCACCTCTAGTAAATAGGCCAGATATGAGACGATGTATCACGGACTGTAGGAGCTTGCCATAAATGTATGTAACTACACTTTGCCATGAACATTTATTTCTACGTATAAATAAACATGTCGTTACCTGTGGACCCATTCAACAAGTCGTTTGTAGATCGTTTTATTATCTGATCGTTCTTGCATAACCCATGTCATTCCCCAAGACGTTATCAGCACGATATTCAACATAACATGTCTGTTACAAGCCAAGCATTCTTATCAAACACTCTCTACAATCAAAACCAATTGTAACACACATATAGGCTTTTTTATTATGGCAGTCACATTAATGAATGTTAGTTGCCTCCGTTGTAGTGCTTAGCGAGTTACATATACAAACTCGGCAAGTATTGATTCCATACGCATTGGAGAACATGATAGGAAGTTAGGAGGGGGGGGGGGGGAGAACAAAAGTCAGTTCCCACAGATACAACAAGCACGTAAAGACACTGACTTTTAACTAACTTTCTGTATTCGCTACACAACCACACATTGACATTTTAAACTCTGATCAATGTTCCACTACCATCGCATTGTTATTTCCCTCATAATTAAACGTTAAGATATATTTATGCGTTTTATCTAAGGGACGTAATTTTTACTACAAGGGGAGTAATATATGCAAAAAATTAGTCAAAACTTTAAAAAAAGTAAACAGTTATTTTATACAATTTTGTTTTCAGCACTTTTGTAAAAAAGAAAAAAGTTAAGATATGTTTCAAATTTTAAAAAACATTTCGTTGCTTGTTGCTTTTGTAGAAATATGCAGTTACATATTTTATATGTGATAAATAAATGCGTGCTATGCTCAATACACGTCAGTAAATATGAATAACACGAGAACGCATGTCTTACGTAATGTGTATTTCGCATTTTTGACCGGCACGAAGTGCTGCCTAAACTAAAGTTGAGACGATGTGTTTGACAAGTCCCCTTGTGAGCCCGAAAATGACCATAAGCCCCTACCAATCTTCTCCACCAAACATTATAACATGAGGTGATAAGAGGAGCTTTCTTTGCATTGTGTCTTGAATGGGCATAAATATATAGAGTCCACCTCATATATAAGTCTCTCAACCAACGTATTTAGTCTCATTGTATGGCCCTGATACATAGAGAACAACGAAGACATTATAACCAGCAGTGGTTGAATCACACGTAACCGTACGTTTCCATTGATATGTCGTCTTTAGTGCGTCGCGTTATAGACTAACCATAAATCCTAACGCCTTGTTCCTACACGTTATCATGGTCAAGTTTTGTGTAATGTTGATCAAATAATATCTTTTCTATCAATTCTCTACAGCTGTAAAAGGAGAGTTAGTGACTTGAGACCACATATCCTGGAAGCGGGTTAACAGCGTTGCTAGGCATTCGTTTCATTTAAAAAAAAAAAAAATTGGCGAAGTGTGTCCCGTTCAACCTAGTCGGTTATATTACGGCGCATGTCCAAATATAAAAAACCGTTAAGTCTGATGACGTCATACAGTAAAATAGAACCAGACCCAAACAATAGAGGCAGACAACAAAATATAGAGGCAACCCCTAAAATAGAAACTGACCAAAAAATAGAGGTAGACATAAAAAACAGGCAGACACTAAAATAGAGGCAGATAAAATAAAATCGAGGCAGACACAAAAATAGAGACGATATAAAGAAACAGAGGCAGATATAAAGAAACAGAGGCAGACATAAAGAAAAAGGGGCAGATATAAAGAAACAGGGGCAGATATTAAGAAATAGAGGCAGATATAAAAAATATAGGCAGATATTTAAAAATAGTGGCAGGTATAAAAAATATAGGCAGGTATAAAGAAACTGGCAGATATAAAGAAACGTTGGCAGATATAAAGAAACAGATGCAGATATAAAGCAACAGAGGCAGATATAAAGTAGGCCGATGTAAAGAAACAGAAGAAGATATAAAGAAACACAGGCAGATATAAAAAAAACACAGGCAGACACACAAAAATAGAGACAGACGCACAAAACATTTGGAAGGAGCGAACTCTAAATAGACTCGTACGCCTAAGGTTAGAACACTATCTTCTGTGATCAATCAGCTCTGGTGATCTGAAAACTGTTACACGTTCATGGCGCCTGATACAGGGTGTCCCCATCCACCAAATTTTCTCCTATTTATCAAATACTACAGACAACAACTGCAATTAAATGTAAATTAAATGTAGAATAAACGTAGAAGTAGAGCAGAAAATTAAAATATTAAAATTCATGTACAAAGTCAGCTTATCATTGAACTAAAAAGGAAAGCTGTCTTGTTTATCAAAAAAATAATCAACGGTTATTGTCAAACTCGCCACATTTAGCAACATATGTAAATAACGTTTAAGCTTTGTCAATTTTTTGTTTTATTATAATAATATAATGATAATAATAGCCCCTTCAGCCATAACTGACCATGGGAATGCGCCCCTTAGGTGGCATCAGACGATGCTTTTTGCCCTCGTGTCACGAAATTGGACCATTCAATTTTTCTTCCATTTTTCTCTCCTCCCCCCCCCCTCCCGGCCACCACCATCCTTTTCTACGATTACTCATTATCGTTGCACAGAACTCCGTACTAGAGTCTTTGTTTCAATTTGTCACACTTCACTTCGTATGTCCAGGCAAAAGTATCGCCCATCCCTGAGAGATTAATTGAATCACTAATCGTAATAATACCACATTGGCTCAAGGTAGATGACAGCAAGAAGATGTTTGCGTAAGATTGCAAAATCACTTCCGATTCGACTGTTTGGAACAGGTGATTATAGATAAACGCAATCATGGAAGACATTTGGAAGAGTTAGCAGGAAGTGTGATATAAGTCAACGGATATGCAGGCCGCCCACCTCCTTTTTTCAGCCAGGCTTGAGAACGGCCTAGGCGGAGTTCGTCCTCAAGACATGAAGCATAAAAACTACACCATAGCTCGTTCCGATTTCTTTGATGGGTTACTTTCTAGTATCATTATAACAAACATGAAACTTTTGGTGTAAATAAATAAGGCTGAAGGCCAGGGCGAAGTAAATAAAACATAAATCCGACAAGAACAATGGCAGATCTAATATGATCCCTAGTTTAAAAAAAGACGCCATAATTATAAGATCGCCAGGACTTGTGTTTATGTTTAGAGACGACTTGTGATTATGTTTAGACGATTTGTGATTATGTTTAGAGACGAATTGTGATAATGTTTAGAGACGACTTGTGATTATGTTTAGAGACGACTTGTGATTATGTTTAGAGACGATCCAGAGCAAAAGGAAAAGGGACAAGCGGCGAAAAGTCTTAAAATCAAAACGTGCAAACTGAAGGAGATGAAGAGAAATTGATAGAAATAAAAAATTAAAAAAAAACAAGAATTAGCAAAACAAGAAAGGTGAAAGCAACAAGAAGAATTACGAGAAATACGAGATTTAAGAAAACGATAAGAGGACAGCAGTACCAAGACAGTCAACATAAATACGAATAATAAAAAGCAAGATAATGTGGCCATCAAGAGGAGCAATATAAAACAGAAAAAATAATAAGGAGGTACATGCAAGAGTTATAAAAAACGCAAGAATAAAGGTGAGTCTGCCAGCAATAACGGGAAGAAAAAAGGGATTCACGACAACATATAGGTTATCTTTCGTTTTTTCTGCCTTGGACATTTTTGGAAAGTCGCTCTGATCGTGTCCGTAAATTTTGTCATTGTTTTTTATGTCATGTCTACGTATATCATTTCCTCACCTCTTGTTTCCATAATATGTCCTGTCCACTTTTATCATTTCCTCACCTCTTGTTTCACTGGTATATCCTTGTCACGGGATTGCCTCCCCTAGCTTTGCAGAAGTGGTCCACTAATGGTCACAATGCAAGCGTATCTAAAAGTAGGTCCTCCAAGGTACCTATCTTCACGCAATACTACTCTTGGCAAATATGTAGACAGAAGATGAATGGCGCTTCTACCGTAAGGGAGCGGTCAGAAGATATTCCCAGAAGTCAAGAACAAAAGCTGCTTAAGGGCTGAGCAAATTTGATAACTTATTATCTGGTCCGTCGCCTTTTGTGAAGGGGTTATGCAATGATTCTGGCCCGTCAAGCCCTCAGTTGGAGCAATCCAACGAATGTCCTCTTATAAGTAATGGCTCTACATTAAAAACGCACCACCTGTAAAATCCAGGAACAGAGTGTGAATGTAAATATAAGTGTCTACAAGTTTACATATTTGGAATCTTTATTCATTTTCCTATGAATCCATGCTGGTCATTAATTTGTACATTTGATTCTTGTGAAATTCATTGCATTCTGTGCAGGCAAGGGAGAAAACCAAAAATGCAACCAATAAAAAAATTCATTCACACTATCCTCAGTATCTGGTATGTCCACCATGTGCTTGCAAACAAGCTTGGCAGCGGCTTTGCATGGAACGCACAAGTCTCTGAAGGAAATTCCGAGGAATCAAATCCCATTCACGTGTAAGAGCAGCTTCGAGCTGTTGCAGATTAGCTGGAGAACCTTGCCTGTAGACTCTGCGTCCAAGCTCGTCCCACAGATGCTCTATAGGAGACATGTCTGGTGATAGGGCAGGCCAATCAATCGTCACAATGTTCTGCTGCTGTAGATATTGCTGCGTAATGCATGCGGTGTGCGCACGTGCTGGAGAAGCTGCAAGTCTGGATAATTTGTGAACGCAGGAGCAACCAATGCATCCAGAACCTCATCTCGATATGTCACAGCATTAACATTTCCACGGAAGACGTGAAGAGGCAGGCGATGGTGAAAACTGAATCCTCCCCAAATGTGAATACTGCCACCTCCAAATCGGTTGTGCTGACGAACACAGCAATCTGTAAAGCGCTTTCCACACCGTCGCCAAATCCGCATACGTCCATCAGCAAAGGATATGTTTAATCTGCTCTCGTCTGTGAATAGGACAGCATTCCACTGCAGTCTAGTCCATCTGACATGTTGCTCTGCCCATTGCAGGCGCTGCTGACGATGTCTGTGAGTTTTGCCCAACATAAGGTCGTCTTGCAGTAAGGCCTGTATCTCTGAGTCGTTGTATGACTGTCATTCGAGAGACTTGCCAACGTCTACCCACTATTGCTCTTGCTGTTTGACTTGCCGGGAGAGAACGATTCCTTAGGTGACTCAGCACAATATGACGATCTTGCGCAGGGGTAGTAACTCGTGGTTGGCCGTAACGTTCATTGAGACGTACAATAGTGATGTGGTATTAATTCATCCTTCTGGCAAAGGCCCGCGAGCTCATTCCGGTCTCCAACATACCAATGGCTCGTTGGCGGTCGTTTTCAGATAGTCGTGGCATTTCAAGCACATGTACTGGGTGTTTTGTCTCAACGGCCTTTTTATACCGAGTATACTGCCACAACGCGTGCACATTTTCAGGGTCATAGCTGTTATGAATCGTCTTGCACGTGTAACTTTCATTGTTTTCATGTAGTCGGTACAAAAACCCGTGGGTTGAATCATGCACTTTCCATTCCAGCAGCCATTCGCTCTCTATCTCATGACAAACACGGGGAAAATCCATTCTCACACTTTTTTTCCAGCTTCTCGGCGTCAGTGTATATAATAGTGGTGCGTTTTTAATGTGCCTATCTTATGACCCTGGTCATTGCCACCAAATTGATGAGCGAACCTCTAACCTCATACGAGTATCCATTAAGACCCACTGAAACATTCGAGCAGGTGAAAGTAATTACTCGTCTGATAAAAGGGCAGAGGGAGCAAGTTCTACAAGTACTAGAAACACATGCAGACGTGCTAACGGACAAACCGGGGCGCACTAACCTACTGGAATATGACATGAAAATTTTAGACCCAACGCCGATCTGCATAAAAACATATCCTATCCCTTTCGCGAAAGCACAAGCCTTGAAGGAAGAAATAAACTACTTGTTGAAGGAAAACATAATTGCTAAATCAGAATCGCCGTACAGCGCTAGTGTCGTTTTACTGAGGAAGGCGACTGGTGAGCATCGTCTCTGTATTGATTACTGTCAAGAGACAATAAGGTGCTTACATGCACAACTTTGTCTCTGACAGCAGCGAAAATATCGCTGTTACCACGCATTCAGCAACAACAACAACGGCAAAGTAGTCTAGTGGACACGTTTCCACACTGTATGTAGCAATACATAAGTGAACTCAAAGACTGTGTCAATCTCGACATAATATAATAACAACTAGAACATGCCATATTTATGAGGTACTCAAAACGATAAGAAATTACCAATCTATCTCGACAACCTACCAGTATTTGAATAATACTAATATCACTTCTGGGACTACAACAACTTCCAAGATCATATAACATCCATCCGGGACCTCAAGACGCAGCAATAGAGACCGCAGTCAGCGACTCATAGCTTGACTTCCTGCGTCAGGACCAGCGAACCAGAGCTGGTCAAGACCGCACTCCACCTCCACGTGGTGGTCCTGGAAACAGTCTGCAGCTGTGCACGCTGGCTGAGCGAGTGTGGATCGAAATGGGAAGGCAAACCCGGTCCTAAAAAATGCCGTGCAGAAGTCGGATGTGTCGACCGAAAGGTGCGGATATCACAGCTATGTTGTAAACAGACACAACGCAACCACCGTCCTTTTCAGGGCGAACGAAGAAGAAGAAGAAGATAACATCCATCCTAGCAACAACTAAAACCACACAACAAACACCAGCTCTCCTACACAAGAGCAACAACGGGACACGTCCGTTCCCTACTACAACGTCTGTCAAGTCACCTTGATAACCCTTGTAACCTTTTCACCTTCCATACCTCAGGCTAACTCTAGCCAATAATAAATTACTACTTTAGTCACATGTCATAACAATCAAAGTTCAACTGCTCGTGCAAACATCACATGCAACGCACAAAAGTTTAACTCCACTTACATTACAATCATGTTTGACACAACAATGTACCTAATAAACCATACTCACCCAGGAGCATACAACCGTAGCAACTTCTCAAAATTCATTTTGGCAATTACAGAAAACTTAATGCGGTTACCGAGTCCCAAGCAGATCCATTGCCTGATACGAATCAGCTGTTTGAGAGGTTAAATACGGTAAAATATTTCTCAAAAGTGGATACGAGAAAAGGATAATATCAGATTCCTATCAAGCATGAAATAAGATCATTACTGGCCTTTAGCAATTTAGAGGGGCATTATGAAATAATTGTATTGCCTTTTGGGTTGAAAAACACTCCGAGTGTATTTCCAGGATGTGAGATTGTAACGGTGTGTTGTTTTACTTGAAGTATGTATGTATATCGTTACACTGTTGTGGATGGGTACCAATCTTTAGAGATGACGGAATTGGTCCTTCTGGGATGTAGCATGATATTGTAAGAATATATTGTTGGTATCCCTCCTTACGGTCCAGTATTATTAATGTACAGATGCAAAATTGTCCACAGTACGTAGTACAGAGTACATCACTGACTCACGACGAGGAAAGTCATAAAGGTGTTGAACAGCTAGTGACGTTTTCTCAATATTTATTAACGACACAACGACGACATCGAAATGGCATAGTCACTGACAACACTTGTAGACATCACAGTATGTTAATGGATAATAATGTAACTGGCGTTAATGCATTGTAAACGACTGTAAATGTATTCAGGTGTGGAAACCATCATCCTTTTTTATAACAGCCGATATATATATATATAAATGTAGGAGATTAAATCCCTTCTCCTTCTCTGACCTCCAGCAAGACAGGCATAACTTCTGGAGTATCAAGTAATGTCCTCTAATTTCCTTTAATAACAAAGGTATCGAACCTAAACTGACGTGGAACCGCCAGAGCAGCAGAGTCCAACAAGTAGATAGCCTTTAGGACATGCATCAACCCGATGCATAACAACATGGTGATTCGTGAGTTGAAAACTTCTCAAAAACGTAGACTCTTTCCCGCCCAGGGAAAGTTGGCAAATAGGCACAAAATGTCAATCATGAAAGTTAGCGACAATGATAATCAAGTAGAGCAATTACCTTATCTTCAGGAATAAATACACAACTCAATCGCCTCCAGGCGCTTTGAATTACAAAGGGGAATATCATCTGAGATGAACCAACACTATAGAGGACTTCCATTCCCCGAACAATATGATCATGACAGGCAATGAAAAAGCGTCTATCTCTCTGGACAAAATCTGTGACACTCTCGGGCGGAAGCTTGTTCAAAACCCACAACCAAAAAACAGATATGCGCAGAAACGTTCGATTTGAATACAATTCACACAACCCCGAAGCGATGGCATATTCTAAGAACGACACTTAAAATCGAGCCTTATAAGGATAGGAAATAACTATCGACGCAGGTTGCCAAACGTTTCAAAGAAAAGTGGGCCTGAGCGCTCCATAAATGGACACGACCCAAGATCGGTCAAACAACAATACCGGCAACCGAAGGGCATAAGAACAGGTGACCACTTAAAGTAAAAAGTAACTTTAATTCCAAGAGTTATATACCTTGCATTAGAAAAATTGAGTACACAGATACCATAGCAACATTCTATGCGTAACATATTACCGCAACCTCCCGATTAAAAAAAAATGAAACACTTTTTTTTAACATCCACGAGCAAGCTAAAAGCGGCTCAAACGCACGAATTATGCACGGATAAATAGACAAACTGCCTATCTTGAGGCTAAATCGACACATAGAGTGACAGGTGAGAATATATCTCAGCAGAGAAAATCTGTCTCAAAATATATACATATATTGGGGAGGTGTCACCAACCACACATCACATTGCTGGTCACGTTAGCATGTAAACCTAATATACATATCTTGTATGCAAGTGTAATAATAATCATTATCAAAATAGTGGTGTCATTATCCTAGCACCGCTTCAAAAGGATGTACACATGAGATAGTAAATATTACATTACCTAAACATGTAATAATATTATAATGGAATACATAATGAAATACGTTGACGATACATGAAGATCCAGGTAAATGACAAAAGGACACATCTTCTGTCGTTCCAACGGTAAGAATACACTTTACAACTCTTCATGCTTGACAACAGTAAGGTAACTTCTCAGATCATCAATGACATGCTGAGAAAATACAATCAATATAATCCTATTTAACAACCATTAAGTTTCATAATATACAATACATTTTTATTAATAATTGTGGCCGAGTGAACTTTCGGCCCTTATATTGCCTACTCAGGCTTCTTCTGTTATATTAAAGATGGTAACAGAAAAAGATGATAACAAAGCACATTAATATGAGTTCACATAAAGTGAGAGCAGATGTGCTAATGTATGATTATAATATAGGTGTGTTATGGATCTGTAATATATCTGGAAATATAGGACAGAAGTATTAGTTGGAATCATGTGGGCATCTAGACAGAATGTCAGCCATCACATTATCCGAACCACGGATAGCTCGTACTGTGAAGTGAAAAGGTTGAAGAGCAATGGCATATCGAGTGGATCTTGAACTCTTCAAGTTCTTAGTTTGAATAGCTGTAAGAGCTTTTTGATCAGTTTCTAGAATGAAATGTGCGCCCAAGAGGAATCTTTGTAATTTGAGAATTGACCAAACCATAGCCAACAATTCCCGGTCTAGAACCGAGTAATTCCTTTCTACCGCATTTAGTTTCCTAGAAATGTACATAACAGGATGCAAAGTTTCTGAATATTCCTGGGTAAGTGCTGCTCCGATCCCAGTGGATGAAGCATCACTTCGAAGAACAAAAGTCCTATCAAGAGTAGGTAATCTTAAGATGGGAGGAGATGAGAACATATTCTTGATCTGGTCCAAGGAAGATTGGCATTCTTGAGACCAACGAACCAGATTAGGCGATCCTTTCTTCGACAATGTTGAGAGAGGTGCCATAATTGAAGATAGATTCGGAATGAATCTCCCATAAAATTGAATTAAACCCAAGAGACTACGAACTTGTTTCTTCGTCTTAGGTACAGAGATGTTCAGTATTTTAGACGTATTGTGGTCGTCTGTCTTCAAGAGACCATGACCAATACGATGACCCAGGAAAGAGATTTCACCAAACCCAACATAGGCTTTAGCGGGTTTTACTGTCAAATTATGCTCGCGTAGAGTCGACAGTAATTCATACAAACCCAAATAGTGATCTTCCCAGGAATCACCGAAGAGACAGATATCATCTAAGTATGCGATGACATCTGAACGATGTGAAAGAATTCGACGCATCATGCGAACGAAAGTAGCAGGGGTGTTCATAAGGCCGAAAGGCATAACATTCCATTGGATCAGACCCCTGGGTGTTGAGAAAGCAGTAAGAGGTTTGGCACGATCTGCTAAAGACACTTGCCAATAACTTTTGGACAAGTCAAGTTTAGTGAAGAATCTAGAATTAGAAAGCCTAATAAGCAGATCTTCTAATAAAGGCATCGGTTCAGCATCGAACTTTGTGACTTGATTCAATTTGCGATAATCAACGCAAATGCGTATGTTCTTGTCTTTCTTCCGGACAATAACCATGGAAGAAGAATATGGTGAAGTTGATGGTTCAATTATGTTTAATCGAATCACTTCATCTAATTCTTTCTCGACTTGTGATTGAAAGTGTATAGGGATAGGATAAGGTCTAACCCTAATAGGATTATTGTCAGCAAGAATTATGTCATGATCTCTGACATGTGTGTGTCCAGGGATGTTAGTTAGGACATCCTGAAATGTTTGTAACATCGAAGAGATTTGTCGATGTTCTTCAGCGAAAAGATTAAGAGAAACAGTGACGTTTTTCCAAGATTCCGTGGAATGTAGTGGAACCACTGGAAGAGGAAGATTGACATCAGAAAAAGTAGTTTCCTCATCCTGTATGACTGACAGGGATGAGTAATGACCATGCGGAACATGCGAATCGTCCGTTGCCTGGAAAATAGGCAGCAAATAGTCTGGACGTTCATGAAATTCCGTCAGCATGTTGATATGGAAAGTTTTATGCTTTCCATCAATATCGACCACATAGTCAACATCGGAAATTCGTGAGACTATTGCATACGGACCTTTCCATGCAATAAGAAGTCTATTTTCCCTACTGGGAAGTGGGACGAATACTTTGTCACCTGGACAAAGTTGTCGTAGACATCTATTCTTATTTGCAAACTGCCTTGCCTTTTCTTTAGCAATTTCTGATGAAGCAGTTGCTAGTTTGCATGCCTCGATGATCTTTTGCCTCAGAGCAATGACATACTCATATGAAGATTGAGTGTCATAGCTAATATCATCGGCAGTGATAAGATCATGTAATAAAGATATAGGGCCGCGCGGTTTTGCGCCAAATACAAGTTCAAAGGGAGAAAATCCTGTGTGTTCATTGGGAACCTCTCTATAAACAAAGAGAGCCGCGGGTAAAACCCTGTCCCAATCTTGAGGATGATCTTCAGTTATCTTACCAAGCAAAGTCTTGAGTGTTCTATTCAAACGCTCAACTAACCCATTAGACATTGGGTGATAGATACTGCTAAGAGATCTTTTAATATGTAGTGTAGACATTACCTGTGACATAGTGTCCGATATAAGTTGCGTGCCATGGTCTGACAGTATCTCTCAGGGGAAACCCAACCGAGAAAATATCAGCCAAAGAGCGTCTGCGATATCGGCAGTGGAAATGCTCTTAAGAGGTATAGCCTCTGGCGAACGTGTACACATATCAACACATGTAACGATAAACTGATGTCCTCTGGCCGACTTGATCTTAAAAGGGCCAATAATATCTATAGCCATTTTCTGAAATGGCCGAATAGGGATGTCAGCAGCCTGAGTAGGCGCAGCATGTCGTCGTCCTCTAGATTTGACCTCCTGACATACGTTACAAGATCGGCAGTAAATACGAATGTCCTTGTTTACAAAAGGCCAAAAGAAAGCCGCAAGGACTCTCGACTTTGTACGGGAAAAAACCCATATGTCCAGCACATTGCGAGTCATGAGCATGTTGCAATATTTGCAATCTCATACTCTTAGGAACAAGAATTTGCGAATGTGCAGACGTAGTCGAGTCTTGTACCATACGTACAAGTACGCCGTTCTTCATAGCAATCCAAGATTTTCTATTTGTATCCTGATTTGGATCACCTTTTTTCGCAAGAATGAAGAATTTTTTTAGACAAGGATCTTCTTCTTGTAATTTTATGAAAGAGTCACGAGAAATAACTAAGTGACTGTCTTGGCTATGCACTTCATCATTACTAGTCAATGAAGTTTGAGGTGTCTGTAGAGCTTGTGCTCTTGTAACCATTGCATTGGTAGCTTGCATATTATGATCTTCCCAAGCAGCAATCTGCTGTGGGGTACATTCCCTAACTCCGTGAATACGACCGATAATAAGGTCTGCAATATGATCATGATAGACGCTGAAAAAGCGTCTATCTCTCTCGACAAAATCTGTGACACTCTCGGGCGTAAGCTTGTTCAAAACCCACAACCAAAAAACAGACATGCGCAGAAACGTTCGATTTGAATACAATTCACACAACCCCGAAGCTATGGGCATATTCTAAGAACGACACTTAAAATCGAGCCTTATAAGGATAGGAAATAACTATCGACGCAGGTTGCCAAACGTTTCAAAGAAAAGTGGGCCTGAGCGCTCCATAAATGGACACGACCCAAGATCGGTCAAACAACAATACCGGCAACCGAAGGGCATAAGAACAGGTAACCACTTAAAGTAAAAAGTAACTTTAATTCCAAGAGTTATATACCTTGCATTAGAAAAATTGAGTACACAGATACCATAGCAAAATTCTATGCGTAACAGATCCTTTGTGTCTTTGTGCGGGTTTTACCAAAAGTATATCCGTGACTTTACACGTTGAGTGCTCCATTGAAAGACTTAACTAAGAAAGGCAAACCAGACAGAGTTGAGTGGACAGCAGATTGTGAGAAAGGATATGCAGAACTTAAATAGAAACTCACAAGTAGGCCTATTCTGAGACTGCCAAACATCAATCAAGAATTTGCTGTTAGGACTGATGCAAGCAATATTGGAATAGGTGCAACTTTATTGCAACAGTCTCATACACAGCCAGTAGAGCTATACCCGGTTTCTGATGCCAGCGGCAAGTTAAAAAAGGCTGAGAGGAACTACTCAACTGTTGAGAGAGAATGTTTGGCGTTGGTGTGGGCCATAACAAGTTCCAAACTTATCTTTATGGTAGACATTTCGTGGTTCAGTGTGACCATCAGCAACTCGTTTTCCTCGCATCAACTCGTCATTGTAACGCAAAATTGTTGAGGTGGTCCCTCTTAATCCAGCCATATTCTTTCACAAATAAATATATCCCTGTAAGGCAGAATGCGGGGGCAGATTTCCTTAGTAGGCACCCATCTCATCAGTACCAGGAGAGAGGGAGAAAGAAAAATAGAGTCTCCAAGGACGATTGCCACGTTACTGGTCCTGGACTGAAAGCTCGATATATATATATATATATATATATATATATATATATATATATATATATATATATATATATATATATATATATATATATATATATATATATATATATATATATATATATTGCTTAAAAACTGTGGTGGGGGGTATCTTTCACAAGTTCACTAGACCATTATCTAGGACAATCGATATTTAAAAGACCGGCTAGATTGTGTGCTAAAGGTTCAGCGAAACGGAATAAAGTTAGTTCAAGGCATGATCTTAGACTGCTAGAGTAAACAATGTGGAAGGAGAAAATCCTGGATGTGTTTCCCTTAACAGTAGAAACGAACAAGAGGATTTCTTCTGATAAAGCTAGTCTAGTTTTATAGTAGCGAATTTGAGCTTTATTCTGACACCTGTATCATCGTTGTGTGAGCAGTATAAGGGGAGACAAACAAGAGATTGAAGGCAGTGTAAGGGGAGACAAACAAGAGATTGAAGGCTGTGAAACTTAAGTTATTTGCAGTGTTTCACTGTTTCGGCTGCCTTGGAAAGAGATTCAAGGGCATGTGACACATTCCCCCGAGCTTTGGACCTATAGCCATTCCTTCAGCCGCATTGAGTATTTCCTGCATAGCCATCACGAATAGTATCGGAGAGATGGTACATCCCATCGCAATTCCAACTTCAAAGCCAATCCACTTCGTTGTGTACTCTCTGGTTGAAAATCTGACAGAAAATCCTGCGAAATACAGCTTCAGCATTGCTGCAATCTCTTGTGGAACATGATACATTTCTAGGGCCTGCCACAACATCTGGTGTGGAACGGATCCATAAGCATTCGCTAGATCCAACCAGATTACATGGAGGTTTGTTCTGTCAGCCTTTGCCTTTTGGATTGCTTCCCAGATCATTGTGGCATGCTCTAGACATCCTAGTGTACCTGGGATACCTCCTTTCTGAATGGTAGTGTTAATGTACTCATTTGCCAGGAGGTATGTAGTGAGTCTTTTCGCCATCACTGAGAAGAATATCTTCCCTTCCACATTGAGTAGTGAGATTGGCCTGAACTGACTGATGTCTGTGGAATTTTGTTCCTTCGGGATGTAGACTCCGTTCGCCTTTCTCCGTTCCTCTTACAAGCTGGTTTTTCCACGCATTCTTCAGTAAACAGAGCAGTCGTTTGAGCACCTCAGGGCATCTCTTATACACCACACATGGAACACCATTAGGACTGTAGTGAAATTGACAGAGATACAACGGTAAAATCCCTCCAAAGATAACATTTGGGGATAAAAACATAATGCGTAGGCTGCGAATAGTACATGATCGCCTAGACCGCGGGTCATCATCCTCCATAATAATTGACTTGCTAAACAGGAGGGGAACGGCGGATCAAAAAGGAAAAAAATATGACTGGAAAGATTGCGTGAGAATAGAAAGGCTAAGGAGACGCAATTGGGGGGGAAACGGAGAAAAGTCACGTTTCCCAAGTTGACATAAAAAGTAAGCAACTCGACAGAAGGGACCTTAGATATAATACGCCACAGTCATTTATTGGACGCTTTTGCAATACCAAGCCCTTGATTTGAATTCAGCGGCTAAAACGCAGATGTTTGGAATATTACAAAATTTAAAAAGTACTTTTTTCTTAATATTAATGTTAGGAATATAAAAATTAGCTGGCCGGATGGCCTATTCTGAGCAGTGAACTAATATGTTCTTACTTTTACAGACGGATAGATAATATTGAAGATAATGACAAAAGACAGTGTTGTTCACATCACCGACGGACTGTATTGAATCTAAAAGTGTCGCTAATTGCACAAAAAAAACACGACCTCGAAACGCAGGTGTTCAAATTTACTTAGTATGGAGGAGAGGGTTTTTGGGTGGTAGCTGTGTCTAAATATAACTTTTAACGACAAAATTTTGGAGGGGAGAGAAAGGTTGGTTCAAAAATCGAGTACATTTCGTAGAAACACAAGTAGAGACGGACAGACTAACAGATAACCATCCATACTTGACTGAAGCATGACTGAAATGACTTTATGGTAGGAAATTTGAATTTAAAATAAAACTAGGCAGTGATTGGCCACAGACAATCATATCATTAGCGCTCAGACGCGAAAGTGGGGTCATTTCTCAATAGTTGTTCAGTGATAGACACAGATTTTAAAGTGTGGTGATTTCCATATGAAAGAAAGTGTAATAAATTTAGGGACGCCATACTATAGCCAGCAGCTCAGCTGAGTTTTGCTAGCAATTCTGTGTTATTTATTCATAATCTGGTAAGATTGAAATTATTTCCTTATATATTTTGAATATTGTTTCAGGTTCGAGTGATTTGATACTGCCATATCGAAATCTAGCCTTACAAACAAGTAGGGATTTGCTCTAGACCCCCCGCCCTAGTCAGGGTCTAGGGACCAACAATGTACATAAACTCCAGCAAGGGTTAAGCAAGACAGATCAAGTGTTGGGAATAATGAAACATATTACCTATCCTCTCTTAGGGCAGACAACTAATAAATATTTTTCAGAATCTATGGTCTGGGAGGATCTATCTGATGTAAAACCACCATGGTAAATGTGCTGTTTGGTCAGAGAGATCTGACCTGTCTGTATGATGTGGTTGTTGTGTCAGTGTTGTGTCCAGACGTGGGTAGAGAATAGATTTTGACACATGGCCCATACTTTGATTGCAGAGCTGCGAGTTTCTGTTGTCAACAAAGCAGTGACTATTCAGTTGGTGACTTTACTCGAGTGTATCTGTGCAGTACTTGTGACAGAGACCACCATTATTGCCCGCCAGCACGGAGAGGTGGGACCATCAGTTTTCAGCACCAGAGCTACAAATATAAGATGAGTGAGCCTCTGGTCTGCTGGACATTCACCAAAGCCCTTTAGTTACTAATAACCCCATAAAAATTCCCACCATTTTCTGGACACTGTGTAGTCAATATAGACAGGTGTGATGAGGCCACCCCAACAGCACAAACAGTAACTATCCTCCCAAGTAGATGACTACTAGAACATTTTAATAAAACTAACTAGTATAGTACATATATATGTACACTATTGCATTTATGATATAATATTCCATGCATTTCTTTCATAATCTCTAAATCCTTTTAAGTTCTGGTCAACCTAAAAAATTGATACAGAACAAAATAAATGTAATATAATTCTATCAAAAAATTTTACACTATTGAGTTAGTTCAGTGTGTTGTAATATTTATTAATATTATTAGTCTTGTTAAATATCTGTGGGTATATCTATAACCTATTACACCACACTACATATCATAACCCTAGACACTTTACGTAGCCACATTCATTAAAAAAAAAATTAAGTGTGAGGTCGTAGTGGTAGCAAGAAAGGCCTTCTGACAATTCTCAACTACATTTTATCTCAGGAGCCTTCACAGCTGGCCTCATACAATTACATTTAGTAATATCAACATCATACAATATCATCAACACCACTACAAGGACATGGAGCTGACTTGCACCGAGCTTTCTGGACAATGCTTTCTACCTCTTGCACCGTTGGGGGCTTGGTGTTAAATTCAGCTCCTGGCTTACTCTGCCATTTAAGGCCTGCCATGCTGCTGAACGGCTCATCTTTGCGACCATCTGAATATGTCATTCTAAGGTGTTCTTCCATGTCTTCTTTCGTGATGTTTAGCGTACCCGACCGCGGCTACTCAAACAGTTCTTTGGCAAACTTGAAGGGCTCCCTAAAGAATCTTTCCCTTTCCCTTCGAGTCTTCCTTCTCTTCCTGCACAACCTTTCTGCTCTACAAAGGGCATTATGTTGGCCTTTCAGGAGCTCCCAAACTTGTCGTAACCCTTCCTTCTCTGTGGCAACTGCGTTCTTGAACAGTTTTTGGGCAGGCTTCTTCTGTTTCCTGATTTCTTCTATTTTAATTTGTCTTCTACTTTTTCGTCGTGGGTTACTTTCCCTTGCCTCCCTCACTCTGAACACTTTGCGACAGTGCAGATATATTATGTCGCCAAAGATTTCCAGCTTCTTCTCCAAAGTTAGCTGCTTCAGGTTGTTACCCAACTCTTTTGTCAAGGCTTCGTCCAGCTGTTCCCAAAGCCCTTGCACTGGCAGGTGGAAACTTGATTGCATCTCTCTTCCCGTCCAAGAAGTGTGTGAGATCATCATCTGGCAGATCAACTTGAATGTACCCAGTACTGTGGATTGACTCCTGGCTGCGTTCTTCTAACGTCTTAGCCGTCAAGACAGAGCGCTGTTGATCTCCCCCTGATGACCTCCGACACCCCTTTTTCGTTCTGTGGATTTTCATTCTTCTCTGAGTAGAGAATTCCTTACTGTTAATATATAGTGACTGTGAATGTGAAGGTCTGATGCTGTTCTTACAATACATATGACGTTTAATATGCGAAAGTCGCTTAAATATCTGTTAAAGTCAGTTATATAACTGGAACCACCAGGCTTTTAAACCCCTCAATTTTAATATTATTCTTGTTCAGAGTTTCTTCTTTTTTTTATTTTTATTTGTTTATTTATTTAACGTATAAGCATAATTGTGATTGTCCCTATTTACATTGATTTGACAAATATGATGCCACTTTCTCATATCGGCAGTTTGTTCATATTAACTGGAATTTAAAACAACATATATCCTAATTATAACCCATCAGAGGTTGAACGGGATATTTATCTTCATTAATTAAAAAAAAGAAAAAAAAATCTTACTCCATGCTTATTCTCGCTACTAGCCCTGGTATTGTCCAGCCGAAAATGGCGTCTACGTCGTTCAGCCTCGTTTTCGATTCTGACGTAGTTCGCGTAACTCTTATATGATAAAGGGGCACTAGGTGCGAGTCATGGGCAATGACTACAACCCACAAAAGCCAGAATCCAAAACCTCAGAAATGAGATATCTGATTAAGGTGATTAAAGTAACAAGAAGAGACATGGTCCACAACGGTGGAATATTTACTAGTCACTGTTCTGCTAACTGAGCTTAAGTTGCTGGCACAAAAGCATGATACAAATTTGGGGAAAATCCGTCGAAATCAAATGAAATTCTCTTGAAGTTCTGCTCTTGTGAGATTACAGGCTCACAGGAAAGAGATTCTGAATGGCCAGTCTTCACATATTTGTCTCAAAAACTGTGTTTTCCATGAGAACAACAAATATCGACGTTAGAGTTATCTGAAAATTTACTAGACACAAGTTTAGAAATTGCCGCACGTAGTTCACTGGGGTCTCTGATTTGACAGAAAGAATTGGATTACTGCTTCCTCAAGTATGTCGTATAAGACTAATGTGAGGTTGTGAAAATGTGAAACAAATTGCCACAGATACACTGCTACAAGAACATCTGAATGCTTCATGCAGGATTCAAGTAAGGTGACCAGCTGCCGTGGTGGCTCTATGCTCCATAAGGTGATCAGCTGCCGTGGTGACTCTATGCTCCATAAGGAATAAAAACGAAATGAAACTGATGATGAATCTGCAGATGGCGGTTGTTTCTGGTCACACATTAGCATGATAAATATCTAGGGGAAATATTTCGAGATAAGAGCAAATTTTTACCATTCTGTTAGTGGTGCAACAGTTTCTGGTCACACATTAGCATGATAAATATCTAGGGGAAATCTATCGAGATAAGAGCAAATTTTTACCATTCTGTTAGTGGCGCAAGTTTCTGGTCACACATTTGCATGATAAATATGTAGGGGAAATCTTTCGAGATAAGAGCAAATTTTTACCATTCTGTTTTTACGAGCTCAAATTTGACAGGAATCTGACATAAAATTATATTCTCAACATTATTACAATTTCCATTTTAGCGCCCTTGAGAGCACAGAGCCACAGTAGCAGCAAGTCCCCTTATAGGAAGCTGACACTAAAGCATGAATGTGCTCCCGCGGTGACAGTTTTTGTGGTACAGTATTGTGCATGATAAGATTAAAAGACCCATGTATAAACCTCGTATTACTCGTCTCTTACGACATTAACAGGAGAAGTAAACATATTCTTTCTTTGTCTCTTCGGAGATCCCGGCCTACACGGACAACACAAAATTGTATCAGTTTTATATTCGTCAACATTATCATCACCATATACTCCGCTTACTGTGACAAATATTAATTTAATTGCACAACCTCCCTTCCCAATGCCAATTTTGACTAGTTTCAATATTATGAGAAAGACAACAATTTTACTTCGGACGTCTCTCTCTGGTGCTATACAACAATTCACGAAATACAACTGTTGCTGTCATCTTTGACGGAGTTTCAAACGTCGATTTATTGGTTGTATGTTTTTCACCCTGGTCAAAGTTGGAAAACTATGTCTTAACTTTGCTGTGTCAGGTTGATTAGGGGTTATCTCCCTTTTTGGTTCATTCATTTGGGTTTGACTTTTATTGAGATAGGGTCATTGGTAAACAGTTCTGGGCTATGTGCCATGCGCAGTTGTTGAGCGCAAAATTAGACTTCCGTCAGGTAGAGAGGTGAACTGGCTTTTGTGGGACGTGAATGTCCGTTGTATTTTGGGGAAGGAAAATCTTCGAAGTGAATGCGTTGTCAGTTTTCCCCAGTGATTTGCTGTACTTCAGTAATGACGACAGTGTTGTTTCTTGTGTTCTGATGATTCGTTTCAAGGTAACACCGACTTTACCATTACTATGCATTCGGTTGCAGAACTTGTTAAAGGCTTACCTAGCCTGTGAGAATAGCTCACAGTTCCTATAATGCAGAACCTATATTTTGTGCTCGAGGTAGCCATTTAAGACTATTCGTCTTCATATGATCAGAAGTCCAGTGACGAAGTTATATATTGTGGAAACCGCAGGTTGGCGGTATATTTATACAAACATTATAGCAGGGTTTATGGAACCTGCTTATGAAGAATACACAGCTGACGTCATATCGAGGCCCTGTGTTATGGCCACTATTTCTACAGCATGAAAAGATGTAACTGGCGTGTTATGCCAAGTTGAACGACGGCCCTGGTAATAGGATTACATGAGTTAAGGGCTCGTCTTTTGTATGACGGAGTTATTAAGGTATCTGACGCGTTCAGTCAGGGATACCATGGCGGCATTGTGAACTATATATTAAAGATGATGTACATGATCCTGTTTACATTGACTGTTCCTGTGTGATACTACTGTTAGTCCTGTGAATAAATGTGTGAACTGTCACCAGTAGTTTCAACCATCATTGGCTTCCGTACGAGTGTGACTGGGTGCATTTTTTACCATAGATCCTAAACGCATTCGCGTCTCTACACACCCATGTCTCACATCATCATCATCATCGTACAAGGACCATGTATGCTGTCAGCGTGAGTGACCTAGATCTTCACCGCACAATTACACTGTTCAGGTGACATCAACACGCATACCTGGCCAACTACCCATTTAAATTTACATCACGCATAAAAACCAACTAACATTTCTGGTGGACCTGTTCCGTGGGCTTTTTGGCTTAAATTTTGGTTTATGCTACAGATTGGAATGATCAAGGTTGACAACTTATAAATAACACACATCCGTAGTACTCTACATTTCCAAGTTTTGGCTACACAGGACAGTAGAAATAGGTCATCGACTGTTGACCCACATAAACAGTGTTAGCATCTATGTGATAATGCTACATGAACCACAGTTGGTACAAGTACTGGAGTTATCATCTAGGCAATATTGCTACGTGGACCACAGCTGCACACAAGTCGATTCCTTATTGTAAACAGTACCGCTGGTTGTTTACACGTTACAGCTGCACACAAGTCAAGTCCTTTTTGTAAACAATACAGCTGGTTGTTTACACGTTACAGTCAACAGACTCTTCAACGTCTGATCGTTCAAGTCACGTAGTTCGAGGTCAAGTGTTTTTTATAAACAGTACCGTCTACGAACTTTTCAACATTGGGTCTCAAGTCTCAACTATTTGTCGAGAAGGTCATAGTAACTTTATATTTCTGTAGACCACTACACAGTATCGTCGTACAGTGGATCTGACAATCATTGCGCGCTTGACATTGTACTTCCGTGTTGACAAAGAGCAAGAGAGTTACTATACTATTATTTGTAACTGAACTTTGTTTGCAACACATTCCATTATATGCTATTTATGTTACTTGTAATATTGTTGTGTATTTTTTCTGTGTGTTTTTCAGCGGGTTTTGGTTGGGAAGGTGACTCCTTTGGAATATACCACGTCATAGAGGTTCCACTGAAAGCGTTTTCTGTAGGGACTCTGCAAGTTTCCTTGGTGAAATTTGCAAAGCGACAATAGTTGCTATATTTGTTTAGTTGTGATGAGGTTTTTTTTTCTTCATTGTTTTTTGTAATATTTTTTTTCTTTTGTTTTTAGTTTCAAGTTGATTCGTTTGTATTTGTCTGCCTCTCCTTCTTTTCGTTTATTTCTTTACACCTTTTTGTTTATAACAGTGTTGCCATTTGTCTTGTTTACTTTTCGCAGTCATCATTACACATTTTTGTAACATTTTCCTTAGTTTCGCTGTATTGTTTATTTGACTTCTGCGAACGTTTTCGGTTGTTGTTCTGTATCTTTGGCCTTGTATTTATTATTGTCATACACAGTCTACATGCATATACTTGGTCATGTATTATTATTATTATTATTATTAATATGGTACACTCTTCAGATAGAGATTATTGATAGAATATTATTATAAAGAAACAAGGTAACCATACAAGGTCTTTGACTAAGACTTGTCTCTCAAAGAGAGTGAAATAAACTGAAGTGAGTATACAAGTCTAATATTGAAGACTTGTCTCCCATTAAAGTGGGGATAAGGTAATTTATTTAATTTTTCAGGTTACTGATCTCATTAGACAGAATATCTACACTGGAATACTTCATTGGACAAGAGAAATCGCTTGGCAAGTCTGGTAAGGAATTGGAAGAATTCGCGACTGCTCAATTCACCATAGTATTAAAGTCAGAAGAAAAGAGACAACAAAAAGGAAAATAAATTGAAAGCAGAAAATGAACAAAAGAAAGCAGAAGCTGAGCAAAAGAAGATAGATGCTGAGAATTTAAGGTTGTAAATGCAAGCTGAGGAAAAAAAATTTCAGATGGAAATGGAAAAAACAAAAAAATCAAGCTACTGCAGAGGAAAGAAAACGTGAAGCAGAGGAAAGAAAACTTCAAGCTGCTGCAGAGGAAAGAAAACTTCAGGCTGCTGCAGAGGAAAGAAAACTTCAAGCTGAAGAAAGAAGATTAGACAGAGAAGCCTAGGAGAGAAAGGAAAAAGCAAAATGGAACATAATTAAAAACTCTTATCTTTAGAGTTAGAGAAATTGAAATTGACAAATATGGGTGCTCATCAAGCAACTTCGGGTACGACAAAGGAGTTTGCTAGTAGGATCAAATTATCTCATTTCAATCCTTTAAAGGACGGCATAGCGGATTATCTGGATAGATTCCAATTTTTATGCGATACGCATAAGATAAAAAAGGGAAAATATGTCGAAGAATTGATGGAATTTTTTACAGGTGAAACAGTGACTACTATTATGACAATAGAGTAACATGACAGGACTGATTATGATGTGGTCAGAGCAGCATTACTAAAAAAAATATCAACTAAAAGAAGAAGATTATCGTCTTCGTTTTAGGACCATGTTGCCAGAAAATGGAGTAGATTTCTCTGATTTTATTACAAAGATACGTCGTACATTTACACGATGGATTGAGTTGTCTCAAACTGAGAAAACATATGAAGGCCTAATGGACTTATTACTTCGAGACAAAGTTTTGTCATCTGTTAATGATTCTTTCCTTGCATTTCTTGAGAGTAAACCCAAAAACTTAAAAGACATGGAGGAATACTGTTGCCAGTATGCCACCGCGCATCCCCAATATACAGTTAGCAATTCTAAAGTGAAAGAAGGGTTGCCAGTTGCTTCGGCAGCACCATATGGCCCTAATTTCAATAAGAAATTTCAGGGTGCTCAACAAAACTGGAATAGGAAAAGTAATCAGAATTACACTCATAATCAGAGTAATCCAACATATAATGGTTCTTCTTCTAAACTGGAGACGAGAAGGTAGTTCTCGTAATTTTTGTGGTAATAAATTTAGACACTATCGCAAAGGTTATCACAATAAAAACTTTCCGAGCTTTTCTTCTCGGGATAATCATTCTCGACGTCAAGAATATGACGATGGTGAATATACAAACCGGGATTCAACCGGAATGATAATTACAATAGACAATATGATAACAATTACAGGGGAAATGATAATCGCGGTAGACCTAGATATAACAAAAGAAAATCTTACCAACAGGCAAACTCTGCACAACAACAAGAGTTTAATGGAGACTGTAATCAAGTAAATGATAGTGGGAACTCTAATGCTATCACTGGTTGTGCTTTCGATTTTGGGAGAGCAACTGAATGCCTCCAATGCTCAACATTGTTCGAGCCATCGTCTGTATCTACCTCAATTTGTGGTCCCCCTCTTCCAGCTCTTCCTGCTACAGTTGCGCATGATGGGAGAAGATCTCTCATCTTGCATAAAGGTCTAGGGAATGATAGTCTAATCTCAGTGCTTTTTTATTCTGGATGTACTACTGTCGGGGTTAGACAGTCTCTAATAGATAAACGCTGTTACACGGGAAAGGTGGTCAAATGTGTTACATTTAGGGGTACCATGGAAAAATATCCTACTGCTGTCATTAGCATTGATACTCCTTTCTTTACAGAAGATGTCCACGCGTGTCTTCTTCCTAATCCTTTTTCGGATCTTATAATCGGTCGTATTCATGGGGTTAAGGAATGCTCCCCGCAACAAATTTCTATTTGGGAGGAACAAAATATCCAAACGGTCAATGCAGTGGTAACAAGAGCTCAAGCTCTTATCCCTCCAACTTCATCTGATGATAGTAATGGAGTTGATAGCCAAGACGATCACTTGGGGATTTCGCATGACTCGTTTGTTAAACGACAAGAAGAAGATCCTTCTTTAAAGGATTTCTTCCTTCTCGCAAAGAAAGGTGATCCTAATCAGAATACGAATCACAGATCGTATATCACTATGAAGAATGGTATACTGGTACGAATGGTACAACACTCGGACAAGTCTATGCATTCGCAAATTCTTGTGCCTAAGTGTATGAGAGCCTTAATTCTTCAACATACACACGATTCTCAGTGTGCCGGACATATGGGTTTTTTCAGAACTAAGACTAGAGTCCTTGCGTCCTTCTTTTGGCCATTCGTGAACAAAGACATACGAATTTATTGCCGATCTTGCAAAATTTGTCAAGAGGTCAAGTCTAGAGGTCCAAGACATGCTGCACCTATTCAGGCTGCAGATATTCCTATTCGGCCGTTTCAGAAAATGGCAATAGACATTATTGGCCCGTTTAAGACCTTTATAGGACACTAAAGAACTTACTTGGCAAGATAACGGAGGATCATCCTGATGATTGGGACAGGGTCCTACCTGCAGCTCTCTTTGCTTATAGAGAGGTTCCCAACAAGCATACAGGGTTTTCTCCTTTTGAACTTGTCTTTGGCGCGCAACCGCGCAGTCCTATGTCATTGCTACACGATCTGATCACTGCCGATAATATTGACGATGATACACAATCGTCATATGAATATGTCATTGCTCTTAGGGAAAAAATTATCGAATCATGCAGGTTAGCTACTTCATCATCAGAATTTGCTAAAGAAAAGGCTAGGCGATTCGCTAATAAGAAAAGACGCCTACGTCAACTTTGTCCTGGAGACAAAGCGTTTGTCTTACTTCCCTCGAGGGAGAACAGACTTCTCATTTCTTGGAACGGTCCATACACTATAGTCTCTAAAATTTCGGATGTCGACTATATTGTCGATGTTGATTGAAGGCATAAAACCTTCATATAAATATGCTTACGGAAATTATTGATCGACCAGACTATTTACAGCCTATTTTCCAGGCGACGGACGATTCTCCGGTCCAACATGGTCATATCTCATCCTATCTTAAGACTACCAACGATTGATAAGACTTTTGTCCTTCGTAGTGATGCCTCTTCCACTGGGATTTGAGCGGCAATAATGCAGGAGTATTCAGGAACTCTGCATCCTGTAATGTATATCTCTAGGAAGCTGAATGCGGCAGAAAGGAATTACTTGGTTTTAGACCATGAATTGTTGGCCATGGTTTGGTCCATTTTTAAGCTACAAAGGTTCCTTCTGGGCGCGCATTTTCATTATGGAAACCGACCAAAAAGTTCTTACAGCTATGCAAAGTAAGGATTTGAAGAGCTCGAGATCTACTCGTTATGCTATTGCTCTTCAACCTTTCCATTTCGGGGTGCGAGCTATCCGTGGTTCGGATAATGTGATGGCAGACATATTGTCTAGATGCCCACATGATTCCATTTAAATCTAATGTCCTAGATTTCCTGATACACTTCCAGACTTATGTCTGTTCTTAATATCATAACATATATTTAACACAATTGTTTCACTATTTGGATGATGTATAATGACTTTAACAAATTTGGTTATGTCCATCCATGATATATATCCATTAGATATGTTGATGGCATAGCATTGTAGTTCATGATATTTGTATATTGCTATAATTATAGTATTTGATAATTTTTGATATCTATGATTGGTATTGCCAGCAACTTAGGTTTCTTTAATGGTACCTCCCGAGTTTGTTTTGCTTAGAGGAAATTGTTTCTCTTATGTTGGGGGATTGATTTTTACTCTCTCCAGACGCTTTATTTATGCGTCTATTGTACCTGATATTAGGTTCATTCATTCAAGGGCGCATGATCGATGCTTGTGCTATCTTGCTCAAGTAGATATTTTTTTTAAAAATGTGTCACGTTTTTTACAGGGGCGGGGGGGGGGGGGGTGCAGTCATATGTTGCTGTCATCTTTGACGGAGTTTCAAACGCCGCTTTAGTGGTTGTAAGTTTTTCAGCCTGGGTCAAAGTTGGGGAACTATGTCTTAACTTTGCTGTGTCGGTTGATTAGGGGTTATCTCCCTTTTTGGTTCATTCATTTGGGTTTGACCTTTATTGAGATAGGGTCAAAGGTAAACAGTTCTGGGCTATGTGCCATACGCAGTTGTTTTGCCGCAAAATTAGACTTTCGTCAGGTAGAGAGGTGAACTGGCTTCTGTGGGACGTGAATGTCCGTTGTATTTTGGGGAAGGAAATCTTAGAAGTTACTTGCGTTGTCAGTTTTCCCCAGTGATTTACTGTACGTCAGGAATGACGACAGTGTAGTTTCTTGTGTTCTGATGATCCGTTTCAAGGTAACACCGACTTTATCATTACTATGCATTCGGTTGCAGAACTTGTTAAAGGCTTACCTAGCCTATGAGAACAGCTCACAGTTCCTACAATGCAGAACCTATATTTTGTGCTCGAGGTAGCCATTTAAGACTATTCGTCTTCATATGATCAGAAGTCCAGTGACGAAGTTATATATGGTGGAAACCGCAGGTTGGCGGTATATTTATACAAACATTATAGCAGGGTTATGGAACCTGCTTATGAAGAATACACAGCTGACGTCATATCGAGGCCCTGTGTTATGGCCACTATTCTACAGCATGAAAAGATGTAACTGGCGTGTTATGCCAAGTTGAACTGACGCACCCCTGGTAATACAGTGATAACATGAGTTAAAGAGGGCTCGGTCCATTTGTATGACAGAGTTATTACATAAGGTATCTGAGCGCCGATTCGAGGGATCTGAGGTATACCATGGCGGCCATTGTGGAACTATACATTAATGAACAAAACCACTTTCTGACCCACATGCCCACAATATTTGCCAATGTAACCTACCAGCCTTAGGAATGCTTGATATGGTAACCATAAGACGATTACAATTAACATGTTGTAACATGATCCTGATAACACAATGACTGTTCCTGTGTGATACTAACTACTATTAGTCCCCTGTGAATAAATGTTGTGAAACATGTCACCAGTAGTTTATCAACCATCATTGGACTATCCAGTACGAGAGTGAACTGGGTTGCATTGTTTACCATACCAAAATAAAGATGCATAAACTCATTTTCGCGTCTCTAAAACACCCATTGGTATCACATCATCATCAACAACGTTTACAAAAGGACCATCGTATGTCTGTCACCGTGAGTGAACCTAGTATGCTTCAACCGCAACCAATTACAACACTGTTTTCAGGGTGACATCCAACACGCATTACCTGGCCAACTACACATTTAAAATTTACAATCACCGTCATTTAAATAACCCATACTAACAACAACATATAAGTAAAGGTAAGTAGGCTCGTAATTTTTAATCCCCATTTCAGTCAATGCTTATTGATAAACAACATTTTGACACAAATTACACACATAATATGTCTAAGGACAATAGCCCATTACTCCAGACCTTATTCCCCCCTTAGTTGCTATAACAAACATTTGACTATGTTACAATATTATATAATAGTAAAGTCAGAGGCAGCCATCTTCACGCCATGAACTCCCATACTTAGTGTTATGACCAGCATTTTGAAAAGTTAAAAGAAAGATTGGATACAGGTATTTTGACACACGCTCCAGTCTACCCATCTGTTAAAATGCGGATACCTGACTTTTTTTCTTGAGATTAGGGAAGGGAAAAGGCCAGCCATGAAGGGTTACTGGTCAACCACATCTCGATGCCATCTGGACCATAGGTATATCTGATGGTCTCTAAACTACTTCACTTCCCATAATACGGTAGTATCCTGCTATGGGACACACTTATTTACTATCCCTCTAGCAACACTAGAGTACGATCTCACTAATTTTTTTTATTTCTGTCAAGCAAAGAAGAACAATGCTGGCTCACTGAAGTGCAATTGAATTTCATGTTGATTCTAGGACATTAACCATCTCAACTTATCCCAGTTGAGGTACTAAATACTAAACACTCCCAACGGTCCAGCAGCTTATGTCGGCAGGTTCTATGGCAGGGTATAATGCGCTAGGATTATATGAGGCAGCTTTAAGAAGGCAGATTTATGCGGCAGGTTTAATGGGATATAAGTAGGGCACCCGATGAAAATCCTTTGATGTAAAACCAAGCGGGATTGAAGGGAGATATGAAGAAATAGCTAAAACAAAAACCGTTGTAACCGGTGACCCGCACCAAAAACCACACCCGTTACAAGGGTGTTAAAAAAGTTGTGAAGTCAGAGGAAAATCGGATCCGTATGACTTTGTTTACTTCATTACATGGATTGGTCCAACTATAGGGGGACTGGGATTGCATATACGGCTGTTTCTTCATTCTGTATGAGTAATCTTGGGCCTTCTCTCCAGGCCTTGTAAACATGGAGGACAAGGATGGTGGAGAGTTCATGATTTGAGATATTTGAGATCATCCTCAGTTTGTGAGCCGAATCAGGTCCACAGCTTTACCCTTTCTTAGAATCTTTTTTTAAGGGCCATTCCCTTGAGTTCACTGATAAGAGTAATGTTCTTTTCAAAGACCTCTACAGCCTAGATGTTGGTTGTTGTCCTACTCCATTTATTTTGGTGAGTGAACTGATAGTTAACTAGTAAAAGTTCTCTTGTTGCGGTAGTTGTTTTGTTGTTCTACGTTGGGTAAAGGGCTTACTGAAGCGGCTCTCTGACCCAAATTTTCTGTGCAATCCCTTGATAGCGGATTCAATGCTCTCTAATGAAGTGGATATCAAGGGTTTTTCTTTTAATTCCTGATAGATTTTAATATGTGAGGGAAGTGGCAACCAATGCTTTTTTTTTTTCCAGTCTTTTATCCCAGATTTTCATCTTTCTCTTTTTTCCGCAAGTTTAACTCTCCTAACGACATTTTTCTTAGCCCGATGTTGTTTCCTCTTTTTTTGTCTTGTTGTGGTCAGTAATATTATACTTCTGGCAGTTAGACACGGTTAAAAATTTTTTTTTCTTCTTTGTTGGAAGGGGTTGGGCCTGGTTCCTCAGCATTGCCCGTCCTTGCTTATTCTCCCCGACTACATTTTACTTTACAGCCGACCTCGCAGTTCTGTTACCTCCAGTAAGGTTTAAAACTTTCTCCTGCATCTTCGTGGGGATGGCGTCTTTTGCAGACTGAAGTAGGTGCTGTAGTGATTTTAACTTATATACTATAGAACCTTGTCTATGTCCAGCGTCCATGTTCGATGGCGTTCGATTCGTTTGTCATCACCTTGTCTCCAGGAAGAATGATCAAAGCCAGTCTTTGCGTTCTATGTAGGTTTCTATGAGGTGGTGTTATGCAGTTTCTTTCTTTATTTCCCCTGTTGTTTGTTAGGATCTCCAAGGAGGATGGGTCTGTGATCACTTCCCAACTTCCGATGTGTCCGTCGAGGACTTTAAATTGAGAGGCAATTGTGGGTGGATATCTGCTGATGAGGATCTGGTCTGGCTTTTATGTTCACACTACTTGCCTCCTAACAGGCCCGAGTGGAGCAGAGTCCGGTGGGGTGAGGAAGCAATCTGAGCAGGATCTGCAAGCAGATGATCGTATTGGTAGTGAGTTCTTTCTAATAGTATTCCTGTTTGGGTTCCTGTTCTGTGTATTCTCCCCACAGAGAGTTGAGAATGACCACATCTCATGATCACACAACAATAGAATCATTCTCCTCAAGACTGTTGGGTCTGGCAAAGGGCTTCCAGCAGCAAAGTGTGTTATTGGTGGGATTTGTTAAATCGTTAATGATTTTTTTTCAACCGATGTCCACCCCTCCAGACTATCACTTCCCTGTAAGATCTGTTTCCGTCATTTCTTGGTTTCATTCAAGAAGCGGAAAAACGCTCAAGTCAGTGTGTCATTTCTGGATAAGTGTCACTAATTCACTAATCTCTATGACATAAAATTTATCTCACACTGGTAAAACACTAATATATCAATGGTGACATAGGGAAGGAGGAGTCTTTTAGGTCTAAGCATTGCTTCTTGGATAAACTGCAAACATGGATTTAAAGGTCCAGTGGAAGCTTAGTTTAGTTTCTTACGAATTGTGTTTTCGAATTCTAGAAATGTGTTGAGAGGAAGATGCTAGCTCTCTGTGTTAAGTGTATTCTTCGGTTGAACTTGATTTCCTTTGATTTCTCGTTAACTTACCAAATCCATGAAATAACGAGAAAACCTAGTTAAGAGTGGACCTAGACAAGACGAGACAAGAGCCAGTGGAACAAGAAGATGAGAAGAAGAGACCACTCTCTGCAATGGATAGGACACCACATTGATGAAACCTGTTGTTAGCATTTACAAGGCAGAATCCTTGTTTCTGAATTCCCACAAGGAAAAGAGGCAGGAGTAGACCAAAAAACCCACGAGAAGAAACTGGAGACCGAGAGGTTAAAATGAAAGAGGGAAGATGGGAGAAAGAACTAGAGCTGATGTCACGTGACAGGTCAGAAACTTGAAGGCTATCTCGATGTCACGTGACAGAGAACTAATGGGGCTGATGTCACTGGAGCACGACGTAACTTCTTGGGGCTGATGTCCACGTGACAGGGTGTTTATAAGGGGGTTTGGGTGTGGTGGGGTGGTGAATTGGCATGTTGTATTTGGT
>JAMPIV010014111.1:0-40000 GCA_024509875.1 Oreohelix idahoensis
CATCCTTGTCTTGCTATGGGGAGGAGAGACGCCTCTAAAGACAGTGGAATGTTATTTACAGAGGCGTACTCGCCTGTCAGCCCTGTTCAGCCTAAAGGTCAAACAGTGGTGACGCCTCTTACTTCGGAAGTATCTTATTTGTCGTCCGGAATTAGGCCCCCGATGGTATTACATCTCTCAAGGGAGGGAAATACTGACAAGAAGAAACATGTGCACGGTTCTTCAGTCAACTGTAAACAGTTACGCCCTGTTACGGCGATGTCTGGCCAAGACAGTCAGACTGTTTCAAAACACTGGGAGGTCGCACCATCTGGTAATCAGTATTTACCACGCGCCGCAAGGAAAATTCGTGGGCGAAGAAAACACATGAGAGGCAGGAGGAAGGGCGACCAGTCATGTTGCAGTCGCCAGGAGGAAATCCCATGGCGTGACCCTCACGATCCAGGGCTTGCCAAGATTCTCAAGGATATGGAGATGGGCCTGTATGATAATGCTAATTATGACAGTGATTAGATCGAGAGGTAGATCTAGATACGGGCCAGTATGAAACCCAGAGATTTCAGTGATTTAGCACGGTTCCCGTACTTGAAAGGGGGGACTTATGTGACGCTACACTGTAATTCTGACTTTTAACAGGCCCGATTCTGTGGTTCTATTTTGAATTTTCACCAGTTTTATTTTCTTCTGATCACGCGATTTTCCGTTGTTTACGGAAATCGCTATTTTCGGGCACGCTTTTTCACCATTTTTTTTCTTCTCATTTGAATATATATCGTGGTTGGTATTTTTTTTGAGTAGATAAATTAAATGGGTTCGTTTATGATGGTAGGTTTATTTTATTCTAGCATCAGTTTTACTTTCTTCTGATTTTTCGCGATTCCCGTAAAGTTCGTTGTTTACGGAAATAATCGCCATTTCCGGCACGTGATATGACGAGGCCGGAAACACGCGGCCGGAAGCACGCGGGGTTTGCGTGGGTTGATAGTATTAATTTTCCTAGCGCTGCCATTGGTCCGCGATTTGCGTAGGAAGGGAAATCCGCGTGGGCGGTTGCTCTTGTATATATGGGACAGAAAACGGGGATTCGGTCTCTATGAAAAAATAAGTGCCAGCCGTCAGACTACGTAATTTATCGTTCTCCACTGTGGGAAAAACCAGCGATGAATTGGTATGTAAGATTTTATCGTATTATCGTTTTATTCATTAGAGGGTTCTTTGAGAAATTCGCCCTTAGGTAAAGATTAACTTTTCAGTTTTAAAATAAACGATAGCGCCATTAATTACTATTTTTGAAGAACGACGTAATGCAACAGTGTGCTTATTCTTTCTATGATTTTGGCAATAGATAGGTGTGTGTGAAGTTGTGAGAAACACGTGTGCCATATTTGTAGGATGTTATGTAAAACCACCATTTATTCCTGTATATTTTCTAATGTAAATTTATGGGGAAATCCCTGGTGTGTTCGTTAATTTTTCTGAGCCTTAAAAATGTGAGAAATATTGTCAGAGGGTTCAGATTTACGTTGTAAATGAATTGTACTGCTTAGGGGAGGAAACTATTCCTATAGCGAGATTTAATTTAATAAGAGTAAGCCGGGGAAACTCCTGTGTTAATGGGTAAAAGGATTTCCCTATTTTTGTCAAGTTTGAACACGTGATCGGCCATGCGTAACGGCCATGTAACATGTCAGACGGGTCTGGGCTATTGTTTGTTTTACCTGGCAGATTTTAGAGAAGGAGGGGGGATGAAGAGGCCACGTGGGATAGTGGTATTTTATGTATTGTTGTGAAGAACGAGAGAAAGGGGAGAAGAAGTGAGAATGAAGAGACACGTGTATAGAATTATTTTATGTATCGTATATGTTAGAGATAAGCGATTTTAGAGTGGGTGTACATGAGTCGCTGTTTCTTTTAATTTCAGCGAGTCACGGCGGAAACAGTGGGGAGCATAATTTTGTCAAATAAAATTATCCACGGCAAAAGACATATCTCAGGGTCAGTGTACTCGAGTATCGTCAGGAGCAAAAGAAAATTACCCTATGGTCTCTGGCAGTGAAGTCCCTATGCTTCAGCTGGACCGAGGTTTATTTATCATACAGCCGAGAGCATCGCTATTATAGTCTCTAGCAACGGCAGGTGGCCGGGAGACTAGTTTCATTTTGTACAGCCTGAAATCAAGGCTGTGTTTTTTCCTCTAACTCCGGAGCGGGTTAAAAGAGGGTAGCTATTCAGCAGCAGAGAAGTTTTGTCTACAGTTAGTCAAGTCCCTCATGCTTGATATCCGAACATCGTCATCACCAAAATCAGGAACAGGTGACAGGGTTACCATACCTAGGTCCTGATAGAAATCAAGAGAAGAGCGTAACGGAGATGCCGCATCATCAGCCCTCGAGTGTTAGAGAGACACTGAGATCAAGAGAGAAAGATAGAGAAGGAGGGAGAAAATAGACAGGACCAGTAGGGTCTGTTCAGTATCCATTGGACGGATAGACACTGAGTCTGCGTTCAAAAAACCAAGTCTATTAATTGTAGCATTTCTTGTGGTGTAGTTATCGGCGCCTATCGCCTAACTAGTAGAAAGCTGTGTAGCCGTTCATTGAGGAAGAGTCACCAGGACTGAGACAGTATAAAATTTATTAGTGTTAGAGAGTGGAGGCTAAAAGTTGACAGCCCCACCAAAGTAGATTTGGTTTAAATCACTAACCATTTTTATTGTTCCTCAGCAGGGTGACAGGAAGAGTGAATGTGATTTGGGGTTTTTTTTTTGTTGAGTGTCTCTCAATTTAATTGTTACCTTGGTTTTTCCAGGCCGTGCAACAGTGCACGCTATTGACTGACTTGATGACGTATGATGCCATTTTATGTTTTCTTGTATGTAAATAAATATATACATATATTATTTACTGGATCAGCTTCTATTCTTTACTATACTTACTCTATGTTGTCTGTATAGTGGTGTTTGTGGTCGTAATTATACACCTTATCTCCTTGTGTTTCAAGGCAGTCAGAGGTGGGGAGACTATAGCCATTTTTTTTAGTCACGAAGCGGCAGGGGGAGATTCAAATCCTGGGTCTATCTCTTGAGCCAATAGTCTCACCTGTCCACAGGCATGTTATTTTCCATCTAAATTCTATCTTCTCAGACTTTCTCATACTAGGGTCTTGCTTTCATTCAGGCACACTCTATAAAATTAAAACCACTTCGTGACAAGTGGGCGGCAATCGTCCGGTGGATCATTCTGTGGAGATCAATTCTGTGATCTAGATTCATAGATTGTCTCTAGGAAGTTCGGAGAATAGAATTTCTTTAATATCCCCTAGACTTGAGCTACTAGAACTGATCCAGTATAAGTTTTTCCACAGGTTGCAGTCTAGTAGATTTTTGTGGTATTTTTGATTTATATGACTAAGAGGTAATTGATGGCATACCGACATATTTTTCTTTAACAGGAAGGTAATTTAGTTTTTGGTAGCTTCTTAACTAAATTTTTTTTCTCAGGTTATTGTTCAGACTTGACGCTAGTCTGAGTTCGGGTTTTGGAACAGCGGTTATAGAGGGAGTATTTTATATTTCGTAACAGGTTGTTCCTTCTCTTTTCCTTTTCTGTCATTTCTCTGTATTTGTGAACTTACAGCAGTTTACAGGTAAGATGGCGGATATGGCCAAGTTACGAGCTGCCTGGCGAGAGGCTGCTCAGGACATGGGAATGGATAAGGAGGAGACTAAGGCCTACCTGATAAGGGAAACTGACAGGCATATTCAGCGAGAGAAGAGAAGGAGGACAGGGCAGCAGCCGCAGAAGCAGCGAAAGAAGAGAGGGCAGCCGCAGCAGAGATGGAACTTCGGAAATTGGAAGCACAGGAGAGGGAGAAGGCAGCGGAGAGACAGCATGAACTTGCCCTGCGTTCTCTGGAACTGCAGTACCGAGCTTCAGAAGGCAGTTCGGCTAATGGAGATTCACCTGGAGCAGGAGCGACAGACACCTCAGGAAACGGAGGACCCCGGATGGCCGCCATGAGCTTCCCATTTGACTCGTTCCCTAATGGGAATGAAAAGATTGACGTGTTTTTAGAAAAATTTCAACGGATGGCAAAGGCATACGGGTTGGATGAGAGTCTTTGGTGCCTGAAATTATCGCAATCTTTGAAAGGTCATGCTTATGAAGTCTACAACAAGATGCTCCTAGATGACCAGAACAACTTTGAGGCACTGCGAAATGCTTTGTTGCAAAGATTTCAGTGGACACCCCGGAAATGCCAAACCATGTTCAGGGAGAGCAGGCCGGAGAAGGGAGAGAGTTTCGCACAGTTTGCAGAGCGGGTGAGAAATTACCTAACCCGGTGGAGGGAACTGTCAGGACTGGCGAAGACTTTTGAAGGGTTGGAGGAGTTAGTTCTGTGTGAACAAGTCAAGGCAAACATGTCCCCCGACTTGAGGCGGTATCTGGCAGAGCAGGGTGCCCAGCAACTTGATCAGATTATTGTGTTCGCCGAAAGGTACCAGACAGCACAGGCCGAAGTACTGGGACAGAAACGGAAAAACTCAGACCTGCCAGCCCCAGACAAAGGAGCTTCATCATCGCAGCCGGCTACTTCACCAGCTTATCAGCAACCAGGGCCTTCTCGCAAGGAGCCTCATTCTGGTTATAACTTGCGCCCCCAGCAGCATAACAGAGCACCGACAACAACCTCTCAGGAACCCGCTAGGAACAGAGGAGATCATGAGAGGTATTGTCAGAATTGTAGAACCACTTCCCACTGGACATCCCGGTGCATGAACAAACCCCCAGCTCACCATGCAGCTTGTTTAAGGCCGGTGAGATGGACTAAAGGGAATAAATGGGAACCAGTCCAGGCAGAGAAGTTGTTCTCTAACAGTGGACCAGCCGTAGTGAATGGGACAGCCACTACGTGTTTGTTTGACAGCGGGCTTACTTACCCCAGTATCATCGCTCGTCATTTGGTGAAACCAGGGCAGTGGACCGGAGAAACAGTTGAGATTGGTGGCGTTTTGAGAAGAGGTATCTCACAGCGTCTGCCTGTAGCCAACATTGAGGTGAAATGCAAGTTTGTGTCTGGCACCATCAAGGCAGCTGTAATGGCACAGCCAGCACATGATTTCATCCTGGGAAGCCCATACTTAGTTTTGGGAAACCCCACCACACCGATCCTTGCTAATGCAAGAGGGCCTACTGCAGGCCAGAGAAGTGAAAGGGGAAAGCCCCAAATTCACGGAGCCCCACGGGAGCTCAAACATCCTTGTCTTGCTATGGGGAGGAGAGACGCCTCTAAAGACAGTGGAATGTTATTTACAGAGGCGTACTCGCCTGTCAGCCCTGTTCAGCCTAAAGGTCAAACAGTGGTGACGCCTCTTACTTCGGAAGTATCTTATTTGTCGTCGGGAATTAGGCCCCCGATGGTATTACATCTCTCAAGGGAGGGAAATACTGACAAGAAGAAACATGTGCACGGTTCTTCAGTCAACTGTAAACAGTTACGCCCTGTTACGGCGATGTCTGGCCAAGACAGTCAGACTGTTTCAAAACACTGGGAGGTCGCACCATCTGGTAATCAGTATTTACCACGCGCCGCAAGGAAAATTCGTGGGCGAAGAAAACACATGAGAGGGGGAGCCGCGCTAGCGTAGTGGTTACAACACCGCTCTGGCGACCGGGTGATACAGGATCAAACCCGGGCGACGGCATTTGAGGATTTTTCGTCGACCGGGATTTGGACTGGATTAACTCGAGACCTGGCGAGGACATTTGAAGGAGTGTCGGCGACCGGGGACTGGCGGCTCCTGAGCCGACCCAGCTGCAATGGGTACCTCCGAAATCGGCGAGTATTTGCCTGAATGGCGAGGGACACCTGTCTCTGTACAAGAAATAAAGGGATACTCACGTAAAATCAATGTCAGGTTAGACATAAATAATAACCTGAGATTTCGCCTCGAGTATTAGCGGGCGTACGAAAAAAAAAAAAAAAAAAAAAAACATGAGAGGCAGGAGGAAGGGCGACCAGTCATGTTGCAGTCGCCAGGAGGAAATCCCATGGCGTGACCCTCACGATCCAGGGCTTGCCAAGATTCTCAAGGATATGGAGATGAGCCTGTATGATAATGCTAATTATGACAGTGATTAGATCGAGAGGTAGATCTAGATACGGGCCAGTATGAAACCCAGAGATTTCAGTGATTTAGCACGGTTCCCGTACTTGAAAGGGGGGACTTATGTGACGCTACACTGTAATTCTGACTTTTAACAGGCCCGATTCTGTGGTTCTATTTTGAATTTTCACCAGTTTTATTTTCTTCTGATCACGCGATTTTCCGTTGTTTACGGAAATCGCTATTTTCGGGCACGCTTTTTCACCATTTTTTTCTTCTCATTTGAATATATATCGTGGTTGGTATTTTTTTTGAGTAGATAAATTAAATGGGTTCGTTTATGATGGTAGGTTTATTTTATTCTAGCATCAGTTTTACTTTCTTCTGATTTTTCGCGATTCCCGTAAAGTTCGTTGTTTACGGAAATAATCGCCATTTCCGGCACGTGATATGACGAGGCCGGAAGCACGCGGGGTTTGCGTGGGTTGATAGTATTAATTTTCCTAGCGCTGCCATTGGTCCGCGATTTGCGTAGGAAGGGAAATCCGCGTGGGCGGTTGCTCTTGTATATATGGGACAGAAAACGGGGATTCGGTCTCTATGAAAAAATAAGTGCCAGCCGTCAGACTACGTAATTTATCGTTCTCCACTGTGGGAAAAACCAGCGATGAATTGGTATGTAAGATTTTATCGTATTATCGTTTTATTCATTAGAGGGTTCTTTGAGAAATTCGCCCTTAGGTAAAGATTTTTCAGTTTTAAAATAAACGATAGCGCCATTAATTACTATTTTTGAAGAACGACGTAATGCAACAGTGTGCTTATTCTTTCTATGATTTTGGCAATAGATAGGTGTGTGTGAAGTTGTGAGAAACACGTGTGCCATATTTGTAGGATGTTATGTAAAACCACCATTTATTCCTGTATATTTTCTAATGTAAATTTATGGGGAAATCCCTGGTGTGTTCGTTAATTTTTCTGAGCCTTAAAAATGTGAGAAATATTGTCAGAGGGTTCAGATTTACGTTGTAAATGAATTGTACTGCTTAGGGGAGGAAACTATTCCTATAGCGAGATTTAATTTAATAAGAGTAAGCCGGGGAAACTCCTGTGTTAATGGGTAAAAGGATTTCCCTATTTTTGTCAAGTTTGAACACGTGATCGGCCATGCGTAACGGCCATGTAACATGTCAGACGGGTCTGGGCTATTGTTTGTTTTACCTGGCAGATTTTAGAGAAGGAGGGGGGATGAAGAGGCCACGTGGGATAGTGGTATTTTATGTATTGTTGTGAAGAACGAGAGAAAGGGGAGAAGAAGTGAGAATGAAGAGACACGTGTATAGAATTATTTTTTTGTATCGTATATGTTAGAGATAAGCGATTTTAGAGTGGGTGTACATGAGTCGCTGTTTCTTTTAATTTCAGCGAGTCACGGCGGAAACAGTGGGGAGCATAATTTTGTCAAATAAAATTATCCACGGCAAAAGACATATCTCAGGGTCAGTGTACTCGAGTATCGTCAGGAGCAAAAGAAAATTACCCTATGGTCTCTGGCAGTGAAGTCCCTATGCTTCAGCTGGACCGAGGTTTATTTATCATACAGCCGAGAGCATCGCTATTATAGTCTCTAGCAACGGCAGGTGGCCGGGAGACTAGTTTCATTTTGTACAGCCTGAAATCAAGGCTGTGTTTTTTCCTCTAACTCCGGAGCGGGTTAAAAGAGGGTAGCTATTCAGCAGCAGAGAAGTTTTGTCTACAGTTAGTCAAGTCCCTCATGCTTGATATCCGAACATCGTCATCACCAAAATCAGGAACAGGTGACAGGGTTACCATACCTAGGTCCTGATAGAAATCAAGAGAAGAGCGTAACGGAGATGCCGCATCATCAGCCCTCGAGTGTTAGAGAGACACTGAGATCAAGAGAGAAAGATAGAGAAGGAGGGAGAAAATAGACAGGACCAGTAGGGTCTGTTCAGTATCCATTGGACGGATAGACACTGAGTCTGCGTTCAAAAAACCAAGTCTATTAATTGTAGCATTTCTTGTGGTGTAGTTATCGGCGCCTATCGCCTAACTAGTAGAAAGCTGTGTAGCCGTTCATTGAGGAAGAGTCACCAGGACTGAGACAGTATAAAATTTATTAGTGTTAGAGAGTGGAGGCTAAAAGTTGACAGCCCCACCAAAGTAGATTTGGTTTAAATCACTAACCATTTTTATTGTTCCTCAGCAGGGTGACAGGAAGAGTGAATGTGATTTGGGGTTTTTTTTGTTGAGTGTCTCTCAATTTAATTGTTACCTTGGTTTTTCCAGGCCGTGCAACAGTGCACGCTATTGACTGACTTGATGACGTATGATGCCATTTTATGTTTTCTTGTATGTAAATAAATATATACATATATTATTTACTGGATCAGCTTCTATTCTTTACTATACTTACTCTATGTTGTCTGTATAGTGGTGTTTGTGGTCGTAATTATACACCTTATCTCCTTGTGTTTCAAGGCAGTCAGAGGTGGGGAGACTATAGCCATTTTTTTTAGTCACGAAGCGGCAGGGGGAGATTCAAATCCTGGGTCTATCTCTTGAGCCAATAGTCTCACCTGTCCACAGGCATGTTATTTTCCATCTAAATTCTATCTTCTCAGACTTTCTCATACTAGGGTCTTGCTTTCATTCGCTACAAATACAATAACTGCAAGATCAAATGAAGTGCCTTAGTGTAGGACTCCTAGAGAGGTCAGCTCCTTAATGAGCAGAAAATGGAGAATGAAAAAAATAAGGATGGCATGGTCATAGACAGAATCACTGGCACAAACTAACACTTCACAAACTGTGTCAGCAATTCAAAAGAGCTGTGATACAGTGGATCCCTTCTGACTGCAACATTCCCAGAAATGAAGAGGATGACAGACTGTCAAAGGAGGGAAGGGGGGAAAGCTGCCTCAACTTGACACAAACATAACTTATGAAGAGGCCAAGAGTTTTATCAAGAGCAGATACAAGAGTAAGTGGGAAGCAGAACATCCAGGCCACAATAAAAATGATGCATATTAACAGCTCAGCAGAAGTGAACAAGTGGTAATCTTCAGACTTCACACAGGTCACAACAGATCTGGATACCATCTATTCAACAAGTTAAAGATAGGAACTACCGATGAGTGTAACTGTTGCACAGATAAAATGACTGCTGAGCATCTACTTCAAAAATGCCCAGCATATGAGGAATAGAGAAAGCACATATGGCCATCACCAGTGCCATTCCTAGAAACGCTCTACAGAGATGTCAACAGCCTCAGACTGACCACTGCTTTCTTTGAACTTATTCAAGTTGACGTCTGAGGATGAAAGAAGAAGAAGAAGACTGGCAGAAGCTGAATTTGTAGACTTCTTTTTGCCCAGACTAGCACACAGCTGAATTCATATATGCATAATCTGCATAAGGTGTAACACAATGGTCTGTGTGTGTAAATATACATTTATGTAAATGTCCACACACATACACAAATACAAAACCATCATTTCCCTTCTCCCTCCTCATAGAGCCACCATTGCAGTTGGTCCCAAAGGAAGCTTGCACCAAAGCATTCATGTGCTCTTACAGTGGTAGTTTACATAATGAGGTTGCTAGCCTCATGCTCAACCTCATATAAAGTTGCCTCTTAAGACATGCTTGAGGGCAGAGCTAGATTTAGGTGTTCATAGACACATTTATTCCCAAATGTGCTTAAAAAAGAAAAAAAAAAGTGGAAAATAATTTTTTGCTTCTTTATCAGGCCCTAGTCAACGTGCCTAAAGGGAAATATGGCTTTCCTGAGGGGGGTAGCAGTCCTATTCTTCTTTCTGTCTCCTCAGAGACCCATGGGAACTACACTCTTTAACATTCTTAAGTACATGTGGCAGACCCAAGTGGAAAAGTTCCAATTACGATGGTTTGGCCATGTATACAGAATGGAAGAAGATCAGCTACCATGACAAATATGGGAAACTATGAGCCAGGGATCCAGACCTCCAGGACGACCCAGAGTTCTTTGGGAGGACAACATTAGACAATCCCCAAATGACCGAGGACTATACTGAAACTAGGCCAGCACCGATAAAATGACCGCTGAGCATCTACTTCAAAGGTGCCCAACATATGAGGAACAGAGAAAGCGCATATGGTCATTACCAGTGCCATTCCTAGAAAAGCCCTACGGAGATGTCAACAGCCTCAGACTGAGCACTGCTTTCTTTGAACATTATTCAAGTTGATGTCTGAGGGTGAACAAAGAAGAAGAAACCAGGCCAGAAGGACAACCACCGTAGGACAGTATGGCGTACTCTTTGGCAAACCTCTACACCCCAGGGTAGAAGAGTAACAACGAAGTAAGTAAGGTTAAGCACCTGCTAAAAAGCATGTCTGGTGAGTATATTTCAAAGAATTAAAATGTGTTATTCCAAAGATGTGATGAACGACAGCGCTGTAAAATACAAAAATAAATACATTATTTCTAAATAACTGCCTGGACTAACCCAAGAAACCATTGTGTGAAGCAATAATGCATACTAAATATATCGGGTGAAGTGATCAGTGCTTATACATATACGCATAGCCCTAACACTCACCAACGAGATGATTATGAAACTACGAACAAGTATACCCATCATAACAATGATGGAGAAAGCTATGAAACTACAAGCAAGTATACCCATCATAACAATGATGGAGAAAGCCAATGTCTTAACCTTTCAGCATCTGCAGCACATTTAAAAGATATGAGGATCTTGCTTGGAGCTCATTTAATTGATTCTGAATGAATCCTTCTTGTCATGGCTAAAGCTAAAATTAGAGGAAACTGACGTCTCAAAATACATGAAAGTTGCTATCACTTGGTTCTAAGTTGATGTGTGGAATGAAAACTCCTACACCTTAATTATTTATCCTGTGATGATTTTTTTTGCATTTTTAAAAAAAAATTCAGTCCTCTGTCTTTGGTTTTAACAGAATGGTAAAGTTAAAAATAAAAACATGAAAGGTACTGAGTGGCCCTTTTATTAAGAAACTAAATAACTAAACATCTCTATCACTTCTGGACGGGTTACTTGCGAAGAGATCTGTGACATCTGAATAAAACAGACTGTTGGCTTTTATATGGGATGATTCTAATGGCTGTTCAAAATATCTTTCATTGAAAGCACAGAGCAATGCACACCGTTTCCACATTTTCCTGAAAAGCTGGTGCGTTTTGTTTCAGGATGTCATTTCGTACCTAGCAAATTCTTTAGAAAGGGATAACGTATCTTATTCATATAACACACAGAGTGGTATAATCATATACAGCAATAATGCGACATCTCATTTCTCTTTAATTTTTGTTTACCGAGGACAACGTTAACAGCATAAAATAGAAAGAAACATGAAATAACGACAATGGATATAGTATTTCAGAGAAAATAACATCGGTAAACTATAGATGCTTCCTTTAAATGGAATGGAAAATGTTTTCAATACCGGTATTAACAAATTGCAAATGTAAAAGAATACGCGCAGTACAGAAATGTCTGACAGGGTTATGATAATGTGTCTTCTTCTTCTTTGATCCTTAGCTGCCGACCGTCAAAGCAGTCAGTGGCCATTACGCCTGGTGGCGTCTTGTAGGGCAACAACAAATTGATTCCACTTTGCTCGGTCGGCGGCCATCCTTCGTACAGTGCCCCAACTCTGGTTCATTCTTTGCATCTCAGCCTCCACAGTCCTCCGCCAAGTTGTTTTTGGTCGGCCTCTCTTTCGTTTTCCTTCAAGGGTCCATAGCATAGCTGTTCTTGTGATGGCATCGGGGTCTCTTCTGAGGACATGGCCAACCCAGCTCCAGCGTCTGCCAGCTATGATGGTGTGCATGTCCTCTTGCTTGCTCCGAGTAAGCAGATCTTGGTTGGTGATGATATTCGGCCAAAAGATTCGGAGAATTTTTCTTAGGCATGTTGTGTGAAAAGAGGACAATTTCGACATTTCCTTCTCTGTAACTCTCCAGCTCTCTGCTGGAACAGACAGATGATAATGTGTAACTGAAGTTAACTTTCAGTAAATTCAAAATGTTTATCCATAGTTTTTTTTGTTTTCATTTTCAATAAAGTTATAATATTTATAAATAAGCATAGTATTTCATTTTCAGTAAATTCAAAATTAAACTGAATGGCCATGAGAAGTTATAACTGACCAACATAAATGAAAATGCATAAACTGTACAGTAAATATTGTTGGCTAAAAAGGTATCGGTAATAAAAAATATTTCAAATAATGAATAATTTAATAAGCAAGTTACATTTTTTTTAAAACTTAGATGCATTAATAAAAAATATATTGCTGAAACAAAATAAACACCAGGAAAAGAATCTTTGTGCAAAGCTTTGTGCAAGATCATCAGAAAAATAAAATGAACAATGATAAAGCATTGCCAGGTACTTATAATTCTTGATACAAGGCTCAAGATTTCTGCATCGTGCTGGTTATCCTGAAGTACTGCACAAACTTAAAGACCAAGCCCACAATGAAGAACCATAGGTTGCGAGCAAACTGGGACTTTGCAATCAGCACTCTCCATAAGATGACGGCTACAGTACAGTTAAACACGTAGCGGATCAATCGAAGTCTGAAAAAGGACCAAATATGAAATTAAAAATATCAAAGGTGGCGCTTATTATTATTACTAGTGTTCATTCATAACCCTCCACTCCCAAAGGAGCATAGGCCTTCAACAAACACATGCCAAGTCCTCCTGTCACGTGCCATCATCTCAAGTTCTTTCCATGTTCTCCTCATCATTTTCACCTCTGTTTCCAACTCTCTTCTCCATGTACTTCTTGGTCTTCCTCTGCCTCTCTTGCCCTGGGGGTTCCAGAACAAGGACTGCCTTGTAATGCTATCAACAGGCTTCCTCAGTGTGTGTCCTATCCATCGCCATCGTCTTCTTCTCATCTCTTGTTCCACTGGCACTTGTCCAGTTCTTGTCATCAGTTCCACATTGGTAACCTTGTCATACCATTTTAATCCCTCTATTCTACGCAAGCACCCATTTATGAAAGTCTGTAGCTTTTGGTTGTTGTCTTTGCTGTTCTCCATGTCTCTGAGCCATACAATAGGACTGACTTCACATTTGAGTTGAAGATTCTTATTTTCGTGTTGGATCCTATTTCTCTTGATCTCCATATATTTCCCAATGCAATGAAAGCTCCTCTTGCCTTTTGTATTCTTATTTTGATATCACTGTCTGTCCCTCCAACTTTATCTATATTACTGCCAAGATATGTGTATGATTCTACATCTTGTATTGGTGTTTCTTCAAGTTCAACCCTGTTTTCATTACCTGCATTTATTCTCATTATTTTTGTCTTTTCCCTGTGTATTTTCAGACCCAATTGCTGTGACCTCTCATCGAGTGTTTCCAATTTGTCCTGCATCTGATTACGGTTATGGGACAGGAGAGCCAAATCATCAGCAAAATCCAGATCATCCAACTGCTTAGTCAGAGTCCACTGGATTCCATTTCTGTTGTGTGTTGTCGATGATCTCATAACCCAATCTATTGCCAGCAAGAAAAGAAATGGAGACGAGAGGCATCCCTGTCGCACTCCTGTTCTTATCCCAAATGGTTCTGTAAGCTGTCCTTCATGAAGAACTCTGCACGTCATGTCTTCATAGGTTTTCTTTATTAAATTAATGATCTTCAGGGGAACTCCATAATGCCTCATCAATTTCCAAAGTGATTCTCTGTCCACACTGTCAAATGCTTTTTCGTAGTCCACAAATCCGATGTATAGTGGTGAATTCCATTCCAGACTTTGTTCAACTATTATTCTCAAAGTGGCTATCTGGTCTGTACATGATCTGTTTTGTCGAAAACCTGCTTGTTCATCTCCCAATTTCTTGTCTATGGACTCCTTTAATCTCTCAAGGATAATCCTGTTCAATACCTTTCCTGGCACTGATAGTAACATTATTCCTCTATAATTTGTGCACTCTTGTAGATTTCCCTTCTTAGGCAACTTAACCAGATATCCTTCCTTCCATTCTGCTGGTATCTCTTCTTTTTCCCAGACTTTACCAAGTAATTTATATAACATCTCTGTAGCCGTGTCGATATCTGCTTTGATGTCTTCTTCTGGAATGCCATCAGGTCCAGACGCTTTTCCATCTCTTAGAAGCTTTATGGCTTTCTTTATTTCTTCCTTCGTTGGTCTTTCACCGTTAATTTGTAGCTCTTCTTCTGCTGGCTGGATGTCCGGCGGGTTTTGTGGAGCTGGTCTATTGAGAAGGTCCCCAAAATATTCTGTCCACCTCTTCATTTGCTCTTGTATATTGCTGAGCAGTTTCCCATTCTTATCTTTTATGAGGCAACTTGTTTGCTTGTATTTCCCTGTTAGCTTCTTTGTGCTGCTATACAGTTCTCTCATATTTCCTTTGGCTGCAGCATCTTCTGCCTCTCTTGCCAACTCCTCAATATACTTCCTCTTGTCTCTTTTGATACTTCTTTTTACTTCTTTGTTTGCTTCTGTGTACACTTCTTGAGCCTTGGCTTTGGAACTTCTGGTTTTGCTTGTGTTTAACTCTGCTTTCTTGTTTTTTCTATCTTTTATCTTATTGATGGTTTCTGTTGTTATCCATGCTTTTTGTTGTCTTTCCCTTTTCCCCAGTATTTCTTCACATGTCTCCTTCCATACCGTTTTGACCTGCTGCCAATAGTCTTCTGTATTCTCTACATCTTCCAACTGTTGGAGCACTTGGAATTTGTTGGATACTGTGACCGCAAATTTGTCTCTTGTTTCTTGATTTCTTAGCTGTCCTACATTAAACTGTTGTCTATAATTTTGCATTGTTGCATATCTCTTGAGTTTCATTTTTACTTTGGCTATCAGAAGATGGTGATCTGATGCCACATCTGCTCCTCTATATACCTTTACATCCTGCAATGATGATCTAAACTTCTTCTTTATGCATATATGATCGATCTGATTTTCTGTTCTATGGTCTGGTGATATCCATGTTGCCTTGTGTATTCTCTTATGTGGAAACATGCTTCCTCCTATAGCCAGTTGATTTGAAGCACAGAAGTTTGCGAATAGTTCTCCATTTTCATTCATTACTCCTAGCCCATGTTTTCCCATGACTTCTTCAAATCCGGTATTGACTGTACCTATCTTTGCATTCATATCACCCATCAAAATTGTGATGTCTCTTCTTTTTACTTTATCCATAATTTCCTGTAGTTTAGTATAAAATGCTTCTTTCACAGACTCTTCTTTGTCATTAGTTGGTGCATAACATTGGATGACATTGACATGAATTTTCTTTTTAGCTGTTTTGAAAATAGCTGTTATTATTCTGGGTCCCACAGCTTCCCATTCAATGAGTGCTTTCTGTGCTTCTTTAGATAACATAAGAGCTACCCCTTCACTGTGGTGTGAACTTTCGTCTTCGTGTCCTGAGGACAGCACCAATTCACCTGTGATGAGTTTCTTCCTGTCTACCCCCTTCCACTTTGTTTCACACATTCCAGAACCTCGATTTTGTATTCCCTCATTTCTGCTGCTACTTGTGCCACTTTCCCTTGTTCGTTCAATGTCCGAACATTCCAGGTGCCAAATCTGGAAGTTCTCCTAGAAGAAAGAAGGTTAGTCAGCAACACAGACTCCTTTCAGCTTTCTCTGTGTTGCATCATACGCCTCCCCGCGAGAGGACCTTCCCCTGTCTTGGATGGCTGTGTTTTATTTTCTTTATTTGACTTGTCCATATTTGTTGAAGTTTTTTGTGGTTAAAATTTTTTTTACAGGATGGGGTAACCGGCCCCATGCCCAACCCTCCTTAGTCGCCTTCTACGACATGCTTGGCAGGGGACAGTGTTACTATTCTTTGCTCCCCTTTCGGGCCCCGGTAACACACGGGCCCATTTCAATATCATTACTGAAGCAACTTCAAGAAGAGGCTTTTGGGAAGATACTACTGTAATATAGTAGCATTATAACAGAAGAAGTTATAGTAGTAATTAGCAGTTGCAGTGGCCTAGACAATTATTTCAATACAGGTCCAGATAATTTTTTTCCAAAAACCAAAATATTCTGAAAAGCTGAAAAAAACTTTTTTTTAAAGGTGACTGTGCACTTTTGGGTGATTTGCTGCAACTTTGAGCCATTTTATAACACATTTTGGTCAACTTAGGGCTACTTTTTAAACATGATTTGGACAATGTCTGGAAATTTAAAAAATCTAGTTTCCAAAATACAGCTGCCCATGATTTCAAATAAAAGGATACAAACCTGTAGTAGAAACTGTGCTTGAAATCAGCCCCCCCCCCCCCCATGTCCCTGTTAGCTGGAAAAAAAAGGTACTTTACCTTCTTACTGTGGCCCCCTAGAAATATGGCATAGCCTAGGTGGCCATATGACCCACGTAGAGAACCACTGCTTTAAATGACTGGCAGACATGTTAAATCTACTTTTTATAAATCCTCATCAAATGTGATTCAAATAAAGTTCCACCTGCATGTAGAATGTTGGTTGCAAGAGGTTTCCAACACTTTCTATCTTTTGCCTTGGCAGTTTGTTCCCGTCCATCTTCTGATGTTTCCTTACCTCTCATTGCACTAATATCAGCTTACCTGTCTGCATTCAACTCGTCCCTCCACTACGATTTTCATTTAAGTGTCAAGTCTCAGACAGTAGAATAAGCAATGCCAGAATAACTTTTACCAATCTAAATAACATCTGGAAATCATCCCAGTACAGCACAAACACCAAATAAGAATACACAAGAGTTGTGTACTTCTGTATGGTGCAGAATGCTGGAGAGTAACTGAAATGGACATGTCCACAGATGTTATCTTTCTGCGCAAACTGCCTAAGGAAAATTCTCTTAAGTATTTGGCTGAACACCATCACCAACAAAGAATAGATTATCTGGAGCAAGCAAGAAGATATGCATACCATCATAGCAGGTAGACACTGGATTTGGGTTGGTCATGTTCTCAGAAAAGACCCCGGCACCATTACCAGAACTCCTATGCTACGGACTCCAGAAGGAAGGCTAAAAGATAGACAAACTAAAAACAATATGGCGGAGAACTATTGAAGCTGAGATGAAAAGCTTCAACCAAGGTTGAGGCACCGCAAAAAGGATAGTGACAGATTGAGCATAGTGGAGAAATTGTTGCTGCCCTACAAGAAACCAATAGGCTTTGATGTTCACTGATTACTTTGTCAGTCAGTGGCTAAGTTTTGTCTCAGGATATTTCCAGTTTTCATCATCTTTCAGTATTTTCTTTTTATATCTTGTTTATTCCAGGTCCTCTATGTTTGTATAATTTCAACAGTTTAATTCTTTCTTTCCTTTTTTTAAACTATTTATGGCCTGCAGCATTTCAGATGTGCACAGTATTGGTTTTTCAAACTGGCACACTGATTGCCCCTTGAAATATTTTCTGTAAGGTGTCTGCTATCCAAATATGGTAAAAGCAAAATGAAGTGGATCAGCAATTTCACATTTCTCATCATTTTGCAACAACTTCTCCAGCAAATTGATTATTAGTCTTTTACCTCTGCCAGTTAATGAAAACAGCATTATTTTGCTAAATATTAAATCACAGAAACTGTGTACAGTGTACTATAATTCAGAACGAGTGATCTTTGATATTAAATCACCAAAACCATACATACTTGCGAATATGTGCTCTGGCAGCGGGCAGACCTGAGATGTCTTCATTTAGTACATATTTCTTGGCACCAAGACAGTAATTCTCTGTGTACGTTGGCCAATGAAGTGAATGAAGATCAAAATAGAAAACCTTGAATAGAGAAACAAGTGGAAAGAAAACATAAGTTCATGGTAACATCACACCTCGCGTGCTCATAATGAGGTGTTCATCATCATCTTCCTTCTCTTATTTTTGTGAAGCATGGTGCCACAACTGCAGCAGTGGTCCCTTGACGGAAACCTGCAGCAAGCATTCACATGCTTTTGAAGTACTTGTTTCTGCAGTTTGTTTTACATGAGGAAGTTGCATCATATTGGTTGCCTTGTATGACATGCATGTATATTTTCAGGCCCATTTGTTGTGACCTCTCATTGAGAATTTTCATTTTCTCTTGCATCTGATTATGGTTATCGGACAAAAGAGCCAAGTTATCTGCAAAATCCAGATTATCAAGCTGTTTAGTTAGATTCCACTGGATTCCATTTCTGTTGAGTGATGTCGATGTTTTCATAACCCAATCTATTGCTAGTAAGAAAAGAAATGGAGACAAGAGGCATCCCTGTCTCACTCCCGTTCTAATCCTAAACTTTTATAAACGGGTGCTTGTGTAGAATAGGACTGAAATGGTATGACATTGGGAAATAAAGTCCAACACAAAAATAAGAATCTTCAACTCAAATGTGGTCAGTCCTATTGTATGGCTCTGAGACATGGAGAGCAACAAATACAACAACCAAAAAGCTACAGACTTTTATAAACGGGTGCGTGAATAGAATAGAAGGACTAAAATGGTATGACAAAGTCACAAATGTGGAATTTATGACAAGAACCAGTGGAACAAGAGTTGAGAAGAAGGCACTGGCGATGGATAGGACACACATTGAGGAAACCTGTTGATAGCATTACAAGGCAGTCCTTGTTCTGGAATCCACAGGGAAAGAGAGGCAGAGGTAGACCAAAGAACACATGGAGAAGAGAACTGGAAACAGAAGTGAAAATGATGAGGAAAACATGGAAAGAACTTGAGTGGATGGCATGGGACAGGAAGCTTGAGTGTATCCACACTTTCTGGTTCGTCACTCCCCCATCGTCACAGGTCTTTGAGTGTAGTGTCTGTATGTTTCTGTCTGAAGCTGTGACTTGCGCTGTAATTGGATTTAAGTGAGGAAGAGTTGCGCTAATTGTCATCCTCACTCTCTCGTCCTGAGTTATCTGGTCCAGTGGCAAGATATTATTGAGACAACTGGAGACAACACAGGATGCAGTGGATGACCAGGGCGTTCTAGTTGTCTCACCGTGCTCTTAATAATGATGCACGCAGAGTTGTCTGTCTTGAAAATGGATCTTTTTTTTCAGAACCATTGTCTAGATGTGAGATTGGTACACAATTCAGCACCATGCAAATCTTAGTGTGTTCTCGGGTGCATTTTTTCCATTGTCTTCTATATTTTAGGTCTTGTTTATCTCAACTGTTATTGCTTTACAGAGTCACATCTTGGAAGACTATTATCTCAACTATCCGATACTACTTACATTAGACCCTCTAAAATTCAGATAGAATTTCAGGAGATTTCATTCTTGGGACAGAGAGTCGGTCATGGCTGTCTTAAACATGAGGATACCATTGTGTCTCGTATCATGAATCTTTCTGTACCTAAAACTAAGAAACAAGTTCGGAGTCCTCTTGGACTGATTCATTTTTATGATAAATTCATTCCAAAATTTTCCTCCATCACTTCAATTCTGTCTTCATTGACTAGGAAGGGTTCACCTAGTAACATTAAGTGGGATCATGACTGCGATGAAGCATTAAATGACATCAAAAATTATTTTTCTTCTTCACCTCTTTTGAAATTACCTGACACACGTTTACCATTCGTTCTCAGCACTGATGCATCTCAGGACGGAATTGGTGGTTCCTTGATGCAGTGTGTGGATGGAGTTCTTTATCCAGTCTTGTATGTCAGTCATAAATTGAGCAGAACCGAATCCAAATATCCAATCATCAAACGAGAGCTCCTCGCTGTTGTTTGGAGTGTGACCAAATTGCAGAGATACTTACTTGGAGCTCACTTTACAATACAGACTGACCAACAAGCTCTGACATATTTATAAAAAGCAAACTTGACTAATCCACGTGTGGCTCGTTATGCCATAAATCTACAAGCTACTGCCATCAATGATACCTATACCTTGTAGCGGTAAGGCAGCTTGTGTACCCTGACAATCCCCAGAGCTATGCCAGTGGGAGATTTACTCCTGGTAGGTTCAACCAAGCTGGACTGGTCTGTGTGGGTAGGGGTCAGACAAAAGCTGGTATTCTGGTCCTCCAGGTTGGGGGTTTTAGCACAGGGCCGACACCCCTGTCTATGTAAAAAATTGCACATGTTACGGAAACAACAAAAAATGGAAAAACTTTGCTGCGAGACGGACATCCGGAGTCTCAGGCTCGTATGACTGACAGTGGTGAAAGCCGAAAGGAAGCCACTGGCATGAAAACGTATGCCCCGACCGCAAAACACGAAACCAGAATTGGTTTTTGGAACATCAGAACTATGAATGAGGCAGGAAAGCTGAGATAAATCACAGCAGAGATGAGGAACTACAAGATACATATCCTGGGAATAAGCGAGAGCAGATGGACAGGTAAGGGGAGAATAAAAACAGCTACAGGGGAAACAGTACTTTATTTTGGCAGAGAGGATGGTCAGCACAACGAAGGTGTAGCCATTATCCTGAAGAAAGGAATGGAAAGGTCTTTACTGGAATGGAAACCCATCAACATCAGACTGATAAGAGCAAGACTGAGAGGGAGGTTCACCAACACCACAATTATACAATGCTATGCACCAACAAACGACAGCGATGAAGAGATCAAGGACGAGTTCTATCAACAGGTACAAAAAGAAACGGACGAGACAGAAACCAGATAGATCACATAATGATCAATGGCAGATGGAGACGTGCACTACAAGACGTGAAAGTAAGAAGAGGCGCAGATGTGGGAAGTGATCATCACCTAGTAGTAGCAAGACAGAAAGTGAAACTCAGAGCTGCGGACCAGTTGCAGTCAAACAGAAAAGATACAACATCACGAAACTGAAGGATCCCCTCACCAGAAAAGCTTTCGTGGTCGACGTAAAGAGAAGATATGAGATTATCAAAAGCCAGGAAAGAACAGAGACCGATGATGTTGACCAGAGATTCAACACCATCTCAACAATATACAAGGAAAGCAGCAAGTCATGCTTGGGATTCCAGGAAAGAAAGAGCCAAGACTGGATAACACCAAATACACTAAACACCATAGCGAAGAGAAAGGAAATGAAAAGAAAGAAAACAGAAGCTAAGTCTCCCAGGTTAAAGGCAATATATAGTGAACAGTACAGTCAGCTGGACAAGGAATTAAACGTCAAACCCGTGCTAACAAAAGGACATTTCTGGATGACCTTGCAAGACAGGCAGAAGAGGCAGCACTGAGAAATGAACAAAGCACAGTATACAAAATAACTAAAATCATCAGTGGAAAACGAGGTGCAAACAATATTACATTAGTAAGAGATAAGCACGGAAATCTCATCATGACAGTAGAGGGACAGGAAACAAGATAGGCAGAGCATTTCAGAGAAACTCTGAATAAGGAACCACCAGAGACACAATTGAATGTTCCTGAGGCTGAAAATGATCTAGATGTTAATACAGACATCCCACGAAAAGAAGAAATCATCACAGCAACCAAAGGGTTAAAGAATGGAAAAGCTCCGGGCCATGATAACTTAAATGCAGAGCTATTTAAGACAGACCCAGAGCTAGCAGCAGAACTATTAGAACCACTATTTGCACAAGTCTGGAAAACAGGGACAACACCAATAGAGTGGAGAAAAGGAATAATTGTCAAATTGCCCAAGAAGGGAGATCTTGCAGACTGCAATAATTGGAGAGGAATAACTCTTCTCTCAGTTCCCAGCAAAATACTAGGCAGGATAATTATACAGAGAATCTCAAAAGCAGTAGACCACAAACTGAGGAAAGAACAAGCAGGATTTAGAAAGAACAGAAGATGTGTAGATCATATATTTACCCTCAGGAACATTATAGAGCAGTGCTCAGAATGGCAAAGACAGCTGTACATTAATTTCGTTGATTTTGAAAAGGCTTTTGACAGTATACATAGGGACAGTTTATGGAAAATACTGAGGGCTTATGGAATTCCAAGCTGCATAGTGTCAATCATGAAAAGCCTTTATGCCAACTTTACGTGTAGCATTGGGCAGAGCAACCTAACCTTTGAAGTGAAGACAGGAGTACGACAGGGATGCCCCTTATCAACCACTCTATTTTTAACAGTCATAGACTGGGCGATGCGCCAGACAACAGAGGGCAATCCAAGAGGAATAAGATGGACTACATTTTCTACATTGGAAGATCTGGAATATGCAGATGACACTGCACTGCTAGCACATTCACGTCAGCACATCCAGGAAAAAACGGATAGACTTAATAAGTATAGCCAGCAGGTGGGCTTGAACATCAACCTAAAGAAGACAGAGGTCATGACGCTCAATGTGAGCAACCCTGAGCCCATATCAGTAAGGAATCAGCAACTGGAACAGACAGATGCCTTCACACACCTAGGATGCATAGTAACACCAGACGGCAGAGCAAGCAAAGACATCAACAACAGAATGAACAAAGCAAGAACAGCCTTTTTTAGTCTAAACAACATCTGGAAGTCCTCTCAGAACAGCACAAGCACAAAATTAGGATTATATCAGAGCTGTGTGCTTTCTGTGCAATCTATGGCGCGGAGAGCTGGAGAGTTACAGAGAAGGAAATGTCGAAATTGTCCTCTTTTCACACAACATGCCTAAGAAAAATTCTCCGAATCTTTTGGCCGAATATCATCACCAACCAAGATCTGCTTACTCGGAGCAAGCAAGAGGACATGCACACCATCATAGCTGGCAGAGGCTGGAACTGGGTTTACCATGTCCTCAGAAGAGACCCCGATGCCATCACAAGAACAGCTATGCTATGGACCCCTGAAGGAAAACGAAAGAGAGGCTGACCAAAAACAACTTGGCAGAGGACTGTGGAGGCTGAGATGCAAAGAATGAACCAGAGTTGGGGCACTGTACGAAGGATGGCCGCCGACCGAGCAAAGTGGAATCAATTTGTTGTTGCCCTACAAGACGCAACCAGGCGTAATGGCCACTGACTGCTTTGACGGTTGGCGGCTAAGGATCAAAGAATAAGGATCTACAAGCTTACGATTATGACATTCTCCCCATTGAAGGAGATATGAATGTGCTGGCCGACATTCTGTCAAGATGTATCCATGAGACTGATACGAACTTTGATGCTAAATCCGACTGGAAGTTTTAGCTGCTCTGTGTTTGATTTTGTGGATCTTATTATTGACATTGCTAGCTACACTTACTCTTTGAAACAATGACATTTGTATAAAAATAGATTCTTACTGAATGACTTTATTTTCCAACTGTACACTGATTTAGTTATTGACATTAACATTGATATTATTGAATATCGTTTACTTAGTATTTATGACTAAAATGCTTTAACCATGATTTTGATTGTTGTACGAGGGTTGCTAAGGAAGTAATGCCCCACATTTTTTTTCTCATCCCAGAATAAAGATAGCAAAGTGAAAATTTACACGTAGCAACACTGTTTCCTGCGTACATGTGCGTAACTGCACGGTCGTCCGGCAGATAGCGCCGCTGTAGTATTCTGTGAAAATGGCTTCTGTGTACGACACGCATTACAAACAATGAGCTGTAATTGAATTCTTGGTGGCGGAGAAAGAAAATGTGGGGAACATTCACAAACATTTGTGTGCTGTGTATAGAAGTTGTGCAGTCAATAGGAGTACCGTTGGACGCTGGGTTAAGAGAGTTAAGGCTTCAGGAAGTGGAGAGACGGAGCTGCATGATCGGCCACGGTCTAGGCATCCTGCCACCAGCCCAGACATGTTGCAGCGCGCCGATGCCATTATTCGTGAGGATCATCGCATCACAAGTCGACAATTGCCCCTACAGCTTTCAGTCAGCAATGGAAGTGCGATGGTAATTATTGACGCTCTCGGATATTCGAAGGTATGTGCAAGATGGGTTCCTCGAAGTCTCACAACCGACCACAGACATCAAAGGAAAACCCTCTGTTCTGAATTATTGGAGCGTTTTGATGCTGAGGGGGAGGCCTTTTTGTCCTGGATCTTCACAGGTGATGAAACCTGGTCGCACCATTTTAAGCCGGAGATGAAAAGGCAGTCAATGGAGTGGCATCATCCGCAATCACCACAAAAAAAGAAATTCAAGACAACTCCTTTTGCCGGAAAGGTCATGATGACCGTCTTTTGGGACACTGATGGAGTGATTCTTGTGGATGTGATGCCCAGAGGTGAGACAATCAATTCGGACGCGTACATCAAAACCCTCAACAAACTCAAGCAGCGCTATCGGCGAGTGTGGCCTAACAGGAATTCAGTAGACATTTTGATCCAGCACGACAATGTCTGCCCTCACACAAGTCTGAAAACTCAGGAGGCAATCGCCAAATTTGGTTGGACTGTGCTCCCCCATCCCCCCTATAGTCCTGATCTGCGCCCTCCGATTTTCACCTTTTTGGGCCACTGAAGTGTGCACTATGCGGGACAAGGTTTGAAGATGATGACAGCGTGATTCATGCAGTGATGACATGGCTACGTGAACAGGAAACGAGCTGGTACAGGGAAAGCATGCATGCCCTTGTTTCGCGCTGGCGTAAGGCCGTAGAAGTGGACGGAGATTATGTGGAAAAATAGCATGTGTAAAGGATACATCCAGTTATACTGTGCGTGAATTTCATACATTGTGAATAAATAGTTTCCGAGACAAAAAATGTGGGGCATTACTTTCTGAGCAACCTCGGTAGATATTACTCGGACCTTGACGTGACTCTGACTGTTGCATTATTTCCGTGGTGCATTGTTGGCCGCCCTTCTTTAGAAAACTTTCAGTTTTCTCTGGGGGGGGGGGGGGGGGGGAGGGGGGGGGGGGGGGGGGGGGGGGGGGGGGGGGGGGGGGGGGGGGGGGGGGGGGGGGGGGGGGGGGGGGGGGGGGGGGGGGGGGGGGGGGGGGGGGGGGGGGGGGGGAAGAATGGCTGCGTTTGTGTGAGCTCTGGCCAATGTGTTTCATGTTGTCTTCACCTGGAATGGCTGCGTTTGTGTGAGCTCTGGCCAATGTGTTTCATGTTTGTTGATATGTCTACAGATAAATATTTAATTATATGCGTGCCAGAGATGTATATGTGCCTATAGGAAAGTGTCCTAGTGTTTGTAGAATGATGACTGATGATTGTGTACTCCAGAATTAATTCGCGGACGTGGACTAAACAGACGGAACGATATTACTACTTGAACTTTGATGGCCCGTTGTAGTTGGCCTGTTTGCATATGATAATCATGAATCATTATACCCATGTGGAGCTGCGTGTTGTGTAATATGTGAATAAATTATAAAGAATCGTCAGCAAGAGTGAGCTAGTTATTTGACGAGTTACTGTTGTCGTTGCCATTGGACACTTGAATCGTTGTTGCCCTAGATGTTACTTGACCAATATTGTCATCACTTTCAAAAACCAATATAAAGAAAAGAACGCAACAGAATAAATGCAGCTCCACATGGGTATAATGATTCATGATTATCATTTGCAATCATTATTGCACCGCGATGGTTCAAAATCATGAACACATTGCGGTGCGCAGAAAGAGGCGCAAAACATAAGCAGCAACTCCCTTCACATGTTAGAGTCCATAGTGCCTTTAGCAGCTCTATACTGTCGACTTTTCCCCCATACCATGCTGTTAAACTGTCCAACATCATCTCTTTGACAATTTATCTATTTTTTTCAAGTAAACTTTCAACATCATCTCTTTGTTAATTTATCTATTTTTTCATTGTTGTTTAACAGGGATGCCGAGCTTCTCGCTCTTTAGCAGCCAATACCAAGTTGAAGACTCCTTGGTATTATCTACACTGCAGATCTAGGCCTTTCCGCCATTCCGAAACGTGTTGAGTTGAAGTCATGAGCTCCAGTTTTTCCAGCTTGGCCTCCATTTAAAGGATCATCACATCTGGTCCCAAGCTAGCAGTAAGAAGTGGGTGGCATACTGTGCATTCCCAGCCATCCAAGGGGGCTTTCCAACTATGCAGAGCTAAAATACTGTATCTGGTTTTGTTTGCTCTCCCAAGGAATTCTCACGTCCTGCACAAAGCCACTTCTCAGCTCCCCTGCCTATCACGGGTCCACAGTGAGATCCTTCTGCATTCACTCAACCAAGTCAAAGCCAAAGAATTACGCCCAGAGCTCAAGTGACTTCTCCAAGCTTAGTGTGTAATACTGGGTTCTCAACAAGTTTCACCACAGGGGGGAATCCCTGGAAGTCTGTGGATGATTTCAAGTGTCAATGAGGATGTAATTAGCCTCACAGACATAGGTTCACTTCCACGTACATATATTGTAGCATTGTTTCAAGTAAACTATCCAAAATCTTCCCTTTGTCAACTTATCTATTTTTTCAGGTAAACTATCCAACATCATCTCTTTGTCAACTTATCTATCTCTCTTCTCTATGTGTGTTTTTGATATTCCTCTATCTCTCGTACTCAGGAGGTTTCATATCAGGGACTGCCTTTTAATAATGTCAACTGATTTTCTCAATATGTGTCCTATTCAACGTCGGCATCTTCTCCTCGCATTTTGTTGCTCTGATTATTTGTGTGGTTCTTCTCATAAGTTCCACATTGGTGACCCTGTCATCAGTCCCACATTGGTGACCTTGTCATCAGCTCCACATTGGTGACCTTGTCATCAGCTCCACAGTGGTGACCTTGTTATCAGCTCCACACTGGTGACCTCGTCATATCATCTTAATCCTTTTATTCTGCGCAGGAACCCATTTTTGAAAGTCTATAACTTCCCGGTTGTCACTTTTGTGCTCTCCATGTTTCAGGCACATACAATAAAACTGCCTTGAGGTTAGACAGATCTAACCCTCATCATCATCACCCATCGACTCCCCAAGGAGCATTAACCTCCAACAAACGTATGCCAAGTCTTCCTCTCCCGTGCCATCAGCTCCAGGTCTTTACACGCCTTCCTAGTAATTTTTATTTCTGTGTCCAGTTCTCTTCTCATGTTTTTTTGGCTTCCTCTGCTTCTTTTAACCTGGGCATTCTAGAGCAAGGACTGCCGTGTAATGCTACCAACATCTTTCCTCAATGTGTGACCTATCCATTGCTAACAGATTTTTTTTCCCCCCCCACGATGATCATTAGACAGTTCTAATACATATGACAAATTACAGTAATAAGTAATACAAACAACAGAGCATCATTTTGATGAATAGTCAACGTACATTACAGATAAACCACGTAGACAATTGATGAGGTTAATAACCAACAGTGGTTTCATCGCATAAATATGTGAGACAAGCTAAATGACTGTTTTGCTTCATCACATAAATATATGAGGCATGTTAACTGACTGTGTGGTTTCATCACATAAATGTATGAGGCATGTTAACTGACTGTGTGGTTTCATCACATAAATATATGAGGCATGTTAACTGACTGTGTGGTTTCATGACATAAATATATGAGGCAAGCTAACTGACTGTGTGGTTTCATGACATAAATATATGAGGCAAGCTAACTGACTGTGTGGTTTCATCACATAAATCTCTCCACATGTAAGCCTACCTTGCCGTGGTTGGAGAGCTTGAGCGCCTCAATGATCCCGGGAGCTATGCCGGCGGGAGTTTTACTCCTGGCAGGGTCACCCAAGCCGGACAGGTCCTGGGTGAGGGGCCAGACTAAATGGGCTGAGGAGTGGGTGGAACCCTATAGGTGTAGATGCAGAACCCACCGGCGAGTGGTACATGCTCTGGTCTGCACCAATCCACCCCCACTTCATGGGTTAAATGCTTTCTTGCCTCATTCTTCACTGTTTGTCGTCTATCACGCCCATGGCGACCGTTGCCTCAATTGGCTGTGTGTGGTGTACCCGGAAACGGGGCCTCCCAGTACTGAGGCAAAGTTAAGTCCCCGATGTCACTTATCGGTGCAGAATTGAGAGAGATGGCTGAGCATCACAATCCCTCCTGTGTTGCAGCATGATGAGAACCCAGCATTGCACACTGAGCTTGGGGGGATCACTTGGGCACCAGACTTAATACTGGCTCTTGACTGGATGGCCGCATGCAGGAGATTTCTACAATGGAGGGTTGGCAGGTGGTGGGTATCGGGAAGTGGCTCTGTGCAGGACGTGAGGATTCCTTGGGAGAGCCCAGAACCAGAGCACAGCATTGTGCAAGCTCTGCATAGTTGGAGAGCCCCCTGGATGACGGGGAATGCACAGTGTGCTACCCCACCTATCCCCAACTGCTAACTTAGAACCAGAAGTGGGGTCCTCTGTATGCGTGCCAGGCCAGGATAAAATGCCTGGGAAAGAGACTGGAGCTCAGAACTCCCTAACTCAAAGTTGCAGGATGGCAGAAAAGCCATGGGAAAGACAGGGCTATTTTGAAGATAACGCAACCATATTTTCACCATACGAGCTCGGACGCCGCCTCGGTAAACAAGGTCCGCGCAGAGCAGTGACACCCCCAGGCTGCTTGCGAATAGTCTACTACTGGGAACATAAACAGATTAGGGATGAGCCCACTCTCCCGTTGAACAGGTGCTAAAGTCGTAGATACTGGGCCAGAAGGCGCACCGGAAACCACAGTATCATGCAACTCGCTTTTTTTTTTCTATGGAGAGTACACCGTCAAATAAATCTCGTTCTGGTGCTCGCCCTGTGGAGCTCCACCAGGCAGGTGCAGTGCCGGGCTCTGAGCCTCGATCGAGCCCACCCTCAGCTACTGGAGGACCCTCTAGACCGTCTTGTGGAGTCAACAGACGGCGGAGGAGAACTACTGACCAAAACAAAACAGAAAAAGAGAAACCCAGAGTGCCACTTGTCATGATGCACTGGAATGCAGAGGGAGTGAACAGCAAGCAGGCTGGATACAGCAAAAAGACAGAGCTGGAAAACATCTTGTATGAGAAGCAAGTCAGTGTTTGCTGTATCCAAGAGACTCACTTGAAAGCAGATCAAACCTTTAAAATAAGGGGATATCAATGCTTCAGATCCGACAGACAAGATAGACGAAAAGGAGGAGTACTTACTCTTGTAAGGAATAACATTCCTGCACACGAAAGGAAAACCTTCATGGATGGAGCAGAATATCAGCTGCTGCAGATAAAGGTAGACAAGATGGAAATAGAACTCCTGAACTATTACTGTCCGAACAACAAACCCCTGAGTCTCAGCTCTATACAGGTACCAGCCACCAACTTTATAGCAGTTGGAGACTTTAATAGCCACTCCCAGAGCTGGGGCTATAACCATCTGGATCACAGAGGTGAAGAGGTTGAAACTTGGCAAGATGATCACTCCCTAATCCTAGTCAATAATGCCACAGATACTCCTACCTTCTACTCCAGAGGATGGCACACAACCTCAACACCAGATCTTGCCTTCTCCACACCAGATATAGCTGGATCTATTAGTAGAGAAGTAGGAGACCAACTGGGGGAAGCGACCATCGCCCAATCTTTCTTACTGTCCAGAGTGCAACTCTCAGTACAGGCCCAGCCATTACAAGATGGAACTACAAAAAAGCCAACTGGGGTTTATTCAGGCATCAGGTGAACACGCTGCTGTCTACCCTCAAGGTACAGAACAGAGACATTAATGAAGTGGTAAAAGACTTCAACAGATGCATACTACAAGCTGCAAAAGAAACCATTCCCAAAGGATGCCGGCGTAACTACATACCATACTGGTCCAGCACACTCCAAGAACGTCAGGAAGCTATGGACAAGGCTAGAAAGGACGCAGAGTCTCAGCCTTCACTTGAAACTCACAACAAATGGAAAAAGGCTGTAGCAGAGTTTCAGAGAACAAAGCTAGAAGAAAAGCGGAAAAGCTGGAGAACTAAAACGGCATCGCTGAACCTTGAGAAAGACGGCAGGAAACTTTGGAGATTAGTCAAGTCTCTAAATGAAGAGCATTCCTCACCAAGGCAGACTATCACATTGGATGAAGGTGGCAAACTTTTCAGAGGAAAACAAGCTGCAGACTTGTTTGCTAGAAGATACAGTTCAGAAAGCAACTTACCCATTAACATAGACCATCAGAGAGAGATAAGAAAAGAAATACTGGCAACCATGGGACAGACAGATACTCCTGCCCCAATGAGGGAACCCATCACACTAGGAGAACTACAGAAGGCTATTTCCAAGCTTAAGTTTCAAAAGTCACCCGGCCCAGACAAAATCAGCAACGAAATGCTAGTAAATCTGAGCTCAGCAGCAAAGACAAAACTGCTTGAGATATTCAACCACAGCTGGTTGAAAGGAACGGTACCCCAAGTATGGAGAGAAGCCATCACAATACCCATACTAAAGAAAGGGAAATGTAAGACCGAGGCTGCAAGTTACCGGCCAATCAGTCTCACAAGCTGTGTTGGGAAGACTATGGAGCGAATAGTCAACCACAGATTGAAATGGTATTTAGAGTCTGAGCAGATCCTGGTGCCGGAACAAGCTGGATTTAGAGAATGCTACAGTATAGAAGACCAAGTTACTTACTTGTCTCAAGCAATAGAAGATGCCTTCCAGGAGAAGAAAAAGGTCCTAACGATCTGGGTCGACTTCAAGCAGGCCTTTGACAAGGTGTGGAAAGATGGCCTCATTGCAAAACTTAGGAGAAGTGGAATCCAAGGCAACATGATGAAATGGATCCAGTCATACTTGCATAACAGGAGAACTAGAGTCACTCTTGACGGTCTGCAGAGCAGAAAAGTGTTGCTCCATCAGGGGGTACCTCAAGGAGGAGTAATTTCCCCAACACTCTTCCTTGTTTACATCAATGACCTGGTGAAAGATCTCCCTGCAGGAGTTAAAGCTGCCTTATATGCAGATGACCTAGTACTCTGGTGCGCTGATGAAAATGTCACCACAGCAAATTATAGAATGCAGCGGGCAGCAGACATGCTAGTGTCATGGGCAGAGAAATGGCTTATCACAATAAACACAGACAAAACCTCCACAACACTGTTCTCCCTCGCCCCCAAGGACAAATCAGCTAACATACACCTAGGGACAACCGTGATCAAGGAAGAAAGCTACCCCACCTATCTTGGGGTGACATTTGACCAAAGGCTTACATGGAATAAGCATATTGAAAATGCAGAAGGAAAGGCCCGAAGACGACTAGGCATACTCAGAAAATTAGCAGGTACCAACTGGGGAGCAAATGAACGAAATCTAAAGAAGATTTATAATGGAGTAATAAGACCACACTTAGAGTTTAGCTCAGCAGCATGGTCATCAGCTGCTAACTCACATCTGCAGTCTTTGGACAAGGTGCAAAATCAAGCTCTCAGGCTCATTACAGGAGCCATGAAAACTACACCAATAACAGAGATGCAGAAGGTTGCTGGATTACAGACATTGTCCCATAGAAGAGACACAAAAACCATGATCCAGATGGAAAAGTACAACAGTATGCCAATGCACCCAATGAAGGCAAGACTAGATGATCTGGCATTGGGACGTCTAAAGCGTAGCAGCTTTGTGCATCGGGGGAAAAGACTTATAAGACAGCATCAAGAAGACCTATCCATGAAGACAACACCACTGAAGCCCACCCTATACCCTGTACCATGGGAGCAGGCCAGCAGTGCCCTCCAAATTAATACAACAGTCAGTGGTCTCACAAGTGGATGTGAGTATAATGATCTGCAAAAACGAACTGCTACATTGAGTATGATCCAAGAAAGCTATCCCGATCAATCATGGATACATGCCTATACAGATGGATCAGCAACTAATGCTGTTAGGAATGGAGGTGCCGGTATCTTTATCTCATATCCTGACAACCACTATGAGACTAGGCACATTCCCACTGGTAAATTCTGTTCCAACTATACAGCTGAGGTTCAAGCTCTAGAGCAAGCTGCAAATATGATTTATAACACCAACTCTGACTGCCACCAGGTAGTCATCCTCACAGATGCACTGTCTGTCCTGCAAGCTCTCAAGGGTGGTAAACTCCCGCATCTGAGAAATGAACTAAACAAGGTAGCTGCCAAAAAGAGAACCATACTTCAGTGGGTACCATCTCATTGTGGTGTACCCGGAAATGAAAAGGCAGATAAACTTGCAAAAAAGGGAGGAGAATGTGAACAAGAAGATAATGAAGTCACATACTTTGAGAAAAAGAGAGCTATCCAGACTATCAGAAGAGAACAGAACCAACCCAAAGACGACTATCACACTCTCGACCGGCAGGGACAGACAACTATTTTTCGACTCAGGACAGGGCATAACAAACTGAATAAACACATGCACAAGCTACGATTGTCTGCTTCACCACTGTGCACATGTGGATTAAACGAACAAACTGCTCAGCATGTTCTACAGGACTGTCCTCTGTATGACCAGTTAAGAAAGATATACTGGCCCAATGACTCAACACTAAACTCAAAGCTATATGGAGTTAAAGAGGAACTTCAAACAACAGTCGAATTCATCATGAGAACTCGTCTGACGGTGTAATCATCAAAGATGCGATCGCAAGAAGAAGAAGAAGAATCACATAAATATATGACACAAGCCAACTGACTGTGTGGTTTCATCACATAAACTTATAAGGCAAGTTAACTTGACTGTGGTTTCATCACATATAAACATATCTTCTTCTTCTTCTTCTTCCGTCCTTAGCCAAAGACCGACCAAGCAGTCAGAGGCCATCACGCCTTGTGGCGTCTTAAGGGCAACAGCAGATTGATTTTCTCTGTTGTTGTTTCCCATCATGCCTTGCGGCGTCTTTAGGGCAACAACAAATAGATCCATCTGCCGTTGTTTCCGTAATCGGTGTGACAAGCCAACGGGTGATCAGCCCACTGGGCATATAAACATATAAGGCTTGCTAAATGCCAGCGGTTTCATCAGTCAATATAAAAGGCTGGCTAACTGACTGTGGTTTCATCACATAAATATATAAGGAAAGCTAACTGACTGTGGTTTCATCACAGATAAATATAAATAGGGCATGCTAACTGACTGTGTGGTTTCAACACATAAATATATACCCCCAGGCTAACCGACTCTGTGGTTTCATCACATCAATATAGAAGGCAGGTTAACTAACTGTGTGGTTTTATCACACATAAACATATATGGTAGGTTAACTGACTGTGATTTTATGTCATGTTTTTTATGTGCAGAATCTACATCATCAATTAGGATAGGGAATACATGGTCTTGGCCAGCATGACGCTGACCACATCACCCCTAGCGTGCGCTGGTAAAGAAAATGTGGGCCTAACACCATATTCCCAATATGCCTCAATAGGCATAAGGGGATCCCTTACCTTTTTTTTAATACATGGTATTCATTTTGCACACATGACATAACATATAAACAGACATGACACAATCTGTAAGGTATCCAAAAGATTTCTGAACACAGTGTGTGAATTAAGGAAGAAAAATATTAACAGCGACGTCAGCACACAAATTGTAAACTAAAGCTAATCTCTGATATGGTTATATGAAAGCTGTTGGGGAGAGGAGGAAGATTGAGCACTTTTCACCTTTAGGTCTGCTGGAGTCAGCTGATGCCTAAGCATTTCATGGTTGGAGTTAGCCCAACGCCATTCATTGAGGGTGAAAAACTTCAGGCAGTTAATGGATCGGTGCAGTCTGTTGTAGAGTTTTACCATTCTAAACACAGGACAGAGAAAGAGCATATCTGAAGGTGTATTACTTATACCGCAGAAGACTTAAATGAATTAATACATGAATCAATAAAATTAATGTTGTAATGGGCCGAACAACAAACATCATTGAAGAACATAAGAACATGTGTTCTTTCTATGATGATATCAGACCTAAAGGTCTTTTGTATTTGGATATACGCCCTAATAAAACTGACTAGGTTGAACGGAACACGCCTTGCCAAAACGAGGCAAAATTTTATTTTTTAAAAATACAGGGTGGTCACAAAGTCTTTCCCTGATTTCAAAAAAAAAAAAAAAAAAAAAAGTATTCTGTGCAGAGACACTTGGTTTTTTGGAAATTATTCCAGAACTAAAACAGTTTTTTTAATGCTATTTGTAGATTTCAACATTTGCGCTGTTTGTGTAGGATTTTCAACAATGAGCTTCGAGGGATTGCAAGGTCTCTTGAGGCACGATACGTTGATTTCTGAGGACTGCGTTGAAACACCGTGCGCACTGCGTCCACAGTTTCTTCACTCACATGAGGCCTACCTGCTCTGGGCATGTCACCGACGCTGCCAGTGTCCGTAAACTTTATATACCAAGCTTTGATGCTTTTAACATCTGGAGGATCTCGTCCATACTCCCTTCTAAACTTTCTTTGCACTGTCAACGGCGATTTACTTTCGTGATACCATAAAACACACTGTGCTTTCTCCTTCATTGATGCCATGTTGAAAAAGATGATTTGTGCTCAACCTACAAAGGTAGCAAAAAAAATTAATGCTCTTTGGTGAAATTTCCAAAAAACCCAATAATTATGCGCATGATACTTTTTTTGCAAATAAAATTTGAAATCAGGGAAAGACTTTATGACCACCCTGTATATTTTTAAAAATGTGTTCATTCAGTAATTATGATGCTTGAATGGAGGCTATCATATAATTAGATCTTTGATAACAAATATCACATATGATAATGGGCATCAATGCCAATTAAAAGTGTCAGTATAATAAAATTATTGTATCATTATCAGCCAGTGTAAGCACAGCAAAGGCAACTGCTCATTACTTTTGGCCAATCAAACTATCCCAGTCATACATATCTGGCCAATAAAAGTACCACAGTAATACATTCATACTTGGCCAATCGTTACTTTCCGATCTTGAGGGACTGCTTATCACGCTGAAGTCTGCCTCTCTTCCTTTTTTGTATTTTTTTTTTTGGAAGCTCATTGCATAAGCATCTCTGTGATTTTTGTCACGTTAAGTGTTCATAAGTGCAATGAAGGTAAGAATTTAAAGACAGCTTGCCTAAGCGTGAAAGAAATTAATGCCAAAAAATAACTGTCACTGGCTATGAGAATGAGAGTTTTAACACCCCGTACATAGGCTATTTTATGTGTTGTAAGACCGGGACAACACACAAAAAGAAAGAAAATTAGAGACAACAGAAATGTGGTTTATAAGAACCACATAGGAAGGTTGCAGCAAATACCCTGGAGGGGGAGAAATATTTTCGACTATAATTAATTTCAAATTTTCGGTTGAACAAGGAAAAAAAAAAAACAGAAAGGTAGTGTTGACTGAATCATTTAGTTCTTTAACTAAACATAATTGTGACCAATTATTTTTTGGGGGGCATGGTGGCCAATGTTTTTGTTTGGGGGGGGGGAGAGATGAATTAAAGCAGCAACTTAACATATGCATGGTATATTTAATCCCTATTTTGTTTCAACCACACCACAAAGCCCACACAGTATTATATAAGAAAACTTTTAAACATTTCAGTTTTTCAAACTCCAACTTCTTTACCAGAATTGGCAACAACATTTTTAAAGAAAAAAAAAGAATCTCTATTTTTGTTAATTATGGCATATACTCTTGAAATTTTAACATACATTTTTATTCAAGAACACAAAATGCTCAAATACTGTATAAACTGTAACTTACCAGAATTTTTTTTTCCGTTAAAAATGTAATTTCTTGCAACTTTTTACAGATTACACTTATAAAATGTATATCATAGTTTCTTGCTGAACAACAATTTTGGGTTAATGTTGTTTTCAAAGAACTAACGATGAGTTTCTGTTGATTGACAACTATACTTATTATAATAATTACACTTCTAAAAAAATTACAAAGATTTCAGTGGGGCATGGAAATGATCACAAATGGTTTACGAATTCACATCTCTGTCAGAAGGCAGTGGATGTCACATTGAAGTCAGTGCCGAGTTTAACAGCAAATTCAGAGGTCCTGTGCACATGAGAAAGATCTGCGGACTCACAGAAGTTGGGGTCAGCAAGTTGCAAGTTGGTTATCCAGATGAAATTCAGCTTAAAAATCGAATTACATCTAAAATACATATAAAACAACTAACCCTAATATAACCAATGAGGAGTGGCTTTACTGCAATCAATAAGTACTTGCCTTAATATAACCAATGAGGCTGTCTTTAATATAACCAATGAAGGACTGGCTCTAATATAACCAATGAGAGCTGGCCTTAAATTAACCAATGAATAGTGGCCTTAAAATAACTAATGAGGACTGACTTTAATATAATTAATGAGATCTGACTCTAATATAATTAATGAGAACTGACTCTAACATAACCAACAAGTACTGACTCTAATATAACCAATGCTGACTGACTCTAATATAACCAATTAGAACTCACCTTTTCATAACCAAAGAGGACCAAGTTCAAAATTACTTCAGAAAATGTAGACTGATGCAATATCCATTTTTAATCTATTAATTTTTCAGCAAATGTTTTTACTAGACGACGTACTATTCCATAATACCTGTGAGCTTTTCTAATTTCCTGTTTGTTTTCTTCATTAACTCATTTAAACAATCACATCAACCACAACTCATTAGTTGGTGACTAACTTGCAGTATAACGTACAAAACTGACCTTGGTTTCTTCCCCATGAGTCTGAAGGCAATATCACAGATGTAGGCTGGGAACAGGTGACTCACACATGTCCAGTAGTCATGGAGAAAGCTGTGAGAAGTTTGAGACAAGATTTCTATAGCAGCAATCAGGACAATAGTGCGAGTAATGTCTACAACAATATAAGATGCTTAAGTGCTAGTGGGCATATCACAGTGGGCATAATTGTAGCAGTCGCCGAAATTTACACATTCTGATATGTGTTGAATATTAACTCGGACTGCAGAGAATCTCTATATCCCCGATACTGAACTGGCTGATCGCTAAGTTTAGGGCTGTGATCAAAATATAGTAGTATAGCTCAGTTCATATTTCGGTTGTCATTCTTTTCCCTTCTTCTCTACAAAACTTATTCTTATCAAAGGACGTAAACCATCACCAGTCTTAAGTCGTCGAGGCTCAATTATTTTACAGTCTCGTAACTAAAGAGTACTCGTATTATTTGAAATGATAACTTGACCCCTATTCTTCATAAAGATGACTTGATTATTTAGTAACACAACAATTCTTCAGTTTACTTGAAGATAAACGTAGAACATGGTTAATTTCAATTCAATTCAGAAATGAATCAACAGTGAAAGTCAACTGTAGCTTGTAAAGTAACAACACGTGGAGTTTTCAAAAGCAACAAGTCTCATGGTCTTTTCGTGTTTTTAATTTGTGCGTATTGTTTTTCTTCGTCTCTTCAAAGCATTATATATATGTGATGATCAATAACGATGAATGATGGCATATCATGTAGCATAGAGTTATTGTGCCCAAAAACAAGGAGTAACTCGTAGAGCGATTACTCATTATTCGTCGAGTAAAACAACTATATATCAGAGGTCATGGTAGATACATCCAGTATGACCTAACCCAAATATTTTCTATCCTATTATCATTTCTGTCCATAAAAGTCTGACGTAACTATAATCGATGTTGACATTTGTTTTGCCTTGGGCGAATACCTAAACCGAAGCATCATCTGTTCGACCATGTTTGTCAGAGGACATTGATGGCTGAATTTGAACAAGAGAAAATGTCTATATACTGTCTCATGTAGTTTGGTTATTTTATCACAATTGAAGTTATACTCACGTTTTACTATACCCTGAGTAATTTTATACTCATGTTCTGGCATATCATGACTGTAGGAGAATATGAATCAGCCAAAGCAGCTCATTGCCCACAAAAGAACCTCTATTGTCATCTCTACCCGCTGTATATATGGACAATAGGTTTCAGGATAGATGTAGGACCTCTTGTCTCCACGAAGGACAAAGTTCAAACTCTTCAGACTAGGGTATTTTAACAATCTGTTGCCAAAACACGTCAAATAAGTACATTTTTAGTCCATTTCCCCCATGTCTGCTAGTAACAGTGGTTGTCACTAGTAAACTAACCTTTTCTACAACAGGATGATCGGGATTTCTATGCAACTCGATGATGACGTCATACGGCATTGCCCCCTATCTTATAACACGCTACTATATATATCAAAGAAGTCCTAACAATGTTCTATGGCAATGTTTCCAAAATTTACAATAATCCTGTACCCCTTATGAGAGTTTAGTCTTATCAACATACCCCTCTTCATATATTACATTTTAATGTACTGTTTTCTGTGCAGCTAAAAAAAAACAGTATGATAAAACAAAATAACAATATTAAAGTAAAATAATATACGGCTGCTGCCCTGGCATAATTTAAAAATTAGGAAACCTACCCACCATTAATAAATATTTATAGAATATGTGATTTCTGTATTTACAAATTGGGATCCCTGTCAGTGATGCAGAGTTCGTGCACTGTGCTTAGATCCTCCTTGTGTGATTTAAGGGAAGAGATCGGAGGACTGATGGAGTTGTCCATGTGCAATGAAGATGGTCCATCAAACCAAACCTTTGTGTATCCACGGGGGTAAGCGTACCGTCCTTTAAAAAACACTGTTCTATGGGCTTAAAACACAAAGAGTAAAGGGATACCTAACTCTGCTCTTGAGTTAGGGCTGGCAAAGGAAGCGAGCAAGGGATCTGGTCACCCCCACTTCATAAAAGCTGGACCAAGTATGGTGAAATCTCTAACACTTCACTCCCCTATGGCAGTATCTGCTATGGGACTACCTTGACCTGTTTATGTACAGAATAAGTCAATAAGCAGATGATGCAATAGTTTGGTCTTGGGACTGGAAAAGCTGTAAGATCAACCAGCACATGCTCCAAGGTGATAAATGAGAACATGTTTCAGTGCTGATATTTGGTCACTACATTTGTTTGGTGTCCGGACAACTTGATTAAAAGTAGGAGGAAACCACAAGAGATGGCTTTGTGCAGTGGATGAAAAATACAAGAAACAATTTATAAGAACCAAGCACCATTAATTTGTGCAAGAACTTCACTTTATTATAAATAATGCTCCCTCAGGCATGTCATATTAACATGAGGCTGGCAACCTCATCGTGTAAAATGAACTGCTACAGAAACCACTGCCGTAAGAGCATGTGAATACTTGGTGCAGGTTTCCAGCAAGAGGACCAGCTGCAGCAGTGGCTCCATACTCCTTCTTCTTTGATCCTTAGCCGCCGACTGTCAAAGCAGTCAGTGGCCATCACAATGGTGGCTTCTTGCAGGGCAGCAACAAATTGCTTCCACTTTGCTCGGTCGGCGGCCATCCTTCCTGCAGTGCCTTAGCTCTGGTTCATTCTTTGCATATCAGCCTCCACAGTTCTCCGCCAAGCTGATTTTGGTCGGCCACTCTTTTCGCTTTCCTTCAGGGGTCCATAGCATGGCAGTTCTTGTGATGGCATCAGGGTCTCTTCGGAGCATCTGCCTCTTATGATGGTGTGCATGTCCTCTTGGTTGCTCCGAGTAAGCAGCTCTTGGTTGGTCATGGTATTCGGCCAAAAGATTAGGAGAATTTTCTTTAGGGAGACTGTGTGGAAAGAGGACAATATCCATACTCCATATGGACCAAAAAAGGAAGATGATGATGAAATAAATATTGGTGACTGAGAAAAGAAGGGAAGAGAGATGCTCATTTTTTATGCAGCAAACACAGAAAATAAAATGCCACTTAAAAAAACAACAAAAAATATTGAACACTTACCTGTTACTGACTACGGCCACATTGGGGCGCCTAAAACAGCCTTCAAGTGGGGTATGCTTAAATGACTTATTTACTACATCACCTAGAACATAAAATATGAGCAGTTAACAGAAAGCTTTCCTTCAGTATGTTCCTACAATTTTCTTCTTTAAAATCAGATATATGTTTATATATATATATATATACAAGGGGGCTGACATAAGTCTTGGGCCTGACCATGAAGGACATGTCACAGAGACCTGAAATTTTGTATAGTGTTTATTCCTTTTCAATATAGCCACCGTCTGA
>JAMPIV010014111.1:42500-120000 GCA_024509875.1 Oreohelix idahoensis
TGAGATGGTGCATTGTCCAGTAGAAGAATTACTTTTCCAGTTTTCTTTTCTTGTTCTTTCAACCTCTTCACATTTGGGATGAACTGATTTGTATACCAATCAAGAAATATTTCACTATTCATCCAAGCACTCTTCTGTGCTTTGTAGCACAATGGGAGACATGTCACATTCTTTAAACAACGTGTTTTTTTTGGCTTTGCCGATCATTAGCACCGGTAAACGATGACTTCCACTGGCATTCGCGGCTACCAGAATTGTTACTCTCTCTTTGCACTTTTTAAACCCAGGGGCAGCTGCTTTGCGCTGAGATGCAAGTGATTTTTGAGGCAATGATTTCCAGTATAAGCCAGTCTCATCGGCATTATACACATCATCGAGTAAATAACCTTCTTCTTCCAAAAAAGCCAAGAATGTTTCTTTAAAATTTTCAGCGGCAGTTGCATCGCTAGATGAAGATTCCCCTTGAATCTCCAATTCTCGTATGCCATGACGAGATTTAAAGTTTCTTAACCATCCCTGGCTAGCCTTAAAGTCAGGAGGACCGTCAAGTTGACTGTTGAACTGAAGTGCCTTTTCACACAATAGAGAGCCAGAGATAGGTTCCCCTTTGCTTCTTCTTTGCACAAACCATATATACAAAGCCTCTTCCAATTTCAAATCTTTCGCATTTCTCATGGTTTTATGTTTCTTCGACCCATTTTCACTATCCAATTTCGATGCAAAACTCATAATTTTATCCTTGTTACTTTTGATGTCAGAGACGGTAGCTTTCTCAACATTGAAAATCCTCGCAAATGAAGACACAGTTTCACCTTTTCCTAGTCTCTTGATAATTTCTGTTTTCGTTTCAACTGACAAAACATTGCGGTTCCTTTTATATGCTTTAGGCCTACTGGAAGATGCCAGGTCGCACAGAGAAATACGTGTACACCAAAATTATTCTGCTGTAGTAGCAGACACAATTATTTTAAGTTGAACTGTCTGTTTAGCCAGTGTTCTGCCTAGAACTCACACGTACACTGGATTGGTAAACCAGATATTAACGGACTTTATGATCTAACTGACTTCATGTACGTAAGCGACCGTCCATTAGCCCATCTCATTGTCTACAAATTGTTCGCACACATTTGAAGCTTGCCGCATCAAAAGATTCAGAACTGTAGTCTAACGTGACTGGTGGAGACTGATTTTTTTTTTTCTGGAAAAAGTGTTCGGATAATTGGATGTTCGGATAATTGGGGTTCGGATAAATGGAGTTCTACTGTATATATATATCTGCCATCAATGGTACCTATACCTTGTAGCGGTATGGCAGCTTGCGTACCCTGAAATTCCCCAGAGCTATGCCAGTGGGAGTTTTACTCCTGGTAGGTTCAACCAAGCTGGACTGGTCTGTGTGGGTAGGGGTCAGACAAAAGCTGGTACCCTGGTCCTTCAGGTTGGGGGTTTTAGCATAGGGCTGACACCCCTGTTTATGTAAAAAAAATAATGAAGTTACGGAAACAACATCAAATGAACAAACTTTGCTGCGGGATGGACATTCGGAGTCTGTGGCTCGTATGACTGTCAGTGGTGAAAGCCGAAAGGAAGCCACTGACATGAAAACGGATGTCCTGACCGCAAAACAGGATACAAGAATAGGATTTTGGAATGTCAGGACAATGTACGAGACAGGTAAACTAAGACAGGTCACGGCAGAAATGAGAAACTATAGGTTACACATCCTGGGGATAAGTGAGAGCAGATGGACAGGGGCAGGAAAAGTTAAAACAGCAACAGGAGAAACAGTACTTTACTCTGGAAGAGAGGATGGACAGCACAGTGAAGGCGTAGCCATTATTCTACAGAAAGGGATAGAAAGGACATTACTGGAATGGAAACCCATCAACAACAGACTGATACGATTGAGATTGAGAGGGAGATTCACCAACACTACAATAATACAATGCTACGCACCAACGAATGATAGCGATGAGGAGGTCAAGGATGAATTCTATCAACAACTGCAGAAAGAAATGGAAGACACACCTAGATATGATCTTGTTATAGTAATGGGAGACCTCAATGCGAAAGTTGGTACACACAATACATATAATGAAAGAACAATGGGGAAATGCGGCAGCGGAACAGCAAACGAAAATGGGGATAAGCTAATAAGTTTCTGTAGCATTAACAACCTGGTCATTGGAGGAACACTTTTCCCACATAAGGAAATTCACAAGTTAACATGGGAATCACCAAATGGTAGGGACAGAAACCAGATAGACCACATCATGGTTAACGGTAGATGGAGACATGCATTACAAGATGTGAAGGTAAGAAGAGGTGCGGATGTGGGAAGTGATCACCATTTAGTAGTAGCAAAACTGAAACTAAGAAGGGCTGGACCAACTGTAACTACACAGAAAAGGTTTGACATCAGCAAATTGAAGGACCCCCTTACCAGAAAAGCTTTTGCGGCCGACATTAAGAAACGATATCAATTTGCCAAAAGCCAGGAAAAGACATTGACTGATGACATAGACCAGAATTTCAACACCATTTCAACAGTATATAAGGAAAGTAGCAAATCATGCTTAGGATTCCAGGAAAGGAAGAAGCAAGACTGGATAACACCATAAAGATGAGAAAGGAAATGAAAAGAAAGAAAACAGAAGCGAAGTCCCACAGGTTAAAGCAACTATATAGCGAACAGTACAGCCAGCTGGACAGGGAAGTTAAACGCCAAACCCGAGCCAACAAAAGGAATTTCCTAGACGATCTTGCAAAACAGGCAGAAGAGGCAGCACTGAGAAATGAACAAAGCACAGTATACAAAATAACTAAATTCATCAGCGGAAAACAAGGTGCAAACAATATTACATTAGTAAGAGATAAGCAAGGAAATCTCATCAAGACAGCAGAGGGACAGGAAACAAGATGGGCAGAGCATTTCAGAGAAACTCTGAACAAGGAAATACCAGAGACACAATTGAATGTTCCTGAGGCTGAAAACAATCTAGATGTAAATACAGACATTCCACGAAAAGAAGAAATCATCACAGCAATCAAAGGGTTAAAGAACGGTAAAGCTCCGGGCCATGATAACTTAAATGCAGAGCTATTTAAGACAGACCCTGAGCTAGCAGCAGAACTATTAGAACTACTATTTGCACAAGTGTGGAAAACGGGGACAACACCAACAGAGTGGAACAAAGGAATAATTGTCAAATTGCCCAAAAAGGGAGATCTTGCAGACTGCAATAATTGGAGAGGAATCACTCTTCTCTCAGTTCTCAGCAAAATACTAGGCAGGATAATTATACAGAGAATTTCAAAGGCAGTAGACTACAAACTGAGGAAAGAACAAGCAGGATTTAGAAAGAACAGATGTGTAGACCATATATTCACTCTCAGGAACATTATAGAGCAGTGCTCAGAATGGCAAAGACAGCTTTACATAAATTTTGTTGATTTTGAAAAGGCTTTTGACAGCATACATAGGGACAGTTTATGGAAAATACTGAGGGCTTATGGAATTCCAAGCTGCATAGTGACAATCATAAAAAGCCTCTATGCCAACTTTACGTGTAGTGTTGGGCAGAGCAACCTAACCTTCGAGGTGAAGACAGGAGTACGACAGGGATGCCCCTTATCAACCACTCTTTTTTTAACAGTCATAGACTGGGTGATGCGCCAAACAGAGGGCAGTCCAAGAGGAATAAGATGGACTACATTTTCTACACTGGAAGATCTGGAATATGCAGATGACATTGCACTGCTGGCACATTCACATCAACACATCCAGGAAAAAACGGATAGACTTAAAAATTTTGCCAGCAGGTGGGCTTGAACATCAATTTAAAGAAGTCTGAGGTCATGACGCTCAATGTGAGCAACCCTGAGCCCATATCAGTAAGGAATCAGCAATTGGTACAGACAGATACCTTCACATACCTAGGAAGCATAGTAACACCAGACGGTGGGGCAGGCAAAGACATCAACATCAGAATGAATAAGGCAAGAACAGCCTTCTTTAGCCTAAATAACATCTGGAAGTCCTCCCAATACAGCACAAGCACAAAATTAAGATTATACCAGAGTTGCGTGCTTTCTGTGCTTCTCTATGGTGCGGAATGCTGGAGAGTCACAGAGAAGGAAATGTCAAAATTGTCCTCTTTTCACACAACATGCCTAAGAAAAATTCACCGCATCTTTTGGCCGAATACCATCACCAACCAAGATCTGCTTACTCGTAGCAAGCAAGAGGACATGCACACCATCATAGCTGGCAGACGCTGGAGCTGGGTTGGTCATGTCCTCAGAAGAGACCCCGATGCCATCAAGAGAACAGCTATGCTTTGGACCCCTGAAGGAAAGCGAAAGAGAGGCCGACCAAAAACAACTTGGCGGAGGACTGTGGAGGCTGAGATGCAAAGAATGAACCAGAGTTGGGGCACTGTACGAAGGATGGCCACCGACCGTGCAAAGTGGAATCAATTTGTTGTTGCCCTACAAGACGCCACTAGGCGTGATGGCCACTGACTGCTTTGACGGTCGGTGGTTAAGGATCGAAGAAGAAGAAGATATATATATATATATATATGGGAGGATCAAGCTGCCGATCGCACTAAGTGGCGATGCTATTTACGGCACCACCTCAGATTGGGCGAAGAGAGGCTCACACAAGAAGCAGAGGTGAGGAGAAAACGTCGAAAGGAGCACCAGGAAAATAAGCAGCTGAGGGCTGCCACCTCAGGGGCACATTCCCATAGTCAGTTATGACTGAAGGGGCTATTATTATATATATATATATATATATATATATATATATATAAATATATATATATATAAATATATATATATATATATATATATATATATATATATATATAGTCACTCATACACCCAATGGACTCTGGGTCTTCCTGGAGGTTTGGATCTCTGGCTCTTAGTTTCCCATGCTTGTCGTGGTAGCTGATCTTCTCCCATTCTGTGCACATGGCTAAACCATCTTAGTTGGGACTGTTCTACTTGGGCCTGAAAGGGTTGGGTTTTTAGACCTTGACATATCGTCTGGTTGCGGGCCATGTCTCTTCTTGTTACTTCAACCACCTTCTTCAGATAACCTCATTTCTGAGGTTTGGATCTGGCTTTTGTGGGTTGTAGTATTGCCCATGACTCGATTCCATACGTCAAGATTGGGACTTAGGTGGAGTGGTAACCCAATAAAATAGGGTATAAAATATGAGCAGTTAACAGAAAGCTTTCCTTCAGTATGTTCCTACAGGCATCATATTTTATACCCTATACAATATTCTTAACCCTTTGAAAATAAAGTTCGTTCGTTCGTTCGTAAACAGCCATCTTAGTCTTCTTGCCAACTTCTTTATTACTGATGAATCCTCGATTTATGGCCTGAAAAAGTGTCCCAGCTGCTGCTCTTCTGGTAGCCAACTCTTCTTTGATGCCTCCCTTCCAGTCTGTGACAGTTTCGAGTTATTTAAAGTGGTTGACCTGCTCCAGGACCTGTTCTCCCAGCTTAATCTGATGCTTTCTTTCCTCTCGTAATATCACCATCCCTTTCTTCTCCAGCACTTCCTTCCAGACTTTCAGGTTGGACTGAAGACGTGCCTCTGATTTAGCAATCAGGGCAACATCATCAGCAAATGCTAGCTCTGAAATACAGACCTGTCTCATCTTCCAGTATCACAGTGAATACTTTCTTGTCCTCTCCCCACATGCCTTGATGACATCGTCAAAGAGGAGTATGAAAAGATAAGGTGACAGGAGATCACCTTGTCTTACACCAGAGGTGGTCCTGAACTCTTCTGACTTATGGTTTGCCATCCTCACATAATTTCTGCAAGACTTGTAGAAGCTCTGTATAGCATGAATCAGAGGTGCTGGAATGTTCTTCCTTGCCAAACAGTCCCAAAGTTTGCTACAGGGGACCTTGTCAAACGCCTTTACCAGGTCTAAGAAACAAAGATGCATCTCACTCTTATACTCAAGTGCCTTTTCACTCAGCTGTCTGAGTGTAAAGATCAGGTCTTGAGTACTTTGGTTTGCTCGGAAGCCACACTGGACCTCATCCATTTGTGGCTCAGCTGGGCATCTGAGTCTCTGCTCCAGGATTCTAGAGTAGATTTTCCTAAGGGATATGCTCTATGGTTACAAAATTGTCGGCTGTCATCATTTTTGAAAACGGGTGTTATGATGGCAATCTCCTGATCCTTTGGTATGGTCTTGTTGCACCAAGCTGCCTGTAGGACCCTCTGGAATAATAGGTTGCATGCTGCTCCCATGTACGTAACTATTTCTGGTGTTATACCATCATGCCCTGCTGCTTTGCTCATCTTGATTTTTTTCCAGTGCTGCTTCAGTTCTTCATCTTTATGCCATCTTTGCCACCATTGGTTTCCTCTTCTATGCTAGTGGTTATCATTTCTGATGCCTGACTTTGCTCACCATCAAGGAGTTCTGAGAAACATTTTTTCCATTACTTCCTTTGAGGCAGTAGGCAATTTGAATTGCTTGTCCTTTACAAATTTAATAGGGCACTGTTTTTCCTTCCTCATGTTCTTTAGGGTCTTGTACAATTTATGGTTTTCTTGAGCATCTTTTTCTAGCTTTTTTCCAAATTCTTCCCAGGACTTGTTTTTCTGCTCGCATCTTGTTCTTTGAGAAAAAGCAGAGCAAGAGAGCAGAAGAGCAGACGGAGCAGGCAGAGAGAAATGGCCATGCCAGTAGCAAGTAGAGAAACATTTTAGACTCCAAACTTCAAAATTTTAGAGTTAGAAGCCGAATTAAGAAAGAGATCTCTCCAAAGATAGCAACTCCTTAACATCAAGCACTACATCTTCGGTGCAAGTTTTTCCTAACAAAGGAAAGGTAACAAGTATCTGTACATTATTAGTTGTGCCTGCTCAAACATAATGCTGAAGAACCTTTTTTAACCTCTAGCAAAAGGCTTATATTCATATAGCCACTGTTTCACCAATAACATAGACTTTCACGTCAGATGACAGAAAAACAATTACAGTTCTGCCTGAAAGAGAAATTTTGACAGCTTATCAAACCTTAAAGATACTTTAAAATTGTTCTGAGGCCAGAGATATTGAATAGAGGAGAACCACAGTAGTTGCATTCTTCTGAAGCTGAAATACCAACAAAGCTAATCGACATAAATAACTTTGTATAGACGTCGAATAGGAATGAAAGACAGGACTGACTAACAGAAGAAATAAACAACCATGTATTACACAGTTGTAAAATTTCCATTTTTGTAAAGAAAAGAAAGGAAAGACTTGAAGAACTTTTTGAACACAATAAATATATAACTTTTTCCTGGAGTTTGTGAAAAACCCTATATGTTACTTCTTAGTGACGTCAAAGAAACACATGTCGTCAAGTGTCATTGTTGTGGACAGTGACGGTGAACGTTTGTTTTTTTTGTGATGATCATCTGTCTTGAATAACTTCTGTCATTATTAGGCTGCTCCACAAAGAACCTGACAAAGGAGGTTTCTCATTGCCTCAAACACAAATTACCACCACCATCGCAGGCGTTAACCTGACACAATCTGTACTACTATCACTACTATATGATTTACAAGAACAACATATAACAAGAGAGACAAATACTTGACACACTAACAAACATATTAGATGGACAAATCTTCCATTCTACTAAAACGAACAGACAGTTAAACCAACACACAGACACACGGCCACAACATTATAAGCAAAACAAAGGTTCTCGTGTATCAACAAATCTTACTAATATCTCCCCATGTGAATGGGTTGCCGTGACCAGTCGTCGCATGGTAAACGAGGATGTTCTTTGGCTTTGCGATGGCTGTGTACCAGGCCACAGTTATCATGATATTCACAGGGATATCCACTGGCACAATATCCGCTATGGCCTTGGACTCTCCCTTCATAGAGCGCAGAATGCCACGTCCAGCCTGCATAAGATTTTTTCAAACATAACCAGCACAGAACTTATTAGCAACAACACTGACAGAGATGTCATTTGTAACAAGGACTATAATCAGTCATCATCATAACCCTTTAGCTTTTTCAGGAGAAAGAGCCTACGATGAATTCGCGCCGAGTCTTCCTTCCTGTGCCATCTGCTTGAAGTCCTTTCATGTCTTCTTTATACTTGTTATTTCTGTCACAAGCTCTCTTCTGCATGTGTTTTTATTTATCTCCTTCCACCTCTCTTACCATGGGAATTCTAGAACAAGGACTGCCTTGAACTACTATCACCAGGCTTTCTCAATGAGTGTCCTATCCATCTCCAGCATCTCCTTCTCATCTCTTGTTTCACTCATATGGTTCTTGTCATCAGTTCCACAGTAGTAATCTCCTCATACCATTTCAATTTTATTATACATAAGCACCCATTTATGATGTAACATTTTGGTTGTTGTTTTTGTTGTAGACTGTAAAAAGGTGCTATTACAAATGAAAAGAAAAAAAAGACCTGCGTGCATGAAAGAATGGTTATAAAAAGAAACTACTCTAAGAGATTGGAGTATAAAATAAAACATTACAAAGGAAATCTTCTGCTTCGTACACTCTCAGACGTCAACTTGAATATGTTCAAAGAAAGCAGTGGTCAGCTTGAGGCTATTTCTATCACCCTAGAGCTTTTCCAGGAATGGTACTGGTGATGGCCACATGTACTTTCTCTGTTCCTCATATGTTGGCCTTCTCTGAAGCAGATGTTCAGCAGTCATTTTATTGGTGCCACAGTCACACTGATCGGTAGTTCCAAAGGAAATGAAAAGAGAGACTGCGGAAATGGATAGGACATGCCTTCAAGAAACAACCAACCAACATAACTAGGCATGCCCTACATCAGAACACAAAGAGGCAAAGAGAACAGTTTCAAAAAAAAAAAAAAAAGTAGACAAAGGTAGTCTAATAACAGATCCTGCCATCATCATTCATTCATTATCTTTTGCTCTCCTTATGGAGCACATAGCCACCACTGCATCAAGTCCCACTAAATAGAGCCTGCACCAAGTCCCACTAAATGGAGCCTGCACCAAGCATTAACACGCTCTTGAAGCACTGATTTATGCGACAATTTTTTTAATACGATGAGGTTGCCAGCCCCATGCACAACCTCATTTAATCACTTTGTAACGACATGCCTGAAGGTGTAGTAGTCCTATTCTTTCCATGTCCGTTCAGAGCCATCATCATCATGTGTCATCTTCACATCGAAGGTCGGTTGCAATGGATCTCCAATATCTTCTGTCTCTTTTCTCGATGGTGCACTCTGATAAGACTCTTTCCTGTCCATCTCTTGACGTTATCTTCCCACTTATAGCGCTGTCTTCCTCTTGCACGTTTGCGTTCAACTCTGCCTTTTATTGTGGTCTTCAAGAAGGCTTTATGTCTTTGTACATGGCCAAAATAGTTTAGCTGTTTAATTTTGATCTCCTTCATTAATTCTCTTTTCATTCCTTGGTTTTCTAGGATCTCTATTTGTTTTCTTCTCTTTCCATAGACGTGCCCCATTCTTCTATATATCCATATCTCAAGGGCCTCAATTACTTCTTTTATTTGCTTGTTCCTTGTCCATGTTTCTACACCACACAGTAATGAAGAATATATATAGCATTTGATGATTCTCAGTTTGAATTTGTGAGTTACTTGTTTAGATGTTAGTATCTGTCTCATGTTGTTGAATGTAGCTTCCAATTCTCTTCAGTATTTCTGTTTCGCATCTGCCATTTTCTGTTATTATATGACCAAGATATGAAAAACTCTTCACTTGTTGCAGGATTTTCTCATTAACTCTTATTTTTACTGTTGGCTTATCACAGCCATAGGGGAGTTAAATTGTAAAGACTTCACCTATACTCAGCTTTATGAGGTGGGGTGACCTAAGTTCCCTTCTTCACTTGTCTTTGCTTTGCTTAACTCACGAGCAGTCGGGTACCTATTTTTACAGCTGGGTAGACTAGGGTGTAATGCAACCTAGTTTCAAATCTGGTCCCTTTGCTTCCATAAGTAATCAATAGTCTTAACCATTCTGCCACTCAGATGCTCAAGAGAAGGGAAGCAAAATAAAAAAATAAAAAACTAAGAAAAAAATAATACAAAAACAGTAAGTCATAGCAACCAGATCATAGCAGAGCTAAAGACATCACAAAATAGGAATCAGGGGCCAGGAACAGCCACAACCATATGCACCACAGGGAATGAAAACAGGCAATTGTTGGCGAGTCAGAAAAAAGGCAAAATGAGCACAGGAAAGAAGAAAGCTAGGTTACGAGGTTAATATAATAATATGGCACAAATGAAACTGACCTAAAACAGTATGCCAGCTAGCCCATATGGCAGAAACTTGAAGCCAAACTAATTTCAGCAAATAAGAAAGGGTCAACCAAAGTTAAAGAGAATTTTTAATAGAAATGAAAGTGATATGGAAGACACGGAAGACCCCGAGCAGATGGCACAGACAGTAGAACTTAGCATTATTTTGTTGAAGGCTTATTCTTCTTGGTCAGCCGAAGGGTGATGATGATGGTGAGGAAAAAAAAAACAGTATGGCAACAATAAAATTAATAAGTAAAACTAGGTGAGAAAGGAGTTTCAAGAAAATCAACTATCAGAAGTTATAACTGTAATAATAATTTATCGTAATCCTGCAAAAAAAGGTTCAATATCTACAATTTTAAAAAGATCCTTTCCATTAACCATGTGTACGCAAATCTAACATTTTTACCATTTCCATTAACCAAGTGTATGTAAGTCTAATATTTTTACCATTTCCATTAACCAAGTGTATGCAAGTCTAACATTTTTACCATTTCCATTAACCATGTGTATGTAAGTCTAATATTTTTACCATTTCCATTAACCAAGTGTATGCAAGTCTAACATTTTTACCATTTCCATTAACCATGTTGTATGTAAGAATAATATTTTTACCATTTCCATTAACCAAGTGTATGCAAGTCTAACATTTTTACCATTTCCATTAACCATGTGTATGTAAGAATAATACTTTTATCCTCGTGTATGTAAGTATAATACTTTTTTCCTTTCCATTAACCATGTGTATGTAGTATAATAATTTTATCCTTTCCATTAAAAAAGTGTATGTAAGGTCTAATATTTTTATCCTTTCTATTAACCAAGTGTATATAAGTCTAATATTTTTATCTTTCCATTAACCATGTATGTAAGTATAATATTTTTATCCTTTCCATTAACCATGTGTATAAAAGTGTAATATTTGTATCCTTTCCATTAACCAAGTGTATTGTCACGAGAGGTTTATTGGTATTAGATGATAAGGAGATAAGATAAACAGGTGTATCAGATGATTCAAGGATACACTTGCCAGATAAGAGTTCTGGTCTTAAAAGAAATACCCCAATCTTAGAAATAAGCACTGGCGTATAGCTGCCATAAGTTTAGTCAGACTATAAAGTTATCTGGCCCAGATGGTAATAATAAGCACCAGACACTTAGTCATCTCTTCTCATCAACTATCCTATGATGTGTTATGTCTAGGGTAAATAATGAAACAATGTAACTTCAAACCAAACAGTAATGAGTTACTCAAGTCCTCAGGTACAATTAATCAATTTATTATGTATATTAATTCTTCTTTTCTCTTTTGGAAAATGGAAGGCAAATAAAAATAATATTTAAATTTACAAAAGCAAATGTGTAACACACTCTATTAAAATATACACAAAGGGTATACAATGACTCTTACCTCTTGGGAATGTCACTTTAAATTCTAATGTCAATTAGATTGTCTTTCACTGTTGAATTAACTAAATCGAATAGTTCTTGAAGCAGTGTTCTCAAACTCTAATTATAGTCACTTTGACTTAGGATACTGTCTTTACGCATGTATTGACTTTAACAAAAGTTGTATCATCATTTGAGTTTAGTCTGTGTGGTAGACCATATATTTTGAGCCAGTCTTTTTGTAGACAACTTATCTGAGTTCACTTCACCAGGATGACAATCTGGTTTACACAGTGGCTGACAATCCCATGCATTAGGGTTTCCATACCTGATCTCATGTACACTCTTGGTGGGAGCCGCGCTGGTGTAATGGTTACCACACAGCGCTAGCGATCAGGTGTTCAAGCCCGGGTGCGGGCATTTGTAGGAGTGTCATCGACCAGGATTTTGACTGAATAACCTGAACGGCTCCTGAGATAAACCCTCTGTGGATGGGAAGGAGCAAAGCTCCTGACCGGGTTGGAAAGAAAGTCAACAGGCTCTCCAGCCTCGCAATGACATGTCATTGGGCCGAAGGCCCAAGTACCGATGGTTAAAAAAAAAAAAAAATAATTGTACACTCTTGGTGATTCGAATGCTTCTCTGGCTATCACTGGCATACAACAGTCTTCTGCCATGCTGACAGTAATGATTTAACCTGCAACAACATAATGTCCCTAGGCTAGTATTTGGCTAGGAGAAACTTTCTCTAGCACAGATGTGAGGCCAGTAAGTCATCAGATGTCATTTATTAAGTCAGACTAGACAGATCAATTCAGTGACATAATATAGGCATATGTTATCACAAGTGTATATACAGGTATACCTCACTTTATAGCGCTTCACAGATATTGCGATAAAAAAAAAAAATTATTTATGTTTATTTATTTAAAACATTGATAGATTTTGGCTCAGATGATGAAGATTGGCATTTTTTTTTAGCAATAAAGTATTTTTATTTTCCAGTACATTTTTTTTTTAAGAGATAGCGCTCTTGCCCACTTAAGGCCAGGAGCGGGCATTAAATTAACGTCAAAATACAAAAATGATGGATTTTGGGATTAGTCCATTTTCTGATACTTTAGCATCTCCTAAATCTAAATATAACAGAATTAAATGTCAAAATGCATTCTAACAATATGTATTTTGACTTTGAAAAAGGTATGGTTTGGAGAGATTTTCTCAAACTCGAGAAAATATGTCTCATTAGGCCGAGTTTTTTATACATAGCAACCAAGCTTACATCCCTACATATTATACATCGTTGGATTCGTCCAAATCTTCACTTTACTGTAAGCAGGTCACTTATTTCGGGATTCCAAATGCCAGATTGGAAATTTATAATTTCCAAGTCAACAATAAGGGTTTCCCCTCGATTCTAAATTTTTAATTGGCTGTGCGCGTTCACGTGACCGGCAACGACAATATGGCCGCGTGTTTACATTAAGGTTCGAAATTTCAGTTTTGTTTAGTAATAGTTGTGACATAGCCTATAAAAACGAGATGCTCTCGTTATCTCCAACTGGAATAGGCCAGAGTTAGAGATGGAAGCAAGACTTAGCCTACACTGGAGGTAAAACGTACTTATTGTGACAATGTAATGGTAAAAACTGGGACATTAGTACTCAGGCAAGGAAGGTTGAAATAAAGCACAGCGGACCGTTTGTTCGATGTGGCCTTTGACAAAAATTAGAGACGCAGTAAACAGGAGTAAGGGTTAGGCTTAGTGTTTGAAATGAAGCAGACAGGACCGTCTGTACGATAGTTCCTTAGATTAGAATTCAGAGACGCAGTAAAAAGGGCTAATGGTTACGTAAATGTATCCTAACCCTAACGACGTTGGCGACTTACTGGGATGACATCTAAGAAGACGGCCCACAGTGACTCATTTCAACCAGGTTTAAGAATCTTAACCTAACCCTAAACCTTACGACGTTGGCTACTTACTGGAATGACATCAAAGAAGGCGGCCCACTGTGCTTCATTTCAACCACCAGGGAGTTACATGAACTAGCTATTACGAGTAGTAGACAGTCAATTAAAAATCATCACGTTTTCCTGAGTTTACAGAATAAAGGGTGACTTCTCATAATTCAGTACATTATCATGATTCTTGTAAGCATAGTGCATATTTGTTTCCTCAATTTAATGTTTGTTTCTTGTGTATTTTTATTGACATGTCTTGTCACAGATGCTTATGTGTTATTTAAAAAATGCCTGCCAGACATGTGCAACAGCTGGTTCTTGGTACCAGAAGAAAGATTGGAAACTTCATCAAATGGAAAGTGAAGCAAGGCTGTCATATACATTTTGAAGGTATTTACTTTTGAAACTTACTTTATGTTTCCCCTTGCCTAAGCATAGACATTCATGTAATTTATTTTGATCTCCATAAATATCAAGTTTAGAAACATATTTCATTACTTACATGTATTGTTTTGCTTCCATTGTACTTTAAGACACAGTTTATTAATGCTTGTTTACATCTTTATTTGAAATTTTACTAATTTAAACATTTGCCTCTTTCTAGGAAGTTCAAGTGTCATGGAAGCTGAGGCAGGTAGTGATTTGTGAAGCTGTTCTCTGATGCGACATAAATTTCGCTAAAATGGCAGAAAACTGCACTAAGAAAATTAAGGACATTTAGCACAAATCTCAACAGAAAGCCAGACAAGAAACTGCAGAGGAAGCTGGATATGCTGCCGGTATGTTCTGCATGACTAGTAAGTTATTTTATTTTGCTGCAGTATCACATACTTATTTAATTATATTCTAATTATATTGAAAAATGTGATTTTAAAGAAATCATTATTCTCATACTAATTTTCTTATAACTTCCACACTTATGTATTAATTGACAAAAATAGGAACATACAAGGTATATTGCCCATAATCTTTTAAAACTTTTTATGTGATGGATTTTAAGTATCTGATCAAACTTTTGGTTAATTGACAAAAGTAATGTAAAATTTAGTAAAATTTGTTACTATTTTTAGACACTATTTTCAAAGTCCTACAACTTTTTTTTGTATTAAAGTTATCAAAAATCCATCACTGGAAAAGTTTTAACATATAATGATAAACGTTGTGTTCATATTTGGTATTCATAGCTTAATAAATAAAAAAGCCTTAGCAAATTGAAATAGAACAAAGAATCCAATATTGCTCAGCTCTAAAACGGCAGAAAACTGCGCTAAGACAAGGAAGGAAATTAGGCACAAATTTCAACAGAAAGCCAGATAGGAAGCTGCAGAGGAAGCTGGCTATGCTACCAGTATGTTCTAAATGACAAGTAAGCAATTTTTCAGGGGCAATATTACAGACTTATTTAATTGTAGTCTATTTATGGAGAAAAATGCGATTTTCTCAAAATCTAATTTTCTCATCCTAATTTCCTTAAAACTTCCACACTTATGTGTTAATTGACATAAAAATTGGCACATATGTTGCCCATAATCTTTTAAAACTTACACATTGCTGGATTTTGAGTATCTGATCAAACTTTTGATTTACTGCAAAAAGTAATGTAAAATTTATCAAAATTTGTTACTTTTTTTTAGACACTATATTCAAAGTCCTACAACTTTTTTTGTATTAAAGTTATCAAAAATCCACCAATCGAAAAGTTTTAAAATATAATGATAAACGTTGTGTTCATATTTGGTATTCATAGCTTAATAAATAAAAAAGCCTTAGCAAATTGAAATAGAACAATAGAATCCAATATGGCCACCATTTCTATGGCAACCAGTAGTGCAGTGCCATAAAACTCTTCATTTTTCGTATCTAGTATTGATATAGGTTAAGTCTGTGCATTTTCATTGAAATCCAGCAATTAATAACGAAAATAGCATTTCAGTGTAGCTCCTCCCCTTAATAGACATAGCGTAAACATGATTTTAGGCTTTTATATGCACTGGGAAGCCAAAAAAATGGGTATGACCCACTTTATTGCGGTGGTCTGGAACCGAACCCGCAATATCTCCGAGGTACACCTGTACACAGCGTTCACTTGAGTTTATTCGTCCCCTTCTTTCACATTTCCTTCATGTATTGTTCTATCTAGTAATCAAGAAAGGCTTTGTAAGTCTCCTGATAACTAATCTACTTTCCAATTCCTCTTCTGGTTCATTTAAAACAATGTACAGCATCAATGGCTCCTTCCCTCCAAAAATTACACAATATAATTCTACACAATATAATTTGAATCTGAAATAAAATTATATTATTTAAATATTATATATGTGATACTCAGAACAGAAGCAAAGAACAAGGTGCTAGCAGCAAAACAGAAGTCCTGGGAAGAATTTGGAGAAAAGCTAGAAAAAGATGCGCAAGAAAACCAGAAATTGTTCTGTAAGACCTTAAAGAACATGAGGAAGGAAAAACAATGCCCTCTTAAATTTATAAAGGACAAGCAAGGCAAATTGCTTACTGCCCCGAAGGAAGTAATGTAAAGATGGAAAGAATATTTCTCAGAACTCATTGATGGTGAGCAAGGTCAAGCATCAGAAATGATAACCACTAGCACAGAAGAGAAAACCAATGGTGGTGAAGATGACATAAAGATGGAAGAACTGAAGGCAGCACTGGAGAAAATCAAGATGGGCAAAGCAGAAGGGCATGATGGTATAACACCAGAAATGGTTAAGTACATGGGAGCAGCAGGCGACCTATTACTCTTAAGGGTTTTACAGGCAGCGTGGTACAACAAGACCATACCAAAGGATTGGGAGATTGCCATCAACACTGATTTTCAAAAAGGGTGACAATCGACAAAGTGGAAAAAATAGAGGCATATCCCTTCTCAGCGTCCCTGGTAAAATCTACTCTAGAATCCTACTCAGACGCCTAGCTGAGCCACAATTGGATGAGGTCCAGTGTGGATTCCGAGCAAACCGAAGTACTCAAGACCTAATCTTCACACTTAAACAGCTGAGTGAAAAGGCCTTTGAGTATAAGAGTGAGATCCATCTTTGTTTCATAGATCTGGAAAAGACATTTGACAGGGTCCCATGGAGCAAACTTTGGGACTATTTGGCAAGGAAGAACATTCCAGCACCTGATTCATGTTATACAGAGCTTCTACAAGTCTTGCAGAAATTATGTGAGGACAGCAAACCATAAGTCAGAAGAGTTCAGGACCACCACTGGTGTAAGACAAGGTGATATCCTGTCACTTTATCTTTGCATACTCCTCATGGACGATGTCATCAAGGCATGTAAGGAGAGAACAAGAAAGTATTCAGTGGGGTACTGGAAGATGAGACAGATCTGTATTTCAGAGCTAGCATTTGCCGATGATGTTGCCCTGATTGCTAATTGCCAACGATGTTGCCCTGATTGCTAAATCAGAGGCACATCTCCAATCCAACCTGCAAATCTGGAAGGAAGAGCTGGAGAAGAGAGGGATTGGTCATAAGCAGCTCTAAAACAAAAACCATGGTGATATCACAAGAAGACAGAAGACATCAGATTAAGCTGGGAGAGCAGGTCCTGCAGCAGGTTGACCACTTTAATACTTTGAGTACCACAGGCGCCTGTTGGCGACAAGCATTATTTTCCGTACAGTACCAATGTCGCCTTTTGGCGTATGTATAGCATTAGCATAAAACGTTACCATGGCAGGTGTGCGAACATAACGCATATCAAGGGAAGTAACTCAATCTTATTGAGAAATGGTTAATGCTGGCCGGAAAATTTTTTCATGTGTTTTGAATAATCTTGAGGTAGAAATTTCTTTAAAAATGAGTGAAACTAGTGAATGCTGCAATGATTTGGATTCTGGCTCTCAGCTGACCTTTGAAAGTGACAACAGTTGGTCTAGTTTTGATGCAGGGCAGCCTGAAATTACTGAAACAGACAGCAACAGCCCTAGTTCCAGCATTCGTGAAGCTGTCAGTTGTTGATAGCAATTTTCAGGGCCATAGTGAGAATCCGGGGCGAAGAAAAAGACCTGCTACTAGGAGGGGGGTGTGGCAGAGAAGCAGCTGATTGTTTCAGTGGTACTTGTATGGCTTTGATGACCCCTATGTGAGCGTTATGATTAGGGTTAGACTGTTACAGACAGTAGAAGAGGGTTTCCTGTAATTTTGAGAAAAACAAAACATAACATAAAGCGTGGCCGTTCATCTGTATTTGCTAGGTTGGGAAACATGGTTGCTTGTACAGGGCATTATAGAATTTGTTCAGCACAGTCCACGCAAACAATGTTACTGACAAAAGTATCAGATCCATACACCATGAGGGAGATTTATGACAGTGGAAAAACCTATCATGGCAGATCTTTATAATCACAATATGAGTGGTGTAGGTCACTTCAGTCAAAGACTGGTGAATTACTTTTCAATTTTTTATAAATGCGAGGACAATGCTGCTGCCAGGAAGGAAATAGGCCCCCAAGGCCAGAGAAGAAAGCAACAATAATTGCATCTGTGACCATATTTTATGTTAGACTATCACACTCAGCTAAAGCAAATTGATAAGTTTGTATTAAAAAAAAATTCTTTTGCATGAACTCATGTCAGTACCTTCATGAATATTTCTATTTTGTCATAGACGCCCTTGAATTTTGTGTCCATTTCAAATAGCTTTTTAACCCCAATATCATTTTAAGAGCATATTATACTTGCTTTTTTTTTTTTAGAAAGAATGTACAATAAAATTACATCTTAGAATGTCTAATGACTTTTGAGTTGATTATAATATTTTTAAATACATTTTTCAACAGTGCATGCCAATATTTGTCTATTGCCTCATTAATATTCAAAATAGCTGCCAAGAACACATGACCTGAACACAAAACTAGGTCACCACGTGACACCTTATCCACGTCCCATATCATCCTGAAAGTTTCATGTCAATCTGTAGACTCATTTGGTCTCAGTAATTATTTTAATTTCATCACCCCAAATGGGAAATTTTCCCTAAAAACCCTTGGTACTTGAAGGTAATTGCTACTGAGAAGCCTTGGTATTCAAAGTGTTAAATACCTCGGAGATGTTATAGACCAGAAGGGAGGCATCAAAGAAGAGTTGGCCACTCAAAAAGCAGCAGCTGGGAAACTTTTTCAGGCCATAAATTGAGGATTCCTCAGCAAGAGAGAGGTTGGTAAGAAAACGAAGATGGCTGTATACCGCTTCACCTATGTCCCAGTCTTGACTGGGATGCGAGTCATGGGCAATGACTACAACCCACAAAAGCTAGATTCAAACATCAGAAATGAGGTATCTGAGGAAGGTGGTTGAAGTAACAAGAAGAGACATGGTCCGCAACCATACGATACATCAAGGCCTAAAATCCCACCCCCTGCAGACCCAAGAAGAACAGTCCCAACTAAGATGGTTTGGCCATGTCTGCAGAATGGGAGAAGATCAGCTACCATGACAAGCTTGGGAAACTAAGAGCCAAGGATCCAGACCTCCAGGATGACCCCAAGTCCGCTGGGAGGACAACATTAGACAATCTTTGAAGGACCGAGGACTAGAATGGAACCAGGCCAGGAGGAAGACAGCCAAAAGGATAGTCTGGCGCTCTCTCTTCCAAATCTTTACACCTTATGGTAGAAGGGGAATGACTAAGTAAGTAAGTATTTACATATTTACTAAACGAGTCAGCTTACCCTCAGTTCAGAAATACACATGGCATCAATAGTATGGCAGGCTACACACACATAAAGATGGCAAAATGCTTGGTGAAGAGTTCTGTCTTTTCGTCTGTATTTGAACCATTTTGGCAGTGTTTGCTATTTCAGACCGTTTCTCTCCTTTCTATACCTCTGTATCCTCTGAACTAGGGAGCAATGATGTCATAGGTTTTCCATTCATCCCAAATTTTTGTAAAATGTGCTGAATCGAGCCAAGTGTGTTTTTGTTCCAACTTCCATTCTATCCTGCTCCTTTAATGTTCATCCGATTTTCTCCACGTGGTCTTGTTACAACCAGACGTTTGAGAGCTGTCGTTCTATATAACTTGCTTTCACTTCGATCCCATTGTATAATTCGCTATGGCTAACAAGAATGTGCAAAAGCCTGTGCGATTCACGTGCTTCTGCATTCAACCACAATTATCTCGGGTTGTACTGCACATTATATGAAGATATTAGTATCTGGACGAAGCTTAGGTTCTCTAATATCTAAATGTGATGGTATTATTACTAATAATCCATCCAAATTTTAATAAATCCAATGGAAAGACAAACACATTAGCACACTTGAAGTTTTCATCTTTGTTACAGATTCTAACCTATAGATAAGCAATGAAAGGTTCTCGCGGCTTATCATTGGTGGAAACCTTCTTGTTACACAGAATCGATTATGCTAGTTATTGCGTTTCGCGACATGTATGTAAGTCTAATATTTGTATTCTTCCATTAACCAAGTGTATGTTAGTGTAATACTTTTATCCTTCCATTAACCAACTGTATGTAAGTCTAACTATAATATTGTTATCCCTTCATTAACAATGTGTATGTAAGTCTAACTATACTATTTTTATCCTTTCCATTAACCATGTGTATAAAGGTCTAATATGCTTATCCTTTCCATTAACTGTGTGTGTCTTATAATTTTATCCTTTCCATTAACCATGTGTATGTAGGTGTAATATGCTTATCTTTTCCATTAACCATGTGTGTCTAATATTTTATCCATTCCATTAACCATGTGTATGTAAGTATAATATTTTTATCCTTTCCATTAACCATGTGTATGTAAGTATAATATTTTTATCCTTTCCATTAACCGTGTTTGTAAGAATAATATTTTAATCCTTTCCATTAACCATGTGTATATAAGTCCAACATTTTTATTCTTTCCATTAACCATGTGCATGTAAGTCTAATATTTGTATTCTTTCCATTAACCATGTGTAAGTAAATCTGTTTTATATTTTTATCCTTCCATTAACTGTGTGTATGTAAGTCTAACTAATATTTTTATCCTTTCCATTAACCATGTGTATATGTCTAACTTTAATATTCTTATCCTTTCTCAATTAACAATTTGTACGAAAGTATAATATTTTAATCTTTTACACTGATTATGTTTACGTTAAGTCTAAGTATACTAATAGTTTTTTTTCTTTTTTCGTACGCCCGCTAATACTCGAGGCGAAATCTCAGGTTATTTTTTAATGTCTAACCTGACATTGATTTTTACGTGAGTATCCTATTTTCTTGTACAGAGACAAGTGTCCCTCGCCATTCAGGCAGATACTCGCCGTTTTCAGAGGTACCCATTAGAGCTGGGTCGGCTCAGGAGCCGCCAGTCCCTGGTCGACGACACTTCTTCAAATGTTCTCGCCAGGTCTCGAGTTAATCCAGTCCAAATCCCGGTCGACGAAAAATCCTCAAATGCCGTCGCCCGGGTTTGATCCTGAATCACCCAGTCGCCAGAGCGGTGTTGTAACCACTACGCTAGCGCGGTTCCACTAATAGTTATATAATATTTAAAACTTACAGCAATGTAGATACCACATGGACCATTATAGTTGTCAATCCAACCCTAATGGATAAAAAAGTAGAGCAAAAATACTCAATTTTAAAAGGAGAAAACAAAAAAAGAAGAGACATACACACAAATTAAAACAAATACAGCAAAAGTATGATATGTACCAAAAATACCAGTATTACAAAACAGTTTGCTATAAGGAGCATACACTGGAAAAAAAACTCTTAAAATCTGATGAAATTATATGCAGATGTGATGAGAATATGTCTGGAAATTTAAGTTTAGGGACCCTAAACATTACATTAAAAATATTTTAATCCTCTTGAGTACATGTGAACCTCAGAAATGAGGTATCTAACCTCAGACATGAGGTATCTGAGGAAGGTGGTTGAAGTAACAAGAAGAGACATGGTCCGCAACCAGACGATACGTCAAGGCCTAAAACCCCAACCCCTGCAGACCCAAGAAGAACAGTCCCAAATGAGATGGTTTGGCCATGTCTGCAGAATGGGAGAAGATTGGCTACCATGGCAAGCATGGGAAACTAAGAGCCAGGGATCAAGACCTCCAGGACGATCCAAAGTCTACTAGGAGGACAACATTAGACAATCTTTGAAGGACAGAGGACTAGAATGGAACCAAGCCAGGAGGAAGACAGCCAATAGAATAGTATGGCGCTCTCTCTTACAAACCTCTACACCTCATGGTAGAAGAACAACAACTAAGTAAGTAAATAAGTAAGAGTACATGTGACCTACACCATTTCTGATTTTTTTTTTTCCAGAAGAGAATGTGATTTTATGCTATAATATTTTCATTCCAAATCATAATATTTTAAATTAACTCATAGGAAGAAGAATGGCTGATACAAGTCTGGATTAATTGTGAATGTCTATATACAGGTTGTCCCTCAAGTCTGTCTCACAGGCAATATTACGTTAATATTTGTATCATTAATAATTATAAAGAAGTCAGAAAAAAATCAATGACAACGCGTTGTACCAAGCAACCATCAATCTATAAGGTGGACCAATGTACAAAAAATGAATAAGGAGCTGAGTGTATAATTATGTGTATTGATTGCTTTAAATAAAATTTTTTTTATCTACCAGAACACACTTTTGTGAGACCCTGTATGTATAAAAGGCTTATCCCTACATGATCTGTCAAGATGCTTTAAGAAAGAAGAAAAAATCATGTGTACTTATGTCTGTATCTGCATAGATGGTTTTCAAACATACAAAACTACACGTGGATATGTGTCAGACTGACAGAAGACAAACTAATTTTATTTTCACCCTCAATCTTTAAACATTTTTACTCTTGTCTGCATTATTTATACTTACTTAGGTGTTCCTCTTCTACCCTAGGGTGTAGAGGTTTGCCAGAGAGAGCATCATACTATCCTATTGGCTGTCTTTCTCCTGCCCTGGTTCCAATCTAGTCCTTTGGTCCTTCAGACATTGTCTAATGTCCTCCCAGCAAACTCAGGGTCATCCTGGAGGTCTTGATCCCTGACTCTTGGTTTTCCATATTTGTCACCGTAGCTGATCTTCTTCCATTCTGTAAACATGGCCAAACCATCGTAATTGGGACTGTTCCACATGGGTCTGCAGGGGCTGGGTTTTGAGGCCATGATGTATTGTCTGGCTGCAGACCATGTCTCTTCTTGTTACTTCAACAACCTTCCTCAGATACCTCATTTCTGAAATTTGAAGCTGGCTTTTGTGAGCAATATTTATAAGAAAAAAACCCAGCATATAAAAAGAAAATGAAAACCCATTTTGCACTTCTCACATCACTTAATCCAATAAAAGCACAATGAATTTTCCCACCCCTTCTAGACTGTTGTTCAGTCTCTGATACATTAGACTGCAACATAATCTCTGCACACATTAAAATTAAACAAGAAAGAAAAGAAATGACAAGTAAAATTAAGCTTACTGGGAAAGGTTCCTTCCAAGAAGCACCAACAATGGATGGTCTGATGATGGCCAAGGGCAGGCCGGCTCCCTCTGTCACAAGTAAGTGTTCGGCTAGCTGTTTTGTATATGTGTATGTGTTCGGCTTTTCTCCCAGCAGTTTAGGGGTGAACAGTTCCAATGTTTCATCATCCATCCACCTAAGAATACAAACTCATATTCCTCTATCTTGCCTCAATTAGATTTTCTCTGAAACACTATTAAAATTTCACTCCAGACAAATCCAGTTAACAAAGTAATCACTAAACAAATATTATTAATATGCCATCAATGAACTAACTTAAAAGGCTACGTCTCGTATTTTTTAATGCTAAAAGTTAACTTCATAACCCGCCACTCCCAAAGGAGCATAGGCCTTCAACAAACACATGCCAAGTCCTCCTGTCACGTGCCATCATCTCAAGTTCTTTCCACGTTCTCCTCATCATTTTCACCTCTGTTTCCAGCTCTCTTCTCCATGTGCTTCTTGGTCTACCTCTGCCTCTCTTGCCCTGGGGGTTCCAGAACAAGGACTGCCTTGTAATGCTATCAACAGGTTTCCTCAGTGTGTGTCCAATCCATCGCCATCGTCTTCTTCTCATCTCTTGTTCCACTGGCACTTGTCTAGTTCTTGTCATCAGTTCCATGTTGGTAACCTTGTCATACCATTTTAATCCCTCTATTCTACGCAAGCACCCACTTATGAAAGTCTGTGGCTTTTTCAATGTTGTCTTTGTTGTTCTCCATGTCTGAGAGCCATACAATAGGACGGACTTCACATTTGAGTTGAAGATTCTTATTTTCGTGTTGGATCCGATTTCTCTTGATCTCCATATATTTCCCAATGCAATGAAAGCTCCTCTTGCTTTTTGTATTCTTATTTTGATATCACTGTCTGTCCCTCCAACTTTGTCTATATTGCTGCCAAGATATGTGTACGATTCTACATCTTGTATTGGTGCTTCTTCAAGTTCAACCCTGTTATCATTACCTGCATTTATTCTCATTATCTTTGTCTTTTCCATGTGTATTTTCAGACTCAATTGCTGTGACCTCTCATCGAGTGTTTTCAATTTGTCCTGCATCTGATTATGGTTATGGAACAGAAGAGCCAAGCCATCAGCAAAATCCAGATCATCCAACTGCTTAGTCAGAGTCCACTGGATTCTATTTCTGTTGTGTGTTGTCGATGTTCTCATAACCCAGTCTATTGCTAGTAAGAAAAGAAATGGAGACAAGAGGCATCCCTGTCGCACTCCTGTTCTTATCCCAAACGGTTCTGTAAGCTGTCCTTCACGAAGAACTCTGCATGTCATGTCTTCATATGTTTTCTTTATTAAATTAATGATCTTCAGGGGAACTCCATAATGCCTCATCAATTTCCAAAGTGATTCTATGTTTACACTGTCAAATGCCTTTTCTCATCACCTGTCACAATATTCGATAAAAACTCTTCTCCTTCAGTTTCGTAACGGTGCAGGAGGTTGATGGCTATGGTTTTCCTTGTTTCGTTATGTCTGTCTGTCTACATTCTGGGTACCCACCGTGCACAAACTTTTGAATAACCCAGGTCTTTAATGATGTTCTGGACACTGCCTTTAATAATGGACAACATGGAAGAAAGTTCATCCAGTGTTACCCGACGGTCACCACGAATGATGCCATCAACTCGATGAATGTTGTGTGGAGTCACTGCGGTAGACGGACGGCCAGTCCGCTTTGCATCAGCCATTGAGGATTGACCTACTTCAGCTTCGTCACAACGATGTACCCAACGTCAGACAGTGCTAACATCCACTGTTGAATCTCTATAAACATTCTTCAAACGTTCGTGGATGCGAATTGGGGTCTCGCCTTCAGCATTGAGGAATTCTATGACATAACGTTGTTTTAACCAAACGTCCTTGGCAGCCATTTTTAAACTGTTACAGTGGTGCCACCTGTTACTGAAACAGGTTGGTAATGCTATACAGTACAGAAGAGTGTTTGAGGAATCCTGCTAAATTTACAAATTGCACACCGATACAGTATTTACATACATAAAAAATAGGAGGCATTACTTTTTGACCTTCCCTCGTATAGTGGTGAATTCCATTCTAGACTTTGTTCAACTATTATTCTCAAAGTGGCTGTCTGGTCTGTACAGGATCTGTTTTGTCGAAAACCTGCTTGTTCATCTCTCAGTTTCTTGTCTATGGATTCTTTTAATCTCTCAAGGATAATCCTGTTTAATACTTTTCCTGGAACTGATAGTAACACTATTCCTCTATAATTTGAGCACTCTTGTAAATTTCCCTTTTTAGGCAACTTAACCAGATATCCTTCCTTCCATTCTGCTAGTATCTCTTCCTTTTCCCAGACTTTACCAAGTAATTTATATAACATCTCTGTAGCCGTGTCGATATCTGCTTTGATGGCCTCTGCTGGAACGCCATCAGGTCCAGACTCTTTTCCATCTCTTAGAAGCTTTATGGCTTTCTTTATTTCCTCCTTCGTTGGTCTTTCAACGTTAATTTGTAGCTCCTCTTCTGCTGGCTGGATGTCCGGGGGGTTTTGTGGAGCTGGTCTATTGAGAAGGTCCTCAAAATATTCTGTCCACCTCTTCATTTGCTCTTGTGTATTCCTGAGCAGTTTTCCATTCTTGTCTTTTATTTAGCAACTTATCAAAAGAGACAAGAGGAAGTATATTGAGGAGTTGGCAAGAGAGGCAGAAGATGCTGCAGCCAAAGGAAATATGAGAGAACTGTATAACAGCACAAAGAAGCTAGCAGGGAAAAGTTAACTTAAGCATATGTAATTCAGAAATTAAACTGAGAAATCTCTTGAAATAAAGCCAGTGCACTTCAAAATTAAACTAAGAACTCTCATGAAACAATGCCAGTGCACTTGGAAGAGAAAATGGCTCTCATGAAACAATGCCAGTGCACTTGGAAATGAAACTGAGAAATCTCATGAAACAATGCCAGTGCACTTGAAAATTAAACTAAGAACTCTCATGAAACAATGCCAGTGCACTTGGAAATGAAACTGAGAACTCTCATGAAACAATGCCAGTGCACTTGAAAATTAAACTAAGAATTTTTAAGCAACCAAGACCAAAATGACAACAAAAATATGTAGTGCTTTCATTCACTGTTCTCATTATTTGACCTAACCAAAGTTAATGGTTAAATTAAAAATAATGTTACAAAAAATTTACTTACTTAGTTATTCCTTTTCTATCCTGGGGTGTAGAAGTTTGTCAGAGAGAGCACCATACCATCCTATCGGTTGTCTTCCTCCTGGCCTGGTTCCAATCTAGTCTTCAGCCATTAAAGATTGTATAATGTTGTCCTCCAAGCAAACTCTGTGTCATCCTGGAGGTCTAGATCCCTGGCTCTTAATTTCCCATATACTTGTCGTGGCAGCCGATCTTCTCCCATTATGCAGACAAGGCCAAAGCATCGCAGTTGGGACTGTTCTACTAGGGTTGGGGTTTTGAGGCCCTGTCATATCTTCTGGTTGTGGACCATGTCTCTTCTTGTTACATCAACCACCTTCCTCAGATACTTCATTTCTGAGGGTTGTAGTCATTGTCCATTACTCGCATCCATAGTTCAAGACTGGAACATAGGTGTAGAGGTAAACAGCCATCTTCGTCTTCTTGCCAATTAAGATTATGGCAAATAATCTTAATCCTCTTTTACTGAGGAATCTTCTATTTATGGCCTGAAAAAGTCTCCCAGCTGCTGCTCTTCGGGTAGTCAACTCTTCTTTGATGCCTCCCTTCCAATCTATGACAGCTCCAAGTGGTTGACCTGCTCCAGAATCTGTTCTTCCAGTGTAATCTGAAGCTTTCTTCTCTCTTGTGATATCACCATGGTTTTATTTTTGGAGCTGCTAATGACCATCCTTCTCATCTCCAGCTCTTCTTTCCAAACTTGCAGGTTGGATTGGAGATGTGCCTCTGATTTAGCAATCAGTGTAACCTCATCAGCAAATGCCAGATTTCTGAAATACAAACCTGTCTCATCTTCCAGTACCCCACTGAATACTTTCTTGTCCTCTCCTTATATGCTTTGATGACATCGTCCATGAGGAGTATGAAAAGATAAGGTGAAAGAATATCCCTCTGTCTTTCACCAGTTGTTGCCCTGAACTCTTCTGACTTATGGTTTGCTGTCCTCACATAATTTCTGCAACTCTTGTAGAAGCTCTGTATAACATGGATCAGAGGTGCTGGGATGTTTTTCTTTGCCAAGCAGTCCCAAAGTTTGCTCCAGGGGACCTTGTCAAATGCCTTCTCCTGATCCAGGAAGCAAAGATGCATCTCACCTTTATACTCAAGGGCCTTTTCACTCAGCTGTCTGAGTGTGAAGATAAGGTCTTGATTGCTTCAGTTTGTTCGGAGGCCACACTGGACCTCATCCATTTGTGGCTCAACTAGGTGTCCGAGTGTCTGCTCCAGGATTCTAGAGTAAATTTTACCATGGACAATGAGAATAGATATGCCTCTATGATTCCCACATTGTCAGTTGTCACCCTTTTTGAATACAGGCGTTATGTTGGCAATCTCCCATTCCTTTGGTATGATCTTGTGGCACCATGCTGCCTGTAGGATCCTCAGGAGTAATAGGTCGCCTGCTGCCCCCATGTACTTGCTTGACCTTGCTCACCACCACGGAGCTTTGAGAAATATTCTTTCCATCTTTTCATTACTTCCTTTTGGGCAGAAAGCAATTTGTCTTGCTTGTCTTTTATGAATTTCAGAGAGCACTGTTTTTCCTTCCTCGTGTTCTTTAGGGTCTTGTAGAACAATTTCTGGGTTTCTTGAGCATCTTTTTCCTAGCTTTTCTCCTAATTTTTCCCCAGGATTTCTGTTTTGCTGCCAGCACCATGTTCTTTTGGGAATTTTTTAGGCCACAAATGGTTCCTGGGTCAACCCAGCCCCAAATGGGTACCAGAGCAACTCTGGGAAGGTTAAGGCGGCCGGCGTGATGTCGACCACATCACCCCTAGTGTGCCGACGGTCAAGATAATATGGGCCTAACACTATATTCCCAATATGCCTCAATGGGCGTGTAACGGGTTCCTTTACCTTTTTTTTTTTTTTTTTACCTTGTTCTTTGCTTCTGTTCACAATTCTCTATATTTCCCTGTTTTTTTTCTGCTGTGTTATTAGCTTCTAAGTATTGTTTCCATGCCTTATTTCCTCTTATTTTATCTTTAACTTCTTCTGTTCACCAAGGCATACTCTTTCCCATGTTCCCAAGTCGGATTTCTTTACATGCTTCTGTTGCAGCTGTCTTTATGATGTCCTTGAATTTAAGTCAGAGGGTTTTGAGGTCATCAGGTTATTCTTTTATGTTTCTCACTGCTGTAGCAATAACCCCTGACAGTCTTAAATTCTGGCTCTCTTAGCTTGTAGGTCTTAATGCTCATCTCTCCTGCTCGATTACTTAGTTTCTTGAGTGATGGTGGACAATGCCTAGGCCGAGCAACTCTTTCAGTTGTTCTTTTCATTGTCAGCAGGTAGTGGTCACTTCCAATCTCTGGCCCTCTCCAGACTCTAGCATTCCGTAAATACTTGAATGATCTCTTCATAACAATGGCATAGTCGATGACTGATTTCTCATTCTTAGTTGGTTCATATCTGGTGTCAGTATGTATGCGCTTATGGGGGAACTTCGTAATAACAAGGTTTTCCTCAGTGCAGAATATAAGGAGTTGCTTTCCGTTGTCATTTAGTGTATCTTCTCCATACCTTTCGATAACTCTACCCAATCTAGCATGGTCATTTCCAATTCTGGCATTGAAATCTCCAAGGAGGATAATTTCATCCAGGCAGTCGTCCGCTGTCTTTTGAAGCAGCTCACAGAATTCTTCTTTGACTTCTGCTCACTCATCTTTATTTGGCCCATACACAATGACAAGGTTGACTATGGTTTCTCCTTTCAGCTACAGCACCATAATGCGCTCAGAGACAAAGTTTCATCCTTTGATGCTTTCTCTTTTGATTTTAGCCACACTACAGCCCACCCCCCGTTTAGCTCTTTTGGTTGTGGCGACTCCACTGTAGAGCTGTATGTTGCTTAGAGATCTATAAATCCTTGTCGCTGTTTCTTCATTTCCTTTAGAGCCAGGATTTCTAATTTTGTTTTCCTCGTCTCCTCCACCAGCTCCTATTCTTTCCTGTTAATACTTCCCTAATATTCCATGATCCATAAATCGTTGCCTGTAATTATTGCCAGTTTGTCTGCTTTAAGATCAGCGGTTTTCTCTCTGTCATTTTGATTAATCGGTTTTTAAGGCAAACAAGTGACTGGCCTGTTGTGCCTTTGTAAGGTGGAGGGGCTGCCTCCTTACGGCCTCCATGCATGCCACCCTCTTCCATTTTTCAGCCGGGCTTGGGCCTGGCCTAGGCAGAGTTATAAATAACAGCAAGAGTTATTCAAATTGTGCAGTTTAGAGGATCACTGCTGCAACACTTCTATTCGAAACACAGAGATCAGCTTTACTATACTACTACAGTGAAACATCAAGGCATTCAAAATGTAACTTAAATTGGGCAAGTTTAGAAAATATAGATCCCTGATCGTCGACTTTCATAGTCTCAGAGAGAAATGCAGCAATACTAACTACTCTTAATATGAATAACTATAAAACATTGCAATCTGAATACAAAATCCTATGAAAAATGCACAGAACAAAAACAAAAACTTAAGAAACAAATCCCTCAAGTAGAAAATATATACAAAGAAAGAAATGAAGAAAATAGTAATGCCAGCGACATTTGTATGTTTTTAACAGTAACATTTTTCTGTTGTCCCTTCTGTCACTCCTTAACCAGCATGTGGTCACAGCAGGAAAAAGACCTCTATCCTGACATGCACATCATAAAACGTAATTAAAGTAAGCTGTACATGAGACTAGCAACCTCATCACGTAAAATAACATGCTACAGAAACCCTCACTGTAACACACATAAATCACTTTGGCAGAGGTTTCCTGCATAAAAAAATAAACACAGTGGTGACTGTAAAAGGACAATTACAAAGGAACAGGAAGAAGAAGAAACAGAAATTAGCAGGAGGAGAAGGAAGAATACATAAAGCCAAAAACACCACCACCTTCTGAGTAAAAATACTTACTCAAGGACATCAATAATTTTCTGGGGGTCAACAGGCGGAGGGTACACTGTTTCCTCGATGTATGGCCGATCACAGTTAGCATAGGCAGTGGACACGTGCACAAGTGCCTGAAAGTAAACATATGTTTAATAAATAAACCTACATGAACCCAGCTGTGCTGTTTTCTCACATAATTTGCTGTAAAACCACAAAGGTGAACATAAAATTTGTTTACTGATATAAAGTTATGCTTTTGTGGAACAGGTTTTAGCATTCAGTCATTTATAACTGTCACAGTATAAATATTACAAAATATTAAGTTGGTCACGCTGATGAGTGACAACCCTGACACAAATTTAAAACCCGTTTTGGTCATGTGACCTGGAAGGAAGTGCGCCCGAATTCTGGCGGGGAAAGTGAGTTGAGTTTCTGGCCATCAACCAGGAGGGTCGTTTTTTTGAGGTTGTTCCCTGTCAGCATTTCGCTGGGATATTTGGATGCCATTATTGTTCATGGATAGTGCTTGTCATTTATTCATGTGGTCAAGTTTAGTTTGCATATGTCTAGAACAGTGGTGTAGTTTCTAGCAGCATTCTTTCGTAATTCATTGATGAGAAGTCATTTGTAGTTAAGTATGGCTTATTAGATTGCAGAACGTAGCTGGTGAGCGAAAGTCATTGTGTTGTTCACTCGGTATGACATACCCGCAGTTGTGATAATGGTAAATTGCGTTGTTGATTATTGCAAGTTATTTTGGCATCCATGTTGCATCGGTATTTCTAGCCGTGTGTGGCTACATTGTGTGCATGATTATTTATTAAAGGGAACTTAGCCTGCTGCAGGTGTTATGGTGAGTTTATGTCAGCTAGTCTTTGTTGTGGTCATATTCTTAGATAACGAGTCTTGATATTGCTAGTATTATGATCCATATGCTGATGGTGATAAATCCACAATATTACTAGTCCTGACAATAACTGAAACGGTCAGATGTCACTAGGGGGCATATAAAAAAACCACACTGGGAGAGTTTTTGTTTGTAAATGTGTTATCAATATGGGGGAAAAATATGTGCTAGGACTGCAAAGTTATGGGTTCCAACAAAATTCATATTTAAAAAATGTAAGCACTGAGAAAATAATTTTCAGGGGAATGGGGGGGGGGCAGGGGGGGGGGGCACAAACTACAGGAAAGTAAACAGAATTAAATTCATCATATTTCATAAGGCTATGGTAAAAAATGAATGGAGTAGAAAGAAATATAAGGAAAGAATAAAACAATGGAGGAAGGAACAAAAAACAGACAACATGATATGATACACACACACATACATAATCCATGTCCTGTCCACCACAACATCTTTTTTCTCACTCATGTTCCACTGTAATTTAGATGCTTCTTTCCATCCCATTTTAACATGTTTGTTATCTCATGGAGTATCTCACCGCTCACTGCTATGTAATCACATCTTTAGTCAAATCATAAATCTTCTAAAAAAATTACAAACCTGTTCTGAGTATTTTCATGCAACAGCGCCAACCAACTCACCTCTAAGTGTTCAAACTTGCGACACAATGCCAACATCTTGCGGACAGCCACAACATTCATTTCAACTGCCACTCGGAGAGGCTCATCAAAGCGGACGGTTGCCGCACTATGGAACACAATATGGACATTCTGTTCCAGCATGTGTCGATCTGACTCAGACAGTCCAAGATCTGGTAGCAGCATGTCTCCACATAATGGCTTCAACTGGCTGGCAAAGTTGGGTCGCTCTTTTCGCAACCGATCAAAAAGCTGTGGTAAGAGTTTAAAGTTGTTTAGGTACATTAAATACACAAAATATACTTAGTTCTATGTTTATTTCAAAATACTAATTGATTTTGTCAATCGTCAGTCACTGAATCAGTACTACAATTCTTGGGGCTCTAACATATGATAGTAGGAAAGTCAGACAATATGCACAATTTTTCTGCAAACAAGCAGTGTTATCTGTTAACAGCGTGCAAAGTTGCAGGCAAAGTTTCAAACAACAGCTTGTAAAAATGAGCTAAAAATACTTTATAAAATAAGCTTCAAGCATCAGAAAATATAAATTACACAGCCATAAACATCATAAAGAAAGAAATTCAGCAGAACTAATGTATATATAACCACTAGCTGTAAGTATCCTGTGTTGCCCGGGTTTTCCGAGCAACTGTTTAGGAAACTTAGAAAATGAAGAAAAATCAAACTATAATATTTTGATATTCGAGTGAAAGTGAACTTTCGTTAATGACTACTGCTTTAAGTGACTATCCTCATGCCTTGTTTACAATAACTGCAAATGCAAGCCGCACAAAATACTGTTATTCCTTATGTGATTTCATTTTGCTTCCAAGTTTTTGCAAGAAGCAAATTAATAAGGCATGTTTTCTCGTTCCATCTGGTGCACCAAGAAAGAATAGCCCACCATTTCCTTTTTTCAACATGTTAACTACTTATCTTTGCAGCAAGCCCCCTTCAAACACATATATTGTTTCGTGAACCAAGACGATGATTATTTTCTTTGAAATCTTCCTTGATTGTTTATATTCTATTTGCTAAACTGCAATATTCTTCTTGATGATTTTTTTATGTTTTAGTTGTTATTCAGATTGTTTTGTTGTTCTGAAGCTCTGTTTATACTTGAACGCGTTTAATATTGGTTGGAGCTTTATTTATGTCAGTCTGTATCTTTCTGGGCAAGAATGCTACTGTAGAACTATTGGAAAGGCAATCAAGTGGTTCAGTAAGGTTTCATAATTTTTGTAATGTTTGTATCATTCTGTCATGGCAAGCTTTGTTCATCCAATAAATTAACGCGCGTATACAATTTTCCTAATATAAAACAGTGAGTAAATGTGCTGAGCTGTATTCCACACACAATACTCTTATTTCTTATGGTGGAACGGCAAAAACAATGTTATTCTGCTTCTGAGTTTTAGCAAGCAGAAAATTAATAAGACACATTTTCCCTTTCCGGCCTGGTGAACTGAGACTCATCCTTTTTAACGTGTTTGCTACTGGTTTTCGTAGCACGCTCTTGTCAAACATATTAACGATTATTATTTTCTGTGATACATACTTCTAATATAAAAGACCTAGTGATTGTGTTGAGCTGCATTTTTAAATAAGTTTCTCTTTTCGGTGAGAGACGACTCGTTCAACCTAGACACACCAATAACATCGGTTATATTAGGACACATGTCCAAATAAAGAAGACCTTTATGTTCTGGTATACTGATTAGCTCTGAGAATAGTATTTTTTTAAATAAACAAATGTTGCCTCGTTATGGCATTTTTTGGCAAGGCGCGCCAGTTTCAACCTAGACACATGTTCCCAATTACAGCGCATGTCCAATTTTTTTTAAGGGCATATTAATATATACATGTTTATTTCCAAATCAATGTGGCATTCCACTGGTGCATGTCTAATTAGAAAAGACCTTGCGATCTGGGTGTACATATACAACTTCCATGTTGCTTTTCATTTCTTGTTCTTGTAAGTATACAATTAAAATCCGCCTTCTAAAATTAATTATATTAAATTTAAATATTAAAAAAGCAGAAATGCTACATACAACTTTACTTTTCTTTTAATTTTCGAGTAAAGTTTTAAAGTTTTCAGAATTAAAATTTTTTAATTGTGTTATAAAATAATAACAAATGTCAGTAGTTATTTGCAATCAAAAATAAATATTTTTATCATTCTGATTATGTCCCTTTTTCAGCAGTTACGTTTACAGAAAATACAATGAATGAACTTGCATATTGGTGGTCAGTCAAATTTTCTGAATGTCTCCAGAAGTGTAATGCTTTGAGGCAAGAATTCACAGATTTTCACTTGTATATCTTTGGCACCAGCTTATGCTTTTTTTTTTTAACCAAAGTGGTGGAAACCAAATTATTTTACAATTTAAATCTTCTTGACGCAGCATTTTTAATATGCTGTTAAAAAAAAAAAAAACTCTAAACCTTAATAGATTTTCATTCAAATTAAACATGTATATTTTTTTATAGTTTTGTTTTCTGCAACAACAAAAGTTTTTGCTATAAAATGACTTAAAACTAATTGCACCGAAAAAAAAGAGACTATCAAGTAAGTTTTGTTTTTACATATGTCTATACAGTTGTTTTACAATTTAAATTCGCTTGACGGTGTATTTTAAGAATGCTGTGAACATTTAAAAAAAATAAAAAAATCATTTAATCATTCAAGTTGAACACACACAGTGGACTCTGTTTACTTCGAATGTAGATCCACACAAAACATTGACTGGTTTTAATATATATATATCGATACAGCTCTTCTTCTTCTTCTTCCTCGTTCACCTTCAGACTTCCACATTTATGACTCTAATAAAGGCAGTAATCAACTCAAGGTTCCCGACATCTCCAAACAGTTTTTCGTTGACAGAAGTGGGTTGTTGCTATATGCTATTCCGTTCATTACTGTAGGTTGGGCAGTACTGCAGCAGGTGTTCGACTGTCATCGGGGTGGTACTGCAGGTGCAGAGATTTGTTGCAACAATTTTGTATTTGTAGTATAGATGGTATCTCAATCTGTTGTGTCCAGTGCGTAGCCGAAAAATGATGACCTGTTCTTTCCTGGATAGTTGATGATATGCATCATTTTTCAAATGGCCTGGATGCTCTCTTTCCCATTTGGACTTGAATGTAGCCTTTATAGTAGTCTTTGCCATTGCGTAAGTTATCTCTTTATCATTTTGTTGTAAGGCACCTCCTTCCTTAGCAAGTTTGTCTGCCTCCTCATTTCCTGGTATGTTGCAATGGGCTGGTATCCTCTGGACTGTGCACTTGTTGAAGCATTTGGCCAGTCTTTCAAGGGAGATTATCAGATCTTTCAATCTTTATCGATACAGCTCCAATGCAATTAGAAATCGCATGGCAAAATCAGTACCATTAAAATGTCATAGTTAAAAAAATGAAAGTACTACATTAAAACTGAATTTTTTTCTTCTATTTCCCATTAAATTAAAAGTGTGTAATTAAACAATTAATTATGTTGTAAAACATGCAAACGTATGGTTATTAATTACAAACATGAAATAATAGTTTTAACATTTGTGTTATGTCCCTTGTTTTCCGTAGAATGTCTCTGTCCCTTGATTACAGCCCCTGAGAATTAGCTGGTTTGTTTACATTTTATACGAAAACTTTAAATCAAATATATGTCATAATTACAATATTAAATTATGAAATAACTACATGGCGTTACCCGGCAGTAATTAAAGAGACTCTCTGCCAAAATTCATTAAGAAATAATAAAGCATGCGGATTTGTATTAAGAAAATTGAAACATACATTGCCTTTTATTTATATAGATGTGGTGGTAAGGTCAACTTTCAACATCATCATTTTCATTTTATGAAGCATGGATTTATAATATATAAATTATATATATTACATATATTTCGAAGCATGGAGCGACCATTGCAGCTGGTCCACTTGCAGGAAACCCACACAACTCATTCACATACTCTTGTAGCAAGGGTTTCTATGTCAACTTGTTTTATGTGATGAGGTTGCCAGCCTCATGCCCAACCTCTTGATAGCCGCCTTGTACAAAATGCCTGGGGGTACAGTAGTCCTGTTCTGTCTTTTGTCTCTTCAGAGAAGAACTACATGGGGTGGACGTTCATCAAGACAACGAGAAAAACAGGGCCACTGTTTACTTTGAAATCACTTTTATAAGCGGTTTACAAAAAAAAAAAAAACAACAACAACAAAAACCCCAAAGATTGTTCTAACAGGTCACTTTTAATGACATATATCTTTCTAGCTCCTTAAGGAAAAACAGAGCCACTACTGCAGTTAGCTGGATGTTCGTGCCAACACACATAATAAATTCTTGTTGTCTGTAGCAATTTACTTTATAAAGCTGCTAAGCCCGACATGCATATCACTCCCAAGAAGCCTTTTCTGACATGCTTGGTATGTCACAGTGGTCTTAATGATTGTCCCCAGTACCAGGACCCACACAGGCAATCTACTATTTGGTATTTAGCTTACAGCATCCTCTCCTTCCTTCCTTCCTCCCCTACCCCACCCCCTTTCTTTGAGTTTCACTAGTCTGACTTTCTGACACACAGACACTAGCATAGGATGGATGAGTAGAAAGTAGGAGGGTATGATGGGGATGCGAATGCGCATTCCTGCTGATGTTTACCCAATAAAGAGGACTACCATTTCATCCTTCCCTCAGAAACTCCACCCAGAGGCATCATAAAGAGTTATAAAACATCACATACCACAAGGCAGGAGGGACAAATGGAACAAAACAAACAATGAGTTACAGCTTGATTCAAACGAACATCATAATCAGACTGTCCTAGCCATGCCTGCCTTTTCATGGGCAATTTGGAGCGTCAGATATGGCAACAATATCCGGTCCCTTCCCCGGGATTTACCGCAGATATATCGATGATGGCATAGGTCTCACAGATTTGTCCAAGGCCGATTTATCCCACTTCATCTACTTCGTCAACCACTTCCACCCCACCATCAAGTTCCCCTCCCTCATCTCCACAGTTTCTGTCTACTTTCTTGATATTACTATTACTATCACGCCTTAATACCTCAGTATACTACAAGCCGACAGATGCCCACAGCTAGCTTCTGTATACCTCTTCTCATCCTCTGGCTTGTCGTGACTCCTTTCCATTTCCGAACTTCTCCGCCAACGCCGCTTGTGCCAAGACGACGATGACTTCCACTTCCAAGCCAATGAGATATTTGATTTCTTCTGTAACAGACTTTATCCGGAACATGTTCTCACCTCTGCCCTCCAACGTGTTCTCCCCATCTCCCGTCAGGAGGCCCTCAAACTCCACTACAAATCCACTTCGAATAGAGTCAAATTAATCTTGACCTATCAACCTCACAGCACTGCAGTCCAAAAGACCTTTTCCACCATTTACCCACCCTCCAAGCAGATTCTGTGACCCGAGAAGTAATCGGTGAGGCACCTTTAGACGCAACAAGAACCTGAAGGATCTTCTTGTTCACAGCCGTCTCCCTAATGAGAATGTCACTCACTTTGGCACACTACCCTGTGGTCGGACACGATGCCCGACATGCAAGTATGTCATCCAAACCCACAAGGTATCTTTTCCTAAGGCCACGTTCATCATTACCAGTAGAAGCTACTGTGAGTCACGCAATGTCATTTATCCAATCATATGTAAACGTTGCAGCAAAACCTATATTGGCCAAACAGGCAAACGACTTGGGGACAGATTCAGCCAGCACCTTAATGACATCTCTCAGCAAAAATCCACACCAGTTGCCATAAACTTTAATGGTCCTGACCACCATGGTCCCATTGACATCCAGGTCACGGTGATCAGATCCTGCTCCTCTGACACTGCAAGCCGAGAACAGCTTGAGCAACGTCTTATCCGTCATATGGGGTGTCTAAAACCAGCTGGTCTTAACACCCTACACACCTTTGTCTGAGGTCACCCTTTCCACTCCTATTCTATTTTGACCCTTTCCATTTATTCAGTTTTTCTATTTCGCCATCGCCCATAAAATATTTTCAACCCATTTTGTCCTCTTCTATCTCCATTCCTCTTTATTGTTACGTTAGGGTAGTTTCTTGTTGTTTCGTTTTTTAGCTTCTTAGTATGTACTGTTTACATCCACAAGTGGCAGTCATTTCCTTCTCTGGTGACACTCTCTCACTTCGGCAGGCGTGCTAGGTCTCAGCTGCCTTTAGGGAAGTACCCAGGCCTTATTTTTATATTTATTTAGATTCTTATGTGTCCTGTCTAGCCCTCATTTTCTTTCCTTTCCCTGATGAAGGCCTTGTGGCCGCAATGTTGGCTATTTTCTTTGTCTTTTGTCCTCGTAAGACGAATCACCTTTTTTCTATTTTTTTCCATACCCGTCCATTGTACTCCACATCTTACCGCAGTTCCCCTAGTCTTCCTCGACATAATCAGACTGAGAACTAAGAAATGGAAACAGCACAATGAGTTCAAGCTTGTCTGGATATGAATCAGATTACAGCTTTGAAACAATTGTAAAGGAAACAGCTGGTAAAAAGAACAAGACAAAGCAGACACAGTGTCACAGGAAAGAGAGAACAGGATAACATATATGTCATATCCTTACATAAACACACATACTAACAATAAAATGTGGGGGACGGGAGGAAGAGGGAGAATAATAATCGTACAAGTTAAAAAGTAGACATCGCATAAAGTGCTACTATCAAATAAAAACCATATACACTGAAAGATACAATGACATACAATAAACATCAGTATAATACAAAACAATTAAAGAGAGAAAATTAAGCTTTAAACAAAAAAAAATTACTTCAACAATAAAAAAGTACTACAAATACACCTTCATGTTTCAGTTAACCAGGGCAGAGAACTCTAATATTTTCCTCATCTAATTTTCTCAGATATAATTATCACTTTGCTGACCAGCAATCCAGAGCATTACCATCTCCTATTACCAAGGGTGTTTGCAGATTTCTTTAAGAAAAAACTTTTTTTTTTTTTTTTTAAATTCATAAAACATTGAAAAACAGACATCTTTTCCAAGTTTTTAGTGAATTTGTTCAACATCAGCGCAATAAAATGTTAGTGGCATGGATGGTAATGAATAAAATAAGCTTGATTGACGTATTGATTTAACGATTAACCACGTATATCAACATAAAAGGCTAATAAAATTGTGAATAAAATGCAAAAAAAACCTGTATTTTTCGTGTTTGTCTTTTTTGAATGTATTCTGCGTCTGTGGCATCTGACAATGAGCGTTTGTAAATGTTTGAGTAGTTAAGTACCTCTAGTTGGCGTCTGAGCTGCTTTTTTTCATTAACTGGGGTTGAAGTTGTAGCTGTAGGCCTCTGCAAGAGTCTTTGTCTGGATCGTTGATAATCCTTGACTGTGTGGTATAACTTGAAGCAGGGTATCAGGCATAGAGGTACATTGCAATCTGGGCAGTACATGCAAGTCTGGCTTCTGTTCCCTGAAGCCTTACACACTTTACAGTCTGGTTTGTACCTTGCCCTTTCATATTTATCAATGAAGTGGTGCTCAGTAAGTCGTGTTGTTGTGACCTGTGGTTTTGAAGGTGTTACATTGCGTCGAAGAATAGCAGGTTCAATAAGAGTCATACTGACATCCTGATCTTTGCTTTGATCTTTTTTTGTAGAGTTGGCAGTGTTGTAGGTTATGTGCCCATTGACCAGGGCAGTTTCAACTAAGAAATGATATAAAAATAGGATTTGTGTGGGTAGGGGTAGCTTGCACCTAGTTGGCTGAAGTGGTCGACACCTCCCATACTTTTGCTGTATTTTTCTGCAAGCACTGGCTTCTGAATTGTTCTGCCCTAAAGAATTTGTCTTTCTAACTGTCTTGTTTATATTATCATTGGAGTGAACAGTAGATATAAGATTAAATCTGTTTCTATCATGCCAGGTGACTGTCGGCATGCTTTATCTTCTGTCGCACAAAACACAGGATGATTTGTCTTTTTCAATTTGAGTTGTTTTTTCTTCAGTGCTACAGGAAAATGCTTCCTATTTTCAGCTACTGTTCCAAATGCACCAATCTGAATTTCAGGTCTTGAAATAAAGCTGAAGGCTGAATAAAAAATACCACAGAAGTGAATATGTCCCTTTGTTGCGTATGAAATTTGAATTAAAACTATGGTGATGTTTCACTGAAAAAAGAGTCCAAATAATCTCAGCTCTGAGAGTTTCTTCCTTGGTCACAAATGATGTCATATCTGTTGGTCTCCTAGTAGTGTTAGACGATTTTGACGTGTCCGATGGTGTTAGATGGTTTTGATGTTTCTGAGGGAAAAACTGCTCCTTGGGGTTGTGTTCTTTTCTGTTTAAAAAAAAAAAATGGAAAACACAAATAACTTATGAGTAGGCCTAAGCTATGTATATTTACCAAGTCAAAATTCTAAACGCATACATAATATAGTCAAACAATATTTAACTAGAACAAAAGGTAGGCCTAATATATAGTAATTGGGAGGGTAATACTTATGATAAGTGAAAATCTATTAAATATCTAACTGGAAACAGCAGGCACATCTTTACTATTTTTGTTGGGTTTTGTTTCGTTTGTTTGTTTAGATTTTTTTTTTTAATTTAATTTTTTTTTTTTAAATAACATAGGCCTATGCACAAAATTGGTGATTTTCATTTATCCTAATTACAGTGATTTGACAGATGTGATGCCACTTTCGTGTTTCGGCGGTTATTCATGTTATCTGAAATTGAAAACATGTAGGCCTATCCTAATTAGCCTATAACCCTTCAGAGGTAGAACGGGATGTCTTTTCATCATAAATATAGGCCTAAGAAAAAAGCATTCAAAATATATTTATTTCCAAAAATGTGGTGAAATGAACAGTGGGACATGGGTCTGGTAACAGGGTATGCTATAGGATATGAAATCGCCATCAATTTCTATTCCTGACCATCTTAAACTGTGTCAAATATATTCCCGTATGCAGATGTAAACCAAGAAATTTCGTTCAAACGCTTGCCTATAGGCTAATTTTGGCCATGGTTAAAAAAAAAACTGTAAATAGGCATACATTGTAAATTACAGACGCAAGTACAGTAGGCCTATCTATAAACTGGACTTATTTAAATAGGTTTTATAAATGAGATAAATGAATTTATTACTTACCTCAGTTGAAATAAACGATTTAATACAACTTGAATGAAGTTCTTGGTGTTTTTCCCTGTAGCATTCGAGTAACAACAGAGACGCGACGAGCGCTAAAAATAAATCTGCGTTTACGTCATTAACACAAAGCGCCAAAAACCGCCGAAAACTTCTGGAAATGGATTTAGTGCGCAAAGGGAAGTAAAAATTCTACAGTTTAACGAAAAATACCCTAAATAATCGAAAAATGGACGCAGAAGTATCACTTTCGATTTCATATTTTTTTTCCAGGTCCGATGCGGAAAATTCAAGGCTTTTAGCCATTTTTCCAGGCTTTTCAAGGCCTGGAAATTTTTTTTTTCGTTTTCCAGGTTTTTCAAGGTTTTTTCAGGTCGCTATGAACCCTGAGTGTAGGAAAAAGTATTACCCATCATCTCCATTTAGTGAAGAAAAGGTATTTCCAATCTCCCTTTAGTGTAGGACAATGTATTTCCCATAATCTCTATTTAGTGAAGAAAAAGAATTTCCTATCATCTTCCTTAAGTGTAGGAAAAAGTATTTCCAATCATTCCCCTTTAGTGAAGAAAAGGTATTTCCTATCATCTCCCTTTAGTGAAGGAAAAAGTATTTCCCATCATCTCCCTTTAGTGTAGGACTAAGTATCTCCCATCATCTTCCTTTCGTGTAGGAAAAAGTATTTCCCATCATCTCCTTTTAGTGTAGGAAAAAAGTATTTCCCATGATCTCCATTTAGTGAAGAAAAAGTATTTCCAATCATCTTCCATTAATGCAGGAAAAAGCATTTCCCATAATCTCTATTTAGTGAAGAAAAAGAATTTCCCATCAACTTCTTTTAGTGTAGGAAAAAGTATTTCCCATCATCTACCTTTAGTGTAGGAAAAAGTATTTCCCATCATCTCCCTTTCTAATTTCCTCCTCCTGTTTCTCTTTACAGGATTACTCATCGCATGCTGACTAGTGTACGCACACAAAACCAACAAGGGGCTTAAAACCACCTATTTTTCTTCTTTAGCCCACTGAATATAAAACTCTCGCACACACATATGGATGTTCTCAATATGTGCCTATTAGATTTTCATTCTGCCAGTGACAAAACTCGGTCAACCGGTCGTAAGTCTGATCTAATAAACGGACTCTCTGTACCTATTATTTTCTAAAAGTTTTTGGGGCTGCCTGCATAGGTATGCTGTATTCAATCTCCCAATGTGAATTTCTCCATTTTTACAATATAGGCTAAAGTTTGCTCTTTTTTGTGAATTTAAGCCACCTTAGTTTTCAAATATGTCAATACTTGAGTAGGGTCACCAATTTATGTTATATGTTCTGTGATACAGCCAGAATTTAGAACCCTTGTTCATGCATCATTTTGAACAAGAAAGAAAGGAAATGAATATAACGGTACATCACCCTCATTCTACATCTTTTCAATATATTTTTGTTGTTGTTGCTCTAATGCTTTTATTGTTTTGTATAGAATGTTTCCACTGTCCCCTCAACATTATATTTTTCTTCAAAAGATAAACTTGAACCAAATCTGTAATGTTAATAATGAGATATGTTCATGGAAAAAGAAAGTTCATTGTGAATTCTGTCCTATCATCAGCCTCATGACCCACACTTATTTTTAACCATTTACTACTGTCAAATTTAAAAAAAAAATGTATGCTATAAGAATCACGGCTAGCCTATCAGGTGTTTTTCTGTAACAATTACATTAAGAAAATATGTAGGGTATCAATTGGTATCCTTTATTAAATTTTAAAAAAAAAATCATAACAGACAAAACACACGCTCATACAGTCTTAATGATCTACTCTTATCTGACTTTGTCTTATCTTCTCTTTGTTTTCTTTATGCAGCATGGAGAGACCACCACAGCTGACCTCCTTGCAGGAAGTCTGCATTATTAAAGCATTCGTGATTTTTCAGTGGTGGTTTTTGTAGCAATTTGTTTTACACTATGAGGAAGTAGTCCCATTCTTTCTTTGTCTCCTCAGAGATTCCCCCCCCCCCCTTCCCCGCAACTATACTAGATAAAGTCAGAAGAGTTCAGGACCACCACTGGTGTAAGACAAAGTGATATCCTATCACCTGATCTTTTCATACTCCTCATGGATGATGTCATCAAGGCATGTGGGGAGAGGACAAGAAGGTATTCAGTGGGGTACTGGAAGATGAGACAGGTCTGTATTGCAGAGCTGGCATTTGCTGATGATGTTGCCCTGATTGCTAAATCAGAGGCACATCTTCAATCCAACCTGCAAGTCTGGAAGGAAGAACTGGAGAAGAGATGGATAGTCATCAACAGCTCTAAAACAAAAACCATGGTGACATCACAAAAGGCATCAGATTAAACTGGGAGAGCAGGTCAACCACTTTAAATACCCAGGAGCTGTCATAGACGGGAAGGGAGGCATCAAAGAAGAGTTGGCTACCCGAAAAGCAGCAGCTGGGAGACTTTCAGGCATAAATTGAGGATTCCTCAGCAAAAGAGAAGTTGACAAGAAGACGAAGATGGCTGTATACCGCTCCACCTATGTCCCAGTCTTGACGTATGGATGCGAGTCATGGGCAATGACTAAAATCCACAAAAGGCAGATCCAAACCTCAGAAATGAGGTATCTGAGCAAAGTGATTGAAGTAATAAGAATAGACATGGTCCGCAACCAATCGATACGTCAAGGCCTAAAAACCCAACCCCTGCACTCAGGTAGAACAGTCCCAACTAAGATGGTCAGGTTATGTCTGCAGAATGGGAGAAGACCGGCTACCACGACTAAGAGCCAGGGATCCAGACCTCCAGGACAACCCAGAGTCCGCTGGCAAGACAACATTAGACAATCTTTGAAGGACCGAGGACTAGAATGGAACCAGGCCAGGAGGAAGACAGCCGATAGGATAGTATGGCGCTCTCTCTTCCAAACCTCTACACCTCACGGTAGAAGAGGAACGACTAAGCAAGTAAGTAAGATAGATTACTCCGGATAAAAACTATTGTTGCCTCAGGCATGTGTTTATGGTACCAAACACACACAAACAATGTACTCAGCACTCCACAGCATAAAACAAATGAGATGTAATATCACCAAACACACTTCCTTAAAATCAATTACACTGAGAAATTGTTCCCTCCTTCTCTTTTCATTCCTAGACAATGTTTATAGCACAATAAAACAGGGTACACAAACAACTTTGTTACCTTGGAGTTGACAATCTCATCCAGCCGCTCTTCTATCGTCTGATTGTTTTTGGGTCGTGTCAGACAATATACACAATCAAGTTCTGGACAGCATCGAAGCAACTTCTCAATAAGCACTTTGCCAATGAAACCAGTAGCTCCAGTGACTAAAACCCCTTTGCCAGAATAGAACAAGGGCACAGTGAGCTCTCCTGTTGGCACTGAAATGCACTTAGGGGAAGCAGTTTGCTGCTCCAAGCGCTGGGGAAGAGAGGATGTATTTTCCAAATTCTGATGTTTTGTGGCTGCAGGCACAAAGTCACCTTTTACTGCCTTACATTCTGCTGCTGAGGATTTGGGAGATGAAAAGGTAACAGTTTCTTCACCGCTCACTGTGGAAAGCCCTGTACAGTTTTCTAAAGGAATTTTATTGTCACCAGATGTATTTCCACAGTTAGTTATAGCATTGTAATCAACTACAATACTAGCATGTTGTCCACTTTCAGCTTCTAAATTAGCTTCCAAGGAAACAGTTTCACTTCCTTCAACTACTGATGTAACTTTATAATGTTGTTCACCATCGCTACTCAAATTCATTTTCAGATGCTCCTGGACTTGAGATGTTTCTGCTGTAGACATATCTTGAATCTTTTCACAAACCCGGTCCTAAAAAATGCCGTGCAGAAGTCGGATGTGTCGACCGAAAGGTGCAGATATCACAGCTTAGGCGTAAACAGACACAACGCAACCACCGTCCTTTTCAGGACGAACGAAGAAGAAGAATCTTTTTCAGACATCAGTAGTCCACTTAATATCAACAATATTCAGTTCTGAAGTCTGTAAGAAAACAAAAAGAAAACAGAAAATACATCTGCAAAATGCACACAATTTATCCTTAAATCCATAACAAAACAAAAAAATTTAAAACAACATACAATTTATCATATTGAAAGTTACAGAAATAGGAAAAGAATATAAATATGTTATAGAAAGTATGAATTGAATGCAGATTCATCTTTTACAAACAGTATGTAAGAAGTTATGCCGAATGTATACTCAACTCTTACAAATATGACCTCAAAGGTATGATAGGGAAGCTTTGAAAATGTCTCTAGAAGCTACGAGGAGCGTATGCTTAGTTTTTTTTTAATATCAAGAAAGTAATGACCTAAATGTAAAGCAGATTTACACGCTACAAGTGGACAAGATAATAACACTGTAGTTGATTCATAATTACTTCCCTTTTTTGCTCCCTACAGAGCATGAAGTCACCACTGCAGTTAGTTTCCTTACAGGAAGTCTGCACCAAAGCATTCATGTGCTCTAGCAGCAGTAGTTCTGTAGAAATTTGTTTTATATGATAAGGTTGCCAGAACTGTCATGCGACTGTCATCTGCATTTTGAAAAATCTACTTTACAAACTTGTCACTGATGATCCAAAACTTGATTTGCAATTTTTTTCCTCTCCTGTGTGACTCTCCAGTTTGAGGAATATTAGAAATCATTTCAATGGTTTTTAATTTGTGGGCGAGACATGCTATATTAAAATACTTATTAGATATACATGTAAAAGAACAGTTACGGATAACAGCTAAAAGGATGAAAAGATACCAGTGTTTCCATCATTACCACTCAAAATAAATCATATGTGAAGATCAAAATGGCAATGACATAATAATAATAATAGCCCCTTCAGTCATAACTGAATATGGGAATGTGCCCCTGAGGTGACAGCACTCAGATGCTTATTTTCCTGGTGTTCCTTTCGACGTTTTCTCCTTTCTTCTGCTTGCTGTGAGAGCTTCTTTTTGCCCAATCTGAGGTGGCACCGTAGATAGCATCGCCACTTGCAGCGATCAGCAGCATCATCTTCCCAGGTTTCTAGATTTATGACCAGTGCCCTCATGTCTCTTTTGCACACTTCTTTGAATCTCAGCTGCTGTTGCCCAACTGTTCTTTTGCCATCTGCCAGTTGTCCGTAGAAGATATCTTTCGGGATGCGACCATCTTCCATGCGGCGGACATGGCCAAGCCAGCATAGTCTTTGCTGTCTAAGAGGTGTATACAGGCTTTGAAGGCCAGCATGTGACAACACAACTGTACAACAACACAAAGAAGCTAACAGGGAAAGATAAGCACGCAAATGGCCTCATAAAAAATAGGAATGGAAAACTGCTTAGTAATATCCAAGAACAAATAAAGAGATGGACAGAACATTTTGAGGAACTTCTCAATAGACCAGCTCCAACTAATCCCCCAGACATCCAGCCAGCAGAAGAGGAGCTGCAAATCAGCTGTAAACGACCAAGTAGAAAAGAAATAAAGAAAGCCATAAAGCAGAAAGATGGAAAAGCAGCTGGTCCAGATTGCAATCCAGCAGAGGCAATCAAAACAGATATTTATTCCTCTACAGAGCTATTATACAAACTACTTGGCAAAGTCTGGGAGAGAGAGGAAATACCAGCAGAATGGAAGGAAGGTTATCTGGTCAAGTTGCCTAAGAAGGGAAATTTACAAAAGTGCAAAAATTATAGAAGAATAATGTTACTATCAGTGCCAGGAAAAGTATTAAACAGAATCATCCTTGAGAGATTAAAAGAGTCCATAGACAAGCAACTGAGAGATGAACAAGCAGATTTTCGACAAAACAAATCCTGTACAGACCAGATAGCCACATTGAGAATAATAGTTGAACAAAGTCTGGAATGGATTTCACCGCTATACATCGGATTCATGGACTATGAAAAGGCATTTGACAGTGTAGACAGAGAATAGCTTTCGAAGTTGATGAGGCATTATGGAGTTCCCATGAAGATCATTAACTTAAAAGGAAGACCTATGAAGACATGACATGCAGAGTTCTTCATGAAGGACAACTTACAGAACCGTTTAGGATTAGAACGGGAGTGAGACAGGGATGCCTCTTGTCTCCATTTCTTTTTTTACTAGCAATAGATTGGGTTATGAAAACATCGACATCACACAACAAAAATGGAATCCAGTGGAATCTGACTAAGCAGCTTGATGATCTGGTATTTGCAGATGACTTGGCTCTTCTGTCCCATAACCATAATCAGATGCAAGAGAAAATAAAAATTCTCGATGAGAGGTCACAACAAATGGGCCTGAAAATACACAGGGAAAAGACAAAGATCATGAGAATAAATGCAAGAAATGATAACAAGGTTGAACTTGAAGAAACACCACTAAATGATGCAGTAATAAAGACAGAGTTGGAGGGACAGACAATGATATCAAAATAAGAATAGAAAAAGCAATATATCCATCACTGCATTGGGAAACATATGGAGAACAAGAGAAATCAAGTCCAACACGAAAATAAGAATCTTCAACTCAAATGTCAAGTCAGTCCTATTGTATGGCTTTGAGACATGGAGAGCAACAAAAACAACAACCAAAAAGCTACAGACTTGTGTAGAATAGAAGGACTGAAATGGTATGACAAAGTCACAAATGTGGAACTGATGACAAGAACCAGTGGAACAAGAGTTGAGAAGAAGACACTGGCGATGGATAGGACACACAATGAGGAGACCTGCTGATAGCATTACAAGGCAGTCCATGTTCTGGAATCCACAGGGAAAGAGAGGCAGAGGTAGACCAAAAAACACATGGGGAAGAGAACTGGATACAGAGGTGAAAATGATGAGGAAAACATGGAAAGGACTTGAGTGGATGGCACAGGACAGGAAGACTTGGCATGTGTTTGTTGAAGGCCTTTGCTCCTCGGGGAGCTAAAGGGTATTGATTGATTGATGTGACAACACCTCGACATTTGTCACTTTGTCCTTCCACAAAATACCGAAGATGTGGCGTAGACACAGTAGATGGAAGATATTGAGCCTTATTTCTTGCTTACTGTAGATGGAAGGTATTGAGCTTTCTTTCTTGCTTAGCATAGGTTGTCCCATGTCTTGCCGCCATAAAGAAGTGTGCTGGTGACGCAGGCGTTATATATCGCAGCTGCTTTGGTCTTTGTTGTGAGTTTGAAGTATGCCGAAACACGCGTTGTGAGGCGGGTAAAGGTAGCTGCAGCTTTGCCAATGTGGCAATGGTGTATCTTGAATTAGATACACTATATATCCTTATTATAACCTATCAGAGATTGAACAGGACAATTTTTTCTCAAAAAAAAAAAAAAAAAAACTCTAAAAGGCAACTACTATGATATAACATAACTTGCTACACAAACTACTGATGCAAAGGGACGTGAATACTTTGGTGCAGGCTCCCTACAAAGGGACGTGAATACTTTGGTGCAGGCTCCCTACAAAGGAACGTGAATACTTTGGTGCAGGCTCCCTACAAAGGGACGTGCATACTTTGGTGCAGGCTCCCTACAAAGGGACGTGGATACTTTGGTGCAGGCTCCCTACAAAGGGACGTGAATACTTTGGTGCAGGCTCCCTATAAAGGGACGTGAATACTTTGGTGCAGGCTCCCTACAAAGGGATGTGAATACTTTGGTGCAAGCTCCCTACAAAGGGACGTGAATACTTTGGTGCAGGCTCCCTACAAAGGGACGTGAATACTTTGGTGCAGGCTCCCTACAAAGGGGCATGAATACTTTGGTGCAGGCTCCCTACAAAGGGACGTGAATACTTTGGTGCAGGCTCCCTACAAAGGGACGTGAATACTTTGGTGCAGGCTCCCTACATAGGGACCAAATACAGTGATGGTTAAATACTCCACAAGGACAACAAAAAAAAAAAAAATAAAGAAATGATGAAGATGGAATTCCTGAAAAAAATGTGTTAAAATCATTCATGACTTCTACTAAGAGGCCACCTACAAAAATACAGTAACAATGCATATGCTGCAATACGCTATTAATGTTGTTATTTGGTCACTCATCACGCACCATCTCACATTAGCCGTGACCATGGTTAACAAGCATGAATGCATACAAACAAATTTTAAAATTCTGATGCTCAAAATTTTGTATAGTGAACTCTTCATTATTTTACTTCTGTTTAATATGTGCAGACAAGAAAAGTAGTGATAATCAGAAAAATTCTAGAATTATCTAAGAACTGAACTTGCTTTAACATGAATCTAGCCACACCTGGAAATTCCTTATGAAAGACGTATGTCTGAGGTCAAATCACTCACAATTTTTACATCAATCTTTCTTACTTACTTATTCATGAGGTGTAGAGGTTTGGAAGAGAGAGCGCCATACTATCCTATCAGCTGTCTTTTTCCTGGCCTGGTTCCATTCTAGTCCTCAGTGTCGTACCGATAGGTTTGTGAGTTATTTTTGTCCCGTCTGAGTAGAGTGGATGGTGATAAGTACGTGAGAAAAAGGAGTGAGAAATAGATTTCACGGGTGAATAGCTTAAGGAGAAGATATGTCTCTGGATTGAGTAAGTTTCTCTATTCCAGCCTATCTATACGACTATAATTTAGTACAAGACAACCTTGCCCTCCTCATACATATAAATTAGAGTTTAACTACACACACACACAGCTATGTGACAACAAGACACACAAACGTGAAAAACTACGGTTAATTGGGTTTCTTTTGTTGTTTATTATCATTTAAACTTGACAACATCAAACATCTAAAGAAAGATCAAAATAAAATCAGATTTACATACATATGAAATAACAGAATAAATGTGCCCTCCCCCTATGGATAAAAGAACCCAAAGAGTTAATAACCCAGAGGTCAAAGGTTAGCACTATGTTACAGAATAGACAGTAAAGAAACAAGTTTCTACTAAATGCTACCCAGTAAAGTAAACAAGTTTAAGCAAAATCCAATGTTGGTAAAGTTCCTGTAACAAAGAAAAATATTCACTCTCTCTGTCATACAACGGCCACTCAATCATGCTTACCTACTCTTGGTGATATCCCTTGGAAATACAATTATCCGGAATATAAAAATGCCAGGTTTTTATTTCCCAAATTGGCGCCAGTCCATCCTCTAACAAATCAAGACTAGCAAGGTGAACGCCGAATCTGGTGTAGGTTTTTCCTGGATGAACAAATGTCACCGCGAATAGTTAGTGTAGCAAAACGTGCTCTTGAGGTTTACAGTTAAAAAGGAGGAAAATACTTCCAGTATTGGGAAACATCTGGTTGCTAAAAATGTTACAAATGATGATAATCCTAGCGGCTGACTCTATGGGAGAGTGCCGATTCTGAAACAGCGTAACTTTATGGATAAATCCGCTTGAATACGACTGTCAGAAGTTGGGAGTATAAGTGTTATTTTGTATACCCCAGTGGGCTGATAAAATTGAAAAAATATTTCTGGGTTTTGTAAGTCCAGTTAAATTTACAAGTTAAAATGTTTCTCATGTATCTTTGGCAAGTCCTTGCTCACAAATGAAATTGGTGACGCACAAGCCAAGAAAAGACAACATTAACCAATCAGTAAATGAAGAAAAGACCGCTGGATGCCCTTGTGATCAGGTCTGCTAGGAATAAAAACACTTATGAAAAAATGCTACTATTCTATATAGCTATATATATATATATGCACACAGACGGGGACAAGACGATCTCTTATCCATTCCGTCAGTCCTGATTAAAGTTAAATGGCACAGGTGTTTTCCTTTACGCCTATACGGTCAGCTTTCGCTAGCACTGAGATTTCAGGTCCGATGGAGGTATGCACTCTCCCCGCCCCTTTCTCGCGCTTTAACGATCAGAGTATAATGTCAATTATTATTTAATGATCTCTATATGCGCACTTACACAAAGTATCGCCTGTCTTTAATAATATTAAGTTGTCGGCGTCTGATAGTTTAGTCGTATGATATTAAATAATAGGCACTTATAATCATCAGGGAGCCGCGGTAGCATAGTGGTTAGTGCACTGGCTTCCTAGCGCAGTGGTCTATGGTTCGATCCCCAGATGAGGCGGGAATTTTTTAGGCTACAAACGGCTCCTGGGTTGACCCAGCCCCAAATGGGTACCAGAGCAACTCTGGGAAGGTTAAGGCGGCCGGCGTGATGCCGACCACATCACCCCTCGTGTGCCGACGGTCAAGATAATATGGGCCTAACACCATATTCCCAATATGCCTCAATGGGCGTGTAACGGGTTCCTTTACCTTTTTATAATCATCATCATCTCAACCCGTAACCCGTCATGGGTCGTAGGGGTGCCATGGTGGAAGCATCAGCAGACAGGGTCCTCCACTGCTCTCTACCCTCAGCAATGCGTACAAGTGTGGAAAAATCGTGTCCTGCCCATTCTTTGATGTTATCAGCCCAGGATTTTCTTTGCCTTCCTCTTCTCCGTTTACCTTTGACTGTTCCCTGGAGGATCGTTTTCGAAAGGGAGTCATGACGAGTTACATGCCCAAACCAGGCAAGCTTTTGACGTTTCACTACTGATAAAAGTGGTTCTTGGTGGCCTGCATAGGTGTTTATTTTCTCTCTAACATAGACATTTGTTTTGTGCTCTTTATAGCAAATGCGCAAAATTCTTCTATAAAATTTATACTCAAAAGCCTGAATCCTTCGCTCCGTATCTGCAGTGAGTGTCCAGCCCTCACACCCATACAAGAGAATAGATAATACAAGCGATTTGTATAATTTGATCTTCACAGGAAAACTGATGTTACTTTTCCAGATCACATTCAGCCTTGTCATGGCAGCTGAGGCCATCTCAAGTCTTGTCTTGATTTCTTTACTTGATCTTCCATCACTACATATAGTGGACCTGAGATATTTAAAGGTGTTAACTTCCAACGTTTGCCCATTTAACGTAATGTTGGTCGGAACATGTTTCTTATGGCTATTCACCAATATCTTGCTTTTTTCTATATTAATTTCCATCCCATATGTTCTTGTTACTTTCTCCAGTCTAGAGGTAAGGTCTTGAAGTTCTGATTCTGTTCCAGCTATAAGATCAATATCATCAGCAAAACGTAGATTACACAGAGGTCGGCCTCCAATCGATATGGTTGATTTATAATCGTAGAGAGCCTCCTGCATAATATGTTCTAGATATATATTAAAGAGCACTGGTGACAGGATACATCCCTGGTGAACTCCTACAGTTGTTTTGAAAAATTCTCCAATGTCGTTGCTTGCAAAAAACAGCACTGCTTGCGTCCTTGTATAGTGCTTCAATGATATCTATGATGTTGGTATCAAAATTGAAATTTCTCATTATTTGCCATAAGCCTTCATGCCAGACTCGATCGAAGGCTTTTGTGAAATCGATGAAGTTATGGTATAAATCGTGTTGATGCTGGAGATGTTTTTCGATCAGTAATCTAATATTGAAGATTTGTTCTGAGGTACTTCTTTTTGGTCTAAAGCCAGCCTGTTCCTCAGACAAGATTTCTTCTGATTTCTGTTTTATTCTGTTCAAGAGTATCCTTAACATCACCTTACTTGGATGACTAATAAGGCTAATGGTTCTGTAGTTCTTGCACATTTTCAGATTTCCTTTCTTTGGAAGCGGTATTACTAATGACTGCGTCCATTCTTTTGGCCACTTTGTTGTACTCCATATCTTATGGCAAATTGTTGTCATGATTTTTACTATATCTGGTCCTCCATATTTCAAGAGCTTTGCTGGGATATTATCCACACCCGGTGACTTCCTTCCTTTCATCGAACATATAGCCTCTTCCACTTCTTCCCGTAATATTGCTGCATTTCCGAGTTCCCTGTTTTCGCACTGAATGTTGTTTAATATGCTATAGTCAGTGTCGAGTTTACAGTTATATAATTCTTTACAATATTCTGTCCACCTTCTCGTTACAGCTGTTTTTTCATTGAGCAGAGCCCCATTGCTATCTTCTATGACAGTTACCTTGGGCTGTTGGGGTTTTGATAGTCTTCTTAATGTGTCAAAAGCTGCCTTGCTGTTACCTTTTCTTAGCCACGTATTAATGGACTTACACTGATCAGCTACCCATTTTTCTTTGGCCTGTTTCATTTTCTTTCTAATATTTTTATTCACCATACTGTATTGCCACACTGCTTCAGGAACCTCTTTCTTAACCTTTTTCATTTCCCGCCGTGTATCACATAACTTCAGAATGTCATCTGTAACAAATGGTTTGTTTATTTTCTTTCTTTTACCAAGTATTTCGGTTGCTGATTCAATGAGCACGTCTTTCATGTTCTCTGTGATTGAGTTGATATCATCCTCCAAAAAGTTGAGAGCTGCAAATTTTCCTCCAACAGTTGCCTCAAAGATTCCGGCGATTTCTGGATCTTTTAGTTTGTCTAAATTGAATCTTCTTCTTCTTCGTTCGTCCTGAAAAGGACGGTGGTTGCGTTGTGTCTGTTTATGCCTAAGCTGTGATATCTGCACCTTTCGGTCGACACATCCGACTTCTGCACAGCATTTTTTAGGACCGGGTTTGCCTTCCCATTTCGATCCACACTTGCTCAGCCAGACTGCACAGCTGCAGACTGTTTCCAGGACCACCACGTGGAGGTGGAGCGCGGTCTTGACCAACTCTGGATCGCTGGTCCTGACGCAGGCAGTCAAGCTATGAGTCGCTGACTGCGGTCTCTATTGCTGCGTCTTGAGGTCCCAAATTGAATCTGAAAGATCCAGAAATCGCCACTTATAATAAATACGCACAATTAAATAAACTGTGAATTCTTTTCTGTCACTATCAGTAGCGCCTAACATATAAATCAGTCAACTAAAATGTCACTTATCGGTGCAGAGTTGAGAGAGATGGCTGAGCACCACAATCCCCCCCTGTGTTGCAGCATGATGAGAACCCAGCATTGCACACTGAGCTTGGGGGGAATCACTTGGGCACCAGACTTAATACTGGCTCTTGACTGGATGGCCGCATGCAGGAGATTTCTACAATGGAGGGTTGGCAGGTGGTGGGTATCTGGAAGTGGCTCTGTGCAGGACGTGAGGATTCCTTGGGAGAGCCCAGAACCAGAGCACAGCATTGTGCAAGCTCTGCATAGTTGGAGAGCCCCCTGGATGACGGGGAATGCACAGTGTGCTACCCCACCTATCCCCAACTGCTAACTTAGAACCAGAAGTGGGGTCCTCTGTATGCGTGCCAGGCCAGGATAAAATGCCTGGGAAAGAGACTGGAGCTCAGAACTCCCTAACTCAAAGTTGCAGGATGGCAGAAAAGCCATGGGAAAGACAGGGCTATTTTGAAGATAACGCAACCATATTTTCACCATACGAGCTCGGACGCCGCCTCGGTAAACAAGGTCCACGCAGAGCAGTGACACCCCCAGGCTGCTTGCGAATAGTCTACTACTGGGAACATAAACAGATTAGGGATGAGCCCACTCTCCCGTTGAACAGGTGCTAAAGTCGTAGATACTGGGCCAGAAGGCGCACCGGAAACCACAGTATCACGCAACTCGCTTTTTTTTTTTCTATGGAGAGTACACCGTCAAATAAATCTCGTACTGGTGCTCGCCCTGTGGAGCTCCACCAGGCAGGTGCAGTGCCGGGCTCTGAGCCTCGACAGAGCCCACCCTCAGCTACTGGAGGACCCTCTAGACCGTCTTGTGGAGTCAGCAGACGGCGGAGGAGAACTACTGACCAAAACAAAACAGAAAAAGAGAAACCCAGAGTGCCACTTGTCATTATGCACTGGAATGCAGAGGGAGTGAACAGCAAGCAGGCTGGATACAGCAAAAAGACAGAGCTGGAAAACATCTTGTATGAGAAGCAAGTCAGTGTTTGCTGTATCCAAGAGACTCACTTGAAAGCAGATCAAACCTTTAAAATAAGGGATATCAATGCTTCAGATCCGACAGAAAAGATAGACGAAAAGGAGGAGTACTTACTCTTGTAAGGAATAACATTCCTGCACACGAAAGGAAAACCTTCATGGATGGAGCAGAATATCAGCTGTTGCAGATAAAGGTAGACAAGATGGAAATAGAACTCCTGAACTATTACTGTCCGAACAACAAACCCCTAAGTCTCAGCTCTATACAGGTACCAGCCACCAACTTTATAGCAGTTGGAGACTTTAATAGCCACTCCCAGAGCTGGGGCTATAACCATCTGGATCACAGAGGTGAAGAGGTTGAAACTTGGCAAGATGATCACTCCCTAATCCTAGTCAATAATGCCACAGATACTCCTACCTTCTACTCCAGAGGATGGCACACAACTTCAACACCAGATCTTGCCTTCTCCACACCAGATATAGCTGGATCTATTAGTAGAGAAGTAGGAGACCAACTAGGGGGAAGCGACCATCGCCCAATCTTTCTTACTGTCCAGAGTGCAACTCTCAGTACAGGCCCAGCCATTACAAGATGGAACTACAAAAAAGCCAACTGGGGTTTATTCAGGCATCAGGTGAACACGCTGCTGTCTACCCTCAAGGTACAGAACAGAGACATTAATGAAGTGGTAAAAGACTTCAACAGATGCATACTACAAGCTGCAAAAGAAACCATTCCCAAAGGATGCCGGCGTAACTACATACCATACTGGTCCAGCACACTCCAAGAACGTCAGGAAGCTATGGACAGGGCTAGAAAGGACGCAGAGTCTCAGCCTTCACTTGAAACTCACAACAAATGGAAAAAGGCTGTAGCAGAGTTTCAGAGAACAAAGCTAGAAGAAAAACGGAAAAGCTGGAGAACTAAAATGGCATCGCTGAACCTTGAGAAAGACGGCAGGAAACTTTGGAGATTAGTCAAGTCTCTAAATGAAGAGCGTTCCTCACCTAGGCAGACTATCACATTGGATGAAGGTGGCAAACTTTTCAGAGGAAAACAAGCTGCAGACTTGTTTGCTAGAAGATACAGTTCAGAAAGCAACTTACCCATTAACATAGATCATCAGAGAGAGATAAGAAAAGAAATACTGGCAACCATGGGACAGACAGATACTCCTGCCCCAATGAGGGAACCCATCACACTAGGAGAACTACAGAAGGCTATTTCCAAGCTTAAGTTTCAAAAGTCACCCGGCCCAGACAAAATCAGCAACGAAATGCTAGTAAATCTGAGCTCAGCAGCAAAGACAAAACTGCTTGAGATATTCAACCACAGCTGGTTGAAAGGAACGGTACCCCAAGTATGGAGAGAAGCCATCACAATACCCATACTAAAGAAAGGGAAATGTAAGACCGAGGCTGCAAGTTACCGGCCAATCAGTCTCACAAGCTGTGTTGGGAAGACTATGGAGCGAATAGTCAACCACAGATTGAAATGGTATTTAGAGTCTGAGCAGATCCTGGTGCCAGAACAAGCTGGATTTAGAGAATGCTACAGTATAGAAGACCAAGTTACTTACTTGTCTCAAGCAATAGAAGATGCCTTCCAGGAGAAGAAAAAGGTCCTAACGATCTGGGTTGACTTCAAGCAGGCCTTTGACAAGGTGTGGAAAGATGGCCTCATTGCAAAACTTAGGAGAAGTGGAATCCAAGGCAACATGATGAAATGGATCCAGTCATACTTGCATAACAGGAGAACTAGAGTCACTCTTGACGGTCTGCAGAGCAGCAAAGTGTTGCTCCATCAGGGGGTACCTCAAGGAGGAGTAATTTCCCCAACACTCTTCCTTGTTTACATCAATGACCTGGTGAAAGATCTCCCTGCAGGAGTGAAAGCTGCCTTATATGCAGATGACCTAGTACTTTGGTGCGCTGATGAAAATGTCACCACAGCAAATTATAGAATGCAGCGGGCAGCAGACATGCTAGTGTCATGGGCAGAGAAATGGCTTATCACAATAAACACAGACAAAACCTCCACAACACTGTTCTCCCTCGCCCCCAAGGACAAATCAGCTAACATACACCTAGGGACAACCGTGATCAAGGAAGAAAGCTACCCACCTATCTTGGGGTGACATTTGACCAAAGGCTTACATGGAATAAGCATATTGAAAATGCAGAAGGAAAGGCCCGAAGACGACTAGGCATACTCAGAAAATTAGCAGGTACCAACTGGGGAGCAAATGAACGAAATCTAAAGAAGATTTATAATGGAGTAATAAGACCACACTTAGAGTTTAGCTCAGCAGCATGGTCATCAGCTGCTAACTCACATCTGCAGTCTTTGGACAAGGTGCAAAATCAAGCTCTCAGGCTCATTACAGGAGCCATGAAAACTACACCAATAACAGAGATGCAGAAGGTTGCTGGATTACAGACATTGTCCCATAGAAGAGACACAAAAACCATGATCCAGATGGAAAAGTACAACAGTATGCCAATGCACCCAATGAAGGCAAGACTAGATGATCTGGCATTGGGACGTCTAAAGCGTAGCAGCTTTGTGCATCGGGGGAAAAGACTTATAAGACAGCATCAAGAAGACCTATCCATGAAGACAACACCACTGAAGCCCACCCTATACCCTGTACCATGGGAGCAGGCCAGCAGTGCCCTCCAAATTAATACATCAGTCAGTGGTCTCACAAGTGGATGTGAGTATAATGATCTGCAAAAACGAACTGCTACATTGAGTATGATCCAAGAAAGCTATCCCGATCAATCATGGATACATGCCTATACAGATGGATCAGCAACTAATGCTGTTAGGAATGGAGGTGCCGGTATCTTTATCTCATATCCTGACAACCACTATGAGACTAGGCACATTCCCACTGGTAAATTCTGTTCCAACTATACAGCTGAGGTTCAAGCTCTAGAGCAAGCTGCAAATATGATTTATAACACCAACTCTGACTGCCACCAGGTAGTCATCCTCACAGATGCACTGTCTGTCCTGCAAGCTCTCAAGGGTGGTAAACTCCCGCATCTGAGAAATGAACTAAACAAGGTAGCTGCCAAAAAGAGAACCATACTTCAGTGGGTACCATCTCATTGTGGTGTACCCGGAAATGAAAAGGCAGATAAACTTGCAAAAAGGGGAGGAGAATGTGAACAAGAAGATAATGAAGTCACATACTTTGAGAAAAAGAGAGCTATCCAGACTATCAGAAGAGAACAGAACCAACCCAAAGACGACTATCACACTCTCGACCGGCAGGGACAGATAACTATTTTTCGACTCAGGACAGGGCATAACAAACTGAATAAACACATGCACAAGCTACGATTGTCTGCTTCACCACTGTGCACATGTGGATTAAACGAACAAACTGCTGAGCATGTTCTACAGGACTGTCCTCTATATGACCAGTTAAGAAAGATATACTGGCCCAATGACTCAACACTAAACTCAAAGCTATATGGAGTTAAAGAGGAACTTCAAACAACAGTCGAATTCATCATGAGAACTCGTCTGACGGTGTAATCATCAAAGATGCGATCGCAAGAAGAAGAAGAAGAAGTCAACTAAAACCGTCTCTTTGTGTGAGAAAGCGGGTGGTGAAAATTAACATTATAACTGAACATCTGGTATGAAATAGCTATGCGTTATTTATTTCACTAGTTTTACCAGCTCGAAAATCTAAGTGAATTAAAATGGTACACTAACACTGTTAACCATGTAAACACTAATTTCTATTACCAGAATATCGGAATGAAAGATCCCCACGAATGCTATTAACACATTTTCCACAATGGTTCTAGAACTACGTGCTTAGACTATCCAAAAATTCTGAGTGACAACTGATAGCAGGTTTAAGAAAACACAGTTTATATATCATCATGTTTCTCTGATCTATATATGATGTTACTTTTCGCACTATTGTGTGAGTAACGGAGAATCAGAACAGAGTTCCCAGATAAAAGTTTACGGTCGGCATTCTGGCGAAGTTTCAACCGGCATCAAAAGACTTATACGGGTAACGGGGTTCTCGAAGATTTTCTCTGTATGAATGCCCGCTTCTGAGATCAAAGAGCCCAGGCGTTTTTCTGACTTCCCTCTGTGTATGAACTTCAAAGGGTCTTTGATTCTTCACGTGCGGTCTGTCAGGTATCGTATGATTGACAGATAAGCTAGCGTGAGAAGACTCGATAAACAAACCTGATTCGCTACCTGTTATGACTGGCAGGTCACGAAAGTTTGAAAACATTGTGTTAGTTCGTGTTAAACACAGAAAAAGAGGTAGGACTAAAAGTGAGTAAACACAGACTGTAAATGCATGGTTTTGCTAGCAAATCATAGGACGCTACAAGGTCACAAACCTGTCAGATTACTGTAGGCTGTCTTTCCATTATACGTCACACTCAGTAATTCAGATATTTTCTAATGTATTTTTACATCAATCACTAACTAAAATCTTTGTCTATCTTGCCCATAACTACGTTTTCTTGGTTTTTAATTATAAACAAAAAAATATATATATATGTTTATTTATCAAACATCTCTGTAGTCTACATCTGTGTCAAACATTTTCACTCTTCAAACTGTCACTTCTGTTTTAATTTTTCCATTTACGTTTTTTTCCTCATACCACGCAGAGACACATGACTTCATTTAACAACCGATGACCCATAACCCTAAACCTACACCCTAAAGATTTTTGTCCAACGAAAATGCTGACATAGACCTAAACACCAACCCCCTCCTTCCCCACCATAGTGCCACCACCCCCATCCCTGAATTCTGTCACCCATCCCTCACAAAATTGCCATCCAGAAACAAAAATGCAGACATAGACCTACCCCCCCCCCCCCCCCCCAAAAAAAAATTGCTGCACCGATATAACTTCATTTTTACATAAAACCATCTCTTACATAACCATATAATACCACAATTAAATACATTATATATAATTATAGCCACTTTATACTTTATATCAGAGCTGTGTGCTTTCTGTGCTTCTCTATGGTGCGGAATGCTGGAGAGTTACAGAGAAGGAAATGTCAAAATTGACCTCTTTTCACTCAACATTCCTAAGAAAAATTCTCCCAATCTTTTGGCCGAATACCATCACCAACCAAGATCTGCTTACTCAGAGCAAGCAAGAGGACATGCAAACCATCATAGCTGGCAGATTCTGGTGCTGGGTTGGCCATGTCCTTAGAAGAGACCTCATGCCATCACAAGAACAGCTATGCTATGGACCCCTGAAGGAAAATGACTTGGTGGAGGACTGTGGAGGCTGAGATGCAAAGAATGAACCAGAGTTGGGGCACTGTATGAAGGATGGCCACCAACCGAGCAAAGTGGAATCAATTTGTTGTTGCCCTACAAGACGCCACCATGCGTGATGGCCACTGACTGCTTTGACGGTCGGCGGCTAAGGATCAAAGAATAGCCACTTGACCAAAAAAGACCAAAATGGAGACCTGAAGTCTACTATATTTTCTAACAAAAAATGGCCACACCCACTTCTGCGAATGGTAGTCCCAAAAGGTTAACGTCAGATCAAGCTCGTAAGTTATTTGAAGAAATTTTTGAGAGTGATTGCAGTATATTCACAGGATAGCGAAAGTGATCTTTTGTGATTTCCTATGGATTTTGTGCTTTCCTATGGATTATGATTACACCAATACAAGATGTAGAATCATACACATATCTTGGCAGTAATATAGATAAAGTTGGAGGGACAGACAGCGATATCAAAATAAGAATACAAAAGGCAAGAGGAGCTTTCATTGCATTGGGAAATATATGGAGATCAAGAGAAATAGGATCCAACACGAAAATAAGAATCTTCAACTCAAATGTGAAGTCAGTCCTATTGTATGGCTCAGAGACATGGAGAACAACAAAGACAACAACCAAAAAGCTACAGACTTTCATAAATGGGTGCTTGCGTAGAATAGAGGGATTAAAATGGTATGACAAGGTTACCAATGTGGAACTGATGACAAGAACTGGACAAGTGCCAGTGGAACAAGAGATGAGAAGAAGACGATGGCGATGGATAGGACACACACTGAGGAAGCCTGCTGATAGCATTACAAGGCAGTCCTTGTTCTGGAACCCCCAGGGCAAGAGAGGCAGAGGAAGACCAAGAAGTACATGGAGAAGAGAGTTGGAAATAGAGGTGAAAATGATGAGGAGAACATGGAAAGAACTTGAGATGATGGCACGTGACAGGACGACTTGGCATGTGTTTGTTGAAGGCCTATGCTCCTTTGGGAGTGGAGGGTTATGAATGAATGAATGGATTATGATTATATGTTTTCCTATGGATAATATCTTCATAAGAGGAGCAGCTCGGCAAGGTAAGAATATATCTATTTCTTTCAAATTTACCTGCTTCTTATTCCGCCTCCATTTTACTTTACATTTTACTAACTAATAAGCTTTTTATTGATAAATTTAAATTATGCACAAGATGCAGTTACTAACAATCATTTATGTGTAAATAATAATAAAACTCCCATTGTTCTGATGTATAAACTGAAATTTCCTCTTTTTTACAACAATATGACCTGGTGTTGTAATTTGTAAGATTAACAATCTTCTGAGTGTTTATTGATTAAAAAGTGATTGAACTTTGTTTGAATACCTCTGTTTGTGACATTTTGAAACTTTACCTTTGGATATTCTCATGAGGAACAATTGTAGAATTTTAATGAATACTTTTCCTCTAATTTTGCACCGGCTTCTTCTTTTGTCCTCCATTTTACCTTGAATAACTAATCATTTTTCAATGAAAGCTTTTATACTTGTAGCACAAGAGTAAAGTACATCCAGTTACCCTCAGTTTCATATACAACAACTAAGTTATTTATGCATATGAACATTTTAAAAAATTATTTCCAAATAAAAACACACCAGGCTGACAATTTCATCTTTTTTACAACAATATGACCTGTTGTTGTAATTTGTGAAATTAACAATCTTCTGAGTGTTTATTGATTAAAAACTGATTGTACTTTGTAAGAGTACTTCTGTTTGTGACATTTTGAAACTTTACCCTTGGATATTCTCATGAGGAACAATTGTAGAAGAATTTTAATGAATACTTTTCCTCTAATTTTGCACCGGCTTCTTCTTTTGTCCTCCATTTTACCTTGAATAACTAATCATTTTTCAATGAAAGCTTTTATACTTGTAGCACAAGAGTAAATTGCACCGGCTTCTTATTTTGTCCTCCATTTTACCTTGAATAACTAATCATTTTTCAATGAAAGCTTTTATACTTGTAGCACAAGAGTAAAGTACATCCAGTTACCTTCAGTTTCATATACAACAACTAAGTTATTTATGCATATGAACATTTTTAAAAATTATTTCCAAATAAAAACATACCGGGTTGACAATTTCATCTTTTTTACAACAATATGACCTGTTGTTGTAATTTGTGAAATTAACAATCTTCTGAGTGTTTATTGATTACAAACTGATTGTACTTTGTAACAGTACTTCTGTTTGTGACATTTTGAAACTTTACCCTAGGATATTCTCATGAGGAACAATTGTAGAAGAATTTTAATGAATACTTTTCCTCTAATTTTGCACCGGCTTCTTCTTTTGTCCTCCATTTTACCTTGAATAACTAATCATTTTTCAATGAAAGCTTTTATACTTGTAGCACAAGAGTAAAGTACATCCAATTACCTTCAGTTTCATATACAACAACTAAGTTATTTATGCATATGAACATTTTTAAAAAATATTTCCAAACAACAACAATAAAAATGCACTGGGATGGCCATTTTTGCTTGGGCCAAACCCACTTTTTTGCTTGGGGCTGAAAGAGTTAAAAAAATATCCTGTTCAACTTGATGGGTTATAATTAGGATATATGTTGTTTGCATTTCCAAATAGTATGAATAATTGCCAATATGTGAAAGTGGCATCACATTCCTTGTCCAATCATAGTAAACAAGGTAAATCAAAATTTCCAAATTTGCATGCATGTCAACAACAACAAACCTAAAATAACCAACCCCCCCCTTCCCCCCCCCCCCAACCCCCCCCCCTTCCCCCCCCCCCCAACCCCCCCCCTCCCCCCCCCCCCCCTCCCCCCTTCCCTCCCCCCCCCCCCCCCCCCCCCCCAAACGCAAACAAAAAACACCAAACAAAAATCAATGTAAAGGCCTGAGGTGTTTAGTTAGATATTTAATAGACTTTCATTTGTCATGTTTTATTAAAACATTACCAGATCTTCACCCTCCCTGCCATATTGGCCTACCCACCAATCACTAGGCTATATACCTTGGCCTACTAACTTTTGTTCTTGATAAATAGGGGGCCTACTGTTTGACTAAATTATGCAGTTCCATAGGTCTGTCTATTCTGAAATCCTCTTCTATATTTATGTGTAAATTTGAAGCCTGCAAATAATTTAATATTGGGATTCTCTGTCGTTCATTTTAACAAGAAATGTTCTATATTGTCTTGAAGATATTCTGCGTAGTAGGCCTAAGCTCTTCTATTCTGAAATAGCCTTTTACCAGCTGTAGGCTAGCGTTAAACTTCTTCCTGAATAGCCGCAATGCATTTTTAAAGAGCTGTCTAGCCGGTGTTATTACACTTCTAATGTATGAAACAATTCCGATTTTTTTTACTCCCTACCAAACTGGCTATTACTACTCCATAGCCTAGACTTTTCCACAATAATAACTGACGACTGATGTTTGGCGATAGTACGATATCATTGACATTAGGTTGACTTGCTGCCGGCTTAACTGGCAGCGACCCAGTGCATATTAAAATCAGCAATGTGACCTCACAAATTCAATTACCTTAAGTTGATTCTTTTTATGTGATGCAAGAAATTTCATCTGTCCAGTAACTGGATCGCCACTGTGGCAAACATTCTGATTCTAATTTCCGGAGGTAGTTACGTCGCCCATATTTGTTTCATATGAAAACGGTAGTGGCAGATTTTTTACTCGAGAATCTTGGGTAGGTAACATAGCTTGATAATGTAAACGCCAGTAGTTCCACCTGGGAGATCAGAAACGCAGACATCGACTACAACCTGGCAGAAACACTTAATAATAAGGCTGACACAGAAGCTACCACAAACATATGGATCCAAGGGAGAAAATGAAAAAGTAGGGATGGAGATATGTATTCCAGCACGGAAGATGGGCAAACGATATGGATAATATTAATGTTAATCAGAATCGACGTACTTGCACTCCGGACAAACCCTTAGGTGCTCAGTCTCCCTCAGTACATGTCGAAGGGTATGAATGCTAATTGTTCCTGTTGCGCACTTGTTGTATACACGCCGGATGGGTCCTCTCAACATCCATCCCTTCTGGTCTTACGTTTGATGCCAAATTCCAGCAGTCTTAGTCTTGATGATTCATCGGTTGCAGTGTCATTCTCTAATGGGCGGACATGAATTGCCTTCAGTATTTCTCTCTTATCCATGTCGAATGCACCTTCTATGGATACCCTTGAAGCTAAGCCTGTCAGCTCTTTCATTGCCTCGTACCCCTGCTTGACCAGGCCAGTAGATCAGTTCTTGAAGTTTCGATGCTTCTATGGAGGTTTTCCATTCATGTCGGAGCCATCCATTTTGGACCTTTCGAAGACCAAAAAAAAACAAAAACGATATGGTACAACACTAAATAATTTATTTTCACAGCAGGGATGTGGCAATACTACAAGCACTAGAAGTCATCTAAATCAGGGATCGGCAACCGGTCGTTCCCGAACTACCGGTAGATTCCATTGGATGATTTGGTAGATCTTTACACGACTGACTTGAGACATTTTTAAACTAGGGAAATTTCGGTCTAGACCTCATTCGGCGGCATTTAAAATCGCAGTGTCCCCACGATGAAACGTACTTTTCCTGCATTCCCAATGAAAACTCTCGAGCTGGCTACTAAAATATATTCGTGAACTGCGTGAGATAGGAAGCAATCTTTTCTTTGTAAGGTTTCTTCTTCTTCTTCTTTGATCCTTAGCCGCCGACCGTCAAAGCAGTCAGTGGCCATCACGCCTAGTGGCGTCTTGTAGGGCAACAACAAATTGATTCCACTTTGCTCGGTCGGCGGCCATCCTTCGTACAGTGCCCCAACTCTGGTTCATTCTTTGCATCTCAGCCTCCACATTCCCCCGCCAGGTTGTTTTTGGTCGGCCTCTCTTTCGTTTTCCTTCAGGGGTCCAAAGCATAGCTGTTCAGGTGATGGCATCGGGGTCTCTTCTGAGGACATGGCCAACCCAGCTCCAGCGTCTGCCAGCTATGATGGTGTGCATGTCCTCTTGCTTGCTCCGAGTAAGCAGATCTTGGTTGGTGATGGTATTCGGCCAAAAGATTCGGTGAATTTTTCTTAGGCATGTTTTGTGAAAAGAGGACAATTTCGACATTTCCTTCTCTGTAACTCTCCAGCATTCTGCACCGTAGAGAAGCACAGAAAGCACAAGCTCTGATATAATCTTAATTTTGTGCTTGTGCTGTATTGAGAGGACTTCCAGATGTTGTTTAGGCTAAAAAGGCTGTTCTTGCCTTATTCATTCTGACGTTGATGTCTTTGCCTGCCCCGCCGTCTGGTGTTACTATGCATCCTAGGTATGTGAAGGTGTCTGTCTGTACCAGTTGCTGATTCCTTACTGATATGGGTTCAGGGTTGCTCACATCCGTTTTTTCCTGAATGTGTTGATGTGAATGTGCTAGTAGTGCAATGTCATCTGCATATTCCAGATCTTCCAATGTAGAAAATGTAGTCCATCTTATTCCTCTTGGACTGCCCTCTGTTGTCTGGCGCATCACCCAATCTATGACTTAAAAATAGAGTGGTTGATAAGGGGCATCCCTGTCGTACTCCTGTCTTCACCTCAAAGGTTAGGTTGCTTTGCCCAACACTACACGTAAAGTTGGCATAAAGGCTTTTTATGATTGACACTACTTGGAATTCCATAAGCTCTCAGTATTTTCCATAAACTGTCCCTATGTATGCTGTCAAAAGCCTTTTCAAAATCAACGAAATTAATGTACAGCTGTCTTTGCCATTCTGAGCACTGCTCTATAATGTTCCTGAGAGTGAATATATGATCTACACATCTTCTGTTCTTTCTAAATCCTGCTTGTTCTTTCCTCAGTTTGTGGTCTACTGCTTTTGAAATTCTCTGTATAATTATCCTGCCTAGTATTTTGCTGGGAACTGAGAGAAGAGTGATTCCTCTCCAATTATTGCAGTCCGCAAGATCTCCCTTCTTGGGCAATTTGACAATTATTCCTTTGTTCCACTCTGATGGTGTTGTCCCCGTTTTCCAGACTTGTGTAAATAGTGGTTCTAATAGTTCTGCTGCTAGCTCAGGGTCTGTCTTAAATAGCTCTGCATTTAAGTTATCATGGCCAGGAGCTTTTCCGTTCTTTAACCCTTTGATTGCTGTGATGATTTCTTCTTTTCGTGGAATGTCTGTATTTACATCTAGATCGTTTTCAGCCTCAGGAACATTCAACTGTGTCTCTGGTGGTTCCTTGTTCAGAGTTTCTCTGAAGTGCTCTGCCCATCTTGTTTCCTGTCCCTCTGCTGTCGTGATGAGATTTCCTTGCTTATTTCTTACTAATGTATTATTGTTTGCACCTCGTTTTCCGCTGATGAATTTAGTTATTTTGTATACTGTGCTTTGTTCATTTCTCAGTGCTGCCTCTTCTGCCTGACTTGCAAGATCGTCTAGGAAATTCCTTTTGTTGGCTCGGGTTTGGCGTTTAACTTCCTTGTCCAGCTGACTGTACTGTTCGCTATATAGTTGCTTTAACCTGGGAGACTTCGCTTCTGTTTTTCTTTTCTTTTCATTTCCTTTCTCAGTGTTATGGTGTTTAATGTTTCTGGTGTTATCCAGTCTTGCTTCTTTTTGTAAGGTATACCATCCCCCATCCCACCGCACCCCACTTACACACACGCACACACACACACACACACACACACATATATATATATATATATATATATATATATATATATATATATATATATATATATATATATATATATATATTATATATATAAACATATGTATACATATATATTATTCTTTGATCCTTAGCCGTCGACTGTCAAAGCAGTCAGTGGCCATCAAGCCTGGTGCCGTCTTGTAGGGCCATCAAGCCTGGTGCCGTCTTGTAGGGCAGCAACAAACTGCTTCCACATTGCTCTATCGACGACCATCCTTCGTGCATTGCCCCAGCTCTGGTTCATTCTTTGCATCTCGGCCTCCACAGTTCTCCGCCAAGTTGTTTGTGGCCGGCCTCTCTTTCGCTTTTCTTCAGGGGTCCATAGCATAGCTGTTCTTGTGATGGCATCAGGGTCTCTTCTGAATACGTGGGCAACCCAACTCCAGCGTCTGCCAAATATGATGGTATGCATGTCCTCTTGGTTGCTTCGAGTAAGCAGCGCTTGGTTGGTGATGGTATTCTTCCAAAAGTTTTGGAGAATTGTCCTTAGGCAGATTGTGGGGAAAGAGGATAATTTCGAACTTTCCTTCTCTGTTACTCTCCAGCATTCCGCACCATAGAGAAGCACAGAAAGTACACAGCTCTCATATAATCTTAATTTGGTGTTTGTGCTGTACTGGGAAGGCTTCCAGATGTTGTTGAGACTAGCAAAGGTTGTTCTCGCTTTATTCATTCTGTTGTTGATGTCCGTGCTTGTTCCGCCGTCTGGTGTTAGTATGCATCCTAGGTATGTATAGTCACTTCTGTCTGTTCCAGCTTCTGGTTCCTTATTATTGTCACGGGTTGTCTCCCCTTTGCTTTGCAGTGATGGTTCAGCAATGGCCAAAACCTAGTAGACAATGTGGGTCTTCAAAGGTATCTACCTTCGCACAAGATTACTCTTGGCAGAGATGCAAATAGAAGGATGATGATGCTTCTACCTTGAGGGAGTATTCACAAGATATTCAGAAATTTAAAAAAATTCTGAATGTGTCTTAGCACAGTTAACTTATTATCTGCCCGACAACTTTTGTGAAGAGATAAGTTGTATGATTTATAACACATAAGGAAGGGAAACCCGAGGCCTGTAAACAGTCAAGTCCCCAACTGATTTAATTCAGTGAAATCTTAATTTAGTAGCTCTGTTTTAAGTGTATTTAAGGTGATTGAGACATACGGGTGCAGTACACTCAAAAGGATTAAATCAACTATAAATTGGTATTTTTACAAATAACAAATTTAATAATCAATTATATTTAACAGTGTAAACTGAATAATTCTTTAAAAAAGAAAAGGTAATCATCACAGGGTGATGTTATGGATATTGAGGGAATTGTCTGAAAGTTCACTACTGTATTGGCAGCTTTTAAATTTGTACTTACCTGCCAGTAAGTTTGTTGGTTTCTGCTCCAGCCGATGTTTGGTTCATTGCAGGTTATGGACTGGTTTACTCACATCGCTGTTCAAGTCTGGAGGTTGTGACACGTTCCAAGAAATATCAGGGAGTGATCATGAATCTGGTCCAGAGAAATAGTTAAGGCAACTTGTTTAAGGTGTCTCTTACACGCGGTCTGGGGTATTACTTTACAGTAAGCTCCCACTCTGACTTTGTCCGGCTTTCCGTGTTTCGCAGACAAGGTCGCCCTTCTTGGGCAATTTGACAATTATTCCTTTATTCAACTCCCATAGGTGTTGTCTCTGTTTTCCAGACTTGTGCCAGTAGTAGTTCTAATAGTTCTGCTGCTAGTTCAGGGTCTGTCTTAAATAACTCAGCATTTATGTTGTCGTGATCAGGAGCTTTTCCATTCTTTAACCCTTTGTTGGCTATGATGATTTTTCCACTTCGTAGAATGTATTTACTTAAGTCTAGATCATTTTAAGCCTCAGGAACATTCTGCTGCGTCTCTGATGGTTCCTTATTCAGTCTCTCTGAAGTGCTCTGCCCTTCTTGTTTACTGCCCTTGTGCTCTGGTGATGAGAGTTCATTGCTGGTCTCTAACTAACGTAATATTGTTTGCACCCCGTTTTTCTCTGATGGTTTTAGTTATTTTATAAACTGTGCTTTGTTCATTTCTCAGTGCTGCCTCTTCTGCCCGTCTTGCAAGGTCGTCCATACATTTCCTTTTGTTGGCTCGGGTTTCACGTTTCACTAATTTGTTCAGCTGACTATACTGCTCACTATATATTTCCTTTTTAAAAAAAAAAAAGGGGGGGGTGGCTTTGCTTCTATTTTCTTTCTTTTCACACTGCTAAGGTGTTTAATGTTCTGTTGTTATTCAATCTTGTCTCTTCCTTTCCTGGAATCCCAAGCATGATCTGCTGCTTTCCTTATATATTGGTGAAATGGTGTTGAATTTCTGGTCGACATCATCAGTCACTGTCTTTTTCTGGCTATTGGCAGTTTGATATCGTCTCTTTATATCAACCATAAATAAGGGAATCCTTCAGTTTGGTAACGTCATACCTTTTCCGTTTAGTTACAGCTGGTCCAGCAGTTCTGGGTGTCACTTTCAGTCTTGCTACTACTAAGTGGTTATCGTTTCCCACATCTGCACCTCTTCTTACTTTCACATCTGGCAATGAATGTCTCAATCTACTGTGATAGGGTGAGTGAGGAATGATGGTGTTGTGATATGTGATCACTTTTTTTGCACACTCGCACCAGACCCGTACAACAATAACACTCTTGATTCTAAGGCATGGGCTGTATTTTTTTAATACAACCCTCTCAGTGACCCACACCCACAAAGCAAACTAACGAACAAACACTAAACAACCAAACAAACACTAACCAACCGAACAAACACCAAACACACAGCCTGTGCTCATGTGCTAACCTGAAACGCAAAAAAAAGCTATGACTAGTTAAAATCATCATAATTAAATAATGAGAAACACCATAATCTCACCTGCCAAACTGCCCTTCTTCTACGCCACCTGAAACATCCAACTATCACGCATACACCCTCAGTTCATGCATGTCGTCTAATGAGACTAGTATGGTGCTGTGCATGGCGCTGGCAATCTCACCATGTAACACAAATTGCTACCGAAACCACTGCTACAAGGGCATATGAATGCTTTGTACAGGCTTCTTGTGGAGGCCAGCCACTTTTGTGGTTCCATGCTCCATAAGGAGCGAGAAGCGAAATATATACCTCCAAGTGAACCCACGTGCTTTCGTAAACCATCATACACCCTCCCATTTCATGACAATAATTAAATAATAATAAAATGGGCATAAAACAGAATTAAACACTATGTACAATCAATACTCTCCTTAATGAGAATCAACTACCACTCGCAACTGATCCACATCAGTATTCGTTCCTACATTGTGAAGCAAGTCGTATGTGACGACTGGTTCGACTGGCAACAAGCGTGTCGTATATGACGATTGATGAGACTGGAAATCTGATCACATGAAACACATCGTTACGGAAACAACCACTGCAATAGCATATAAATGTTTCGTGCAGGCTTCTAGTGGACGTGAGCCGTAGTGGTGTCTCAATGCTCTGCATGGAGCAAACAGAGAAACGCTTAAGTCTCAAAGTGCCTTACGCACAAAGGAGGGGTATTAAGCTCACAAGAACTCTAAATAACTAAAACTAAATGCCTTTGTCTAAAAAATACCTTACGCACAAAGGAGGGTATCATGCTTACAAGGAATCTAAATAGCTAAAACTAAATGTCTTTGTCTCAAAGTGCCTTTCACATAAAGGTGGGGCATTACGCTCACAAGAAATCTAAATAACTAAAACTAAATGTCTTTGTCTCAAAGTGTCTTATGCACAAAGGAGGGGGATTACGCTCACAAGGAATCTAAATAACTAAAGCTAAATGCATCTTCTCAAAGGAAATTTAACACAAAAACTATGTACACAACAGATGTAACTAAATTAATCTCAAAGCAACACCATAAAACTATCCGTTAACTTACTTCGAGTTCCACTACAATAAACTATCTTGGCATGAATGGAGGAAATCATATTAATCTTGTACTACTAAAATATCACATCTTATAATAAAACAATATTCATCCAATACCAAATAATAAACAGTTTTAACCCCCTTACCCACATAACACGTGGTGACTAAAAGTGTTAATGCCGACTCACATATGCCATCTTTATGTATAGTACATTTCATCAACACGTGGCTCACGGCTGCCATCCTGCCATAAAGTTAATACTATCTCAATTTCAGTAATAGATCATTTTTCTGCCAGGTCTCATGAATGAAATAGGTTCCTACTATATTCCTAATCAGTAAACTGGACTTGCTAACACGACCAATAAAACCTATCCACATTCCTTTCACTAATCTATAACCTTAAAACTAATTATCCTGGTGTGCTACTCGTAACCTCTCTAGGTGACCTTGCAGCGATTTATCAGTTGTTTCCGATTCTTCATCTGGGCCTATCATGAAGTCGAGAGGAAGCATTGGTTCTCTGCCGAAAAGGAGGTAGTATGGTGAGTACCCTGTCGAAGCGTGGTGGGTTGAGTTGTAAGCCATAACCACCTCAGCTAGGTGTTCAGATCATGTTCGCTTCTGGTCGTCCGTCATGGGTCTCAGCAAATCATGCAAGGTCTTGTTGAATCGCTCGCACTGTCCGTTGCCTTTAGGGTTGTAAGCGTTCGTGCGGCTCTTGTCAACTACATATATCCTGCACAGCACTGCGACTATCGCTGATTCGAAATTCCGGCCTTGATCAGAGTGTATCCTCTGAGGGGCTCCAAGATACTGGAACCACTTCTCCACCAGGGCCTCGGTGGCCGTTGTTGCCTTTTGGTCCCTTGTTGGTATAGCAATTGTGTATTTGCTGAACACATCTGTCAGCACTAATACATTCTCAAACCCTTTCAAATCCCGCTCGAGCAGTGTGAAATCCATTGCTACTACCTCGAGTGGCTTGGAGGCAATCAGGTTTACAGATGGCCCATGAAACTTCAGCTGAGGTGCTTTGGCAATGTTACATCGTCTTCATCTGCGACAAAACACTTCAACATCAGCTGTGATGCCTACCCAGAAACACCCACTTATCAGCAACTGTAGCATGCGCTCTTCCCTGATGGCCCACCTTATGAGCAGAATCCAGTATCCGTGCTTTCATGGACTCAGGTATTACAAGTTGTTTGATACTGGATCCATCTGATCCTTTCACTATCTGGTATAACAACCCATCTGTCACCTCGAGCCGGTTACTCTGTTTAAGTAGTTCCCTTGCAGCCAAGGGGATTTTTCGAGCATCTCTTCCTGCAGGTCTGGTGCCATCATTCACAATCTTCCTAACCATCGCAACTGTGGTAAAGTGGGATGTTATAAATATTTATAGGGGACTTAGTGTACTGACTGAGATCAGCTGTGAAGGTATCTGTATCTAATAAGTGTGGTGTATTACAGATAACCTTACTTGCTACCACATTTATACCTCAGTCAGGCTTATTCTGGAATATTGTGATGACTACGTTGAATGTCTAGGGTTATGATAATGCTGAAGTGTATGTTCACAACAACCAACAGACAGATAAACAATTTAATTTAATCCACAATACTTTACAACACTGTGACACTCACATACATAGAACACTCTATAAGACTATCTTAATAAGTCACTGTAACTTTTAAAATTATGTGTATTAAGTTTTTCAATAATAGATATCCTGATTCAACTACAAAGTGAACCAGGAATCACAATCAAATGTAATCACAAGTTGTATGTACACAATTTATAGATAGGACCTGTGTATTGACATATATGATTATTGCAATATATGTGTAAGTAGTGCTGTAGTACTATGAGGTAATACTGGCTTTTCAAGCTAAGTTGTTGTTTGTCATCATGACTTCAAGTGTCTGTTTCTGGTGGAACTAATATTGGAAAGGTTCACAGTTTCTTTTTAATTGAAACAAATAAATGTCCCTCTAGATTTAAGGTAAAGTCACTGTTAGAGGGGGTATATACAAGATTGAGCTGCTCTGGCCACAAACTCTTATCTGCTGTGTGAGCGGCAGGAAACAGTCTCCACTGCTCGCTTGCTTCACCGTTTCCTTGAGAAATAACACTGGTCGCTATATTGACCAAGGAGTATGCTACCAGCCTCTGGATTCAGCAAAACTCAGACCAGGTGCTGCTTCAATACGTTAGTACCACGGTCCCTGAAACAAGAAGGTTGTACCTCCTACTTCAGAACTAATTTATAATCTATTTCCACACTGAGCACAATACATAACAAATACCGAGTTCAGTGCGGTATGCCAACTGTTAGCTTCTCATGTAACACATTCACCAGTATTCCTCTCCCTAATGGTTACAACGCCTCTGCAATTTCAGCATTATTTCCTTATATTCAATAAGATAGGTGTCATAGTACTATTTGGCAATCCCATATAGGCCTATGCAGTTATACTCCTCTCCGACAAGTTTTGTTCCTGGTGGAGCAATATCTAGGCTTTTCCTCATGGTTGCTACTGAACTACACACAGACAGACATAATTTATCAATTCACATTCAATTTTTCATCTAAAAGATATCAAATATGTCAAGCTTACCACAATTCATGAAATATTAAACAAAATACGTTGACTGGCGATGAGTTATGGCACAATTCCGATCTGCCTCTGTCCCAGGCTTTCATAAGAAAAATATGAGCTGGATCTCAACGCACTTGCTTCTCAGTAAGTTTATTTTCAAAATGTGGCACTGAACAGACGCTCCTAATTGACTATATCAACTGGTCTAGCCATTACGACCATGTTTACAAAAGTATTTGAAAAAAAGTACCCTTCCTACCGTTTCCCGTAACAACCAAAAATAGTATTTGCAATCGACTAATCATGTTTAGGCTTACATATAATTCTAGCCAATCAAATCGGATTTAACGTAGTGGCTTCGTTCAAAATATGTATTCTAGGATAGTCGTGTATTTGTTTTTTTTTTATTTTTTATTGTTTTAGAACCGCCACCTGTCCTGCCTTTTCGACTGTTCTGTCAGTATAAAGTCAGGATTTCAGACATAAAACAGTATTGTGTCATGTTTCCTAATAAGCATTAAACATGTTTTTTAAAACCTAACCGTGTATTGGTAGTGTTTTTTGTCGCTGTTTATTTGAAAAAAAAGTTAGTGCTTCATGCCTTTCGCGTGGGGTGGCATTAATATTAATCGCGAGACTGTGGTAGTATTGCCTGCGTTCCTCCGTTCAGCCCTCTCTCTCTCTCTCTCTCTCTCTCTCTCTCTCTCTCTCTCTCTCTCTCTCTCTCTCTCTCTCTCTAAGTCCGTCTGTCTTTTAGTTGCGCAGTGTATAAAATGAAATTAATGCTAGTATTAATCTAGGTCATTAAGCAGTGTGCGTATCTCAAGGTTTTCTAAGAAATACAGTACACATTTTTTTTTTGAAACGCGTGTATGCTGCTGTAGGCTTTACTAGCAAACGTGAAAGCGTTACAATTTTGCAGACGAAGTAGAAAAAGGGGGATTTTTGTACGCCATTGCGACAGCACTGTTCTTATATCAGTCTTCTTTCCTTTTATTGAATTAATTCGTTAGGCTTTACATTTACTTTTTAACTCTCTTCAGACCTGATATTTTGTATCATTTTCTCGTACTCTGACATATCTGACTTCTAATGTTCCTTGATACATTATAATTTGAAGTTTACCCAAGAGTGTTATACATCAAATTGTTTGTAATTGAACAGACATATCATAATTAGGTGTAAAATTAATACTTTAAAAATTTATATTGATGTGAGTTTAAAAATTTTGAAGGAAAGTCAACAGGAAAAATACACAAAAATTATAAACATGATATTTCACAAAGAAGAAAAAAATAAAGTATTATCAGAACAATTAACAATAGTCATATTTTATTGTAGTCTGACCATTTCCGCATTATATGTTACATTTCCAAAACAATTCAACATTAAATAATAAAATTATGCAAATTTTTGAAATGTTACATAACTAGGCTATTTAAAAAAAAATATTCACAAAAAAAAAATCTTCCACTGAATACATTACAGTTATTATAGGTAGCTGCAACATCTTAGCTAAAATAATGAAATATGACTTCAACAGACATATTTCTAGTGTAACACTGTATGATCACTAACACATAAGTAAAATCAGTTATGATAGTGACATAATAAAGACTCAACACATCTTTATATATTTCCTACTAAGGCTTGTGGTATTCTGAAAGACTTCCTACCTGCATGAAAACATATAAAAAATATCACAAAACTTTACATTTTTTTTTTTTTTTTTTTTTTTTTTTTCGTACGCCCGCTAATACTCGAGGCGAAATGTCAGGTTATTATTTTATGTCTAGCCAGACATTGATTTTACGTGAGTATCCCTTTATTTCTTGTACAGAGACAGGTGTCCCTCGCCATTCAGGCAAATACTCGCCGATTTCGGAGGTACCCATTGCAGCTGGGTCGGCTCAGGAGCCGCCAGTCCCTGGTCGACGACACTCCTTCAAATGTCCTCGCCAGGTCTCGAGTTAATCCAGTCCAAATCCCGGTCGACGAAAAATCCTCAAATGCCGTCGCCCGGGTTTGATCCTGTATCACCCGGTCGCCAGAGCGGTGTTGTAACCACTACGCTAGCGCGGCTCCCAACTTTACATTTAACTTTTGTATTTCTTTCAGTTTTTACAATCTGTTATCAAAGCTTACAATTTCTTTTTGTCTCTGTAAACTTGAGGTCCATGGTGTGCCGAGAAAAAACTGGTGGCTTTGAAGCGAGTAGTGCATCATCACACAAACTTATGTTCCCCTATTCCGGATTACTTCTTCTGTAAAATCTAGCTGACCATATCTAGCTGGTCTTCAACATCTGGGTGTTTTTTCTGCTAGTCTTGAAATAAAATGTAAGCATCTGCCATAGCAATATCCAGAAAGTGAAAAAAAAACAGTTTTCCAATATTTATTGGTCTTTCTCAAAACATTGTACTTGTTAATTGGCTGGTCACTCTTGTCCACTACTTTCTTGTATATATTGTAATCCCTTACAAGATTTGGCTGTTTAACATTAAGTTCTTGAAAATTCCAATTAACCTTAGTTCTACACTTAGCGAACCTATGGCCATTTGGATTGTAAATGCTTGAAACCAGTGTTATAGTTTTGTTACCTCTCCACTGCAGTGCTAGTAATTCTTTATCTCTAAACCACCTCATTGCACCTCTGATACTATTTTTTTCAAATTCCTTTATATTTGAAAGTGCAGCTGGAAATCTCTTTCTGTTTCTAAGAAATGTGCCACAAGCTCCAATCCCCTAACTTCACAAGTCCTTCAGTAACTGATTGGATGTATACAAACTATCAAAATAAACCCTATATCCTTGACTCACCAAAGATTTCATAAGATTCATAACTAACTACAGTATAAGCTAAACCAAATGGTCCATTTGCAGTGATCCTACCTAAATAAACATCAAAGTATATCCACTAACAGCATCAGTAAGAACCCATAACTTCATCCCCCATTTTGTTGGCTTGTCTCTAATATACTGTCAAAAAGAAAACACCTTTTTCTTATAACCATTCTTTCATCAAATTACAGTTTGAAGAAGTCAATGGGTCGCAAAAACTGCTTTGTATTTTCTCTGGTGCTTACCTCTGACAGTTGCAGACCTGGAACCCTCTCAGGTGAAAAAGGTGGAGGGTTGGAAGGTGGGCCTTCATCAAGTCCATCATAACCAAAACATCTACAAGAAGAACAATTTAAAATTAATTTTTACATATCAACAATAGATTTCAAAGTTACAGTTTAGTGTACACAGGAAAATTTACATACATTACATTTTCCGTACAAAGGAATAGTGTCAATCATAAAGTGATATGATGTAAACAATAATTTTTTAAAGCAGAGACACAGGACAAATGAGGTCAGAAAAATCAGCTGATTCAGAAGTTACATCAGATCTACTTTATATTTATTTCCTGGTGCCATGAGTTCTTTGTTAACTGTTTGAATGGTGAAATATTTGTTTCTTTTTTTCAAAAACAACCAGAAAGCAGCTAAACTGACCACAATAGCCAACTAAAACGACTGTTTTACTGCTTTTCAAAATCAGCTGTTATCATTTCATTAACGAAGTAACATTACCTTTGCACGTACGGCTGGTGATCTGAGTTGTCCTGAGCTGTATTTTCATCATCCAACTCATCAGACGTTTCCAAGTCCCCTGAATAATCATCAGAACAGGAATCTACATCACTAGATGCATTGTAGTCATTATCAGACTGCATTTTGTTTACAATCTGTTAAGTCGAGTTGATCGGAAAATATCCAAAATGGCGGACGGACAAATGCGGTGTTTACGTTTTTCTGCATGTAATTTCAAAGTCAACATAAGTGAAAGTTGTATATTTTTTAGCACAGATATAATTGTTAACATGTATTCTTAATATAAAACATAGATTTGAAGTCAAAATTAAAAAATAAATGTGCTTTTTTACTTCAAAAGTCATCGTTCCGTTTGAAACGATTTTTTATATATCCGGTTTGAAGAGTGTTAATTTATATATGTGGATTTAGAATGTTTCACGACAGCAACCACATCATCAGCTCCCTGGAGATTTACCAATTCCTTGTGTGAATAAGTAGGAAATGCTTGAGTGGTTTCTGGTTCTGCAGATGATTCGGGAGGTACCATTTC